>CM052649.1:162520077-162702116 GCA_028533165.1 Leontopithecus rosalia | reverse complement strand
ATATATTATATATTATGCATGTTATATATTATATTTGCAATATATAGTATATAATATATAAATATATAATTTATAATATATAATGATATATATTACATAATATATAATGATATATAATATACAATTTTAATATAATATAATACATATTATTCCATATTATATATTTATAGATTTATTTTTGGTTTACATTAAACTCATATATTATATCATTTAATGTGATATATATTTTATAGATTATATATAATACATATATATATTTTATATATATATATGATAATATATATTTTATATATACATATATATTTCTCCCTGACTTGTTAAAACATCTCCTTTATTTCATCTTGTCATTCAGTGCCTTGAAATTTAAGGTAAAATGTAAATTATCCGCATCTCAAAGTCAAAATGCTAATTTACAAAGGAACCCACATAAGCCCAGAAAGTTATAGACATCTTTAGTAGCAGCTAAAAATTTAAAAATTATGTGTAATTATAAATTTAATACCTATTGTTAGAAAAGGTATGAAAACTATATTTTTGGTACCATGTACTCATAGTGTAGAGTTAGCACAGCCCAGGTATGTTGGAAAGTTATTTGTCAAGAATCATCAATGCTATCAAAACGAGCATACTGGCAGACCCGATGGTTCATGCCTGTAATCCCAGCTCTTTGAGCGGCTGAGACAGGTGGATCATCTGAGGTCAGGAGTTTGAGACCAGCCTGGCCAACATGATGAAACCCTGTCTCTACTAAAATACAAAATTAGCCAGGTGCAGTGGCAAACACCTGTAATCCTAGCTTCTGAGGAGGCTGAGACATAAGAATTGCTTGCACCAGGAGTGGGAGGTTGCAGTGAGTGGAGATCACGCTACTGCACTATAGCCTGGGTGACAGAGTGAGACTCTCTGAAAAATAAAAATAAAAATAAAAACAAGTATACCTTTGAACATATCTCTTTCTTTTAAACTAATAAAAAAACATATATGTGCGAGGAAACTTGTGCATAAGGACGTTTGTTATATCATTCTTTACAAGAAGATGAATTTTTTAAAAATCTGATTGAGTGAATAAATTATGTAACAACCACATCCTGAAATAGTATATGACCATTTAAAATCATGATTTAGAAAAACATGCTGTGACATTAACAAATATTCATGATATGTAGTCAGAGCATGTTAAGCAATTGTTAAGTGCCTTAATATTTCAGTTTTTTGAGACATACATATGGAAGTGAATTAATATACACATATAATAAATATTGAAGGCATTAATGACAACCCTCATTTTTTTCTTGAAATCATTTTCTCTTTTCAAAATTTTAATTTGAATATGCATTGTTTTTGTAATCTACTTGCTGAAGAGAAAACAGAATCTGTGGATTATAAAAAAAGTTGCTGTGTAAAAATTAAAAGATGCCCTTATAGGATTAGAGCCCCAGAAACATTCACATAAAAGTAACTGGATGCTTCTTTTATTTGTCTGCAGTAAGAGAGGCAGAAAAATAGGTATCTAGAGGCTAAAGAGACCTTATAAAAGAGCTGATGATGATCTCTTCTTATCTCAATCAATGACACAGAATCAATATTCTTAAAACTCCATAAAATTGTGCACAAATGCATACAGAGCTAGAGTCAAGTATTATCTATGTTGACAGAACACTACCATGACAAAATTAATCACATTCAAATGGGACCAAAATATTGTGCATTGAACCTTTCATTGAAGGGTGTTAGAGGTATATAGTAGGGAAGGGAGATTTTCATGACAAAGAAAGTCCAATTAATTCCGTAATTTGGAGCATGCTGGTAATGTCATACTTAGTATCCATTCTACTGGGTGCAGTAGGGCAAAATCATGGAAATTTATGTGTTTAGAAAAATATCTACATTACATTTTTGGGTGGCTATTTTGCACCATAAAAACCTGGTGAGTATTAGCTTTTAATAATTTCATATATATTAAAAACTAATAAAAAACAAACTAGTTTTTTAAAATAATAATGCAATTTCATAAAAGGAATCATAAGTAAACCAAAAAAAAATCTTTTCTTATTTTGTTTCTATATACTTCATTAATCATATTCTATTCCTTTCGTCACTGTCTTCCTTTCTCAGAGCCGGAAGTAAAATTACGATCAGAGGGCAGGGCATGGTGGCTCACAACTGTAATCCCAGCACTTTGGGAGGCTGAGGTGGGAGGATTAGGAAGCCAAGAGATTTAGATCATCCTAGTCAATATGGTAAAACCCTCTCTCTACTGAAAACACAAAAATGAGCTGGGCATGGTGGTGCATGCTTGTAGTCCCAGCTACTCGGGAGGCTGAGGCAGGAGAATTGCCTGAACCCTGAAAGCAGAGGTTGCATTAAATCAAGATGTTCCACTGCACTCTAGCCTGGTGACAGAGTGATACTGTGTCTCAAGAAAAAAAAAAAAAGAAAGAAGTTACCATCAGTTGCCTAGGATCATCAACTAATAAAAATGGACAGGGGTGCTTTCAAGCTCCATATATTTCTTCAGGGATTGAATCTGTGAAAAGCACTCACATCAGATCTGAGACATGGGAGGAAGTTGTCCATTGACTCAAAATTTTGTTTAAATACTTTACTATATACAATGTATATATATGTAGGAACTTCTCTGATTTGCATATTACTTTGCAGATAGTATTTGTTTCATTATAACAGCAACTGAAAAACCCAAACACAATCTAAACAATAATAAACCATCTACTCAAATGCATGTCTTCAGCTTGCTTTGATATGAGTAAGAATCTCTACATACATGGACATACTAGTTAGATCAATCATAAACAATTGCAAGAGATTCTGGAATCTAGGTTGGATGATGTATTTTGAATGGCTTCTTCAGCTTTTCTGACATTCCATCCCTCTGTGCATTTATCTGTGTTCAGAATCTAATCTATTGTAGAGCAGAGCTGTCCTGTAGGTCTTCTACCTCCCTATCCCTGTTCACATCCATTATGCCGTTGTGGAAAATTTTGCACGACAAGAAACCCAAGCGGCACTCAGGGAAACAGAGGAACACTCTTTATTACGCTGGTGGGCCCAGAAGGGTTCACACCCAAAAGTCTGGCCCCTGCTAAGAAAAGTTCAGAGTTTTTATAGGTAAGGGGACAGGGGAAGTAACTCATAACTTTTAGACAACGCAGCAGTTTTTTTAAGGCTTTTCAGCTAGTGAGCAATAAGCTGAGGTACAGAAGCAGAAAGAGGCAGTTATTAGCAGAAAAACAGGGGCAGCTTTCAAATAAGGAAGTTGCTGACTATGTGCTAACAAAATCCTGGGCAAAACTTCCACTTCATCTCCCCCTCTGACGCTCTGTTACGGATATTAGGGAGCATCACCTTTATACCCTGGTGCCTGTATTTAGCGGCTTGTACCCCCTGAGGGCCAGCAACTGAGCATTTGTTTTTCTAATTACCGTGGATTCAATGAAGCACTGAAGCATGTTAATTAGGCAAGGTCCAAAGGCAAGGGCCAAGAAGATTATGAATATCAAAACAGGAGGTGACATTTATACCAGACATGGGCAAGGAATGTCCCTCAAGGGACGACAATGATGACAGCACAACAGTAGAATAACAAATGCTGCCAGAATAGTTCCAAGTGTTAAGATTTCAGCCCGCATTTGCTGATTCAGTGGAGGCTCCTCAAGCTCCAGCCGTGCATTGAGTAGTCAGCTTCCGGTTGTGTGACTAGAGCAGGGCCTGATGACTTCTCAGCATTCAGCTTGCAGGAGCATGATTTTCGTGGGGTGCGGAGTGTCTGATGTGCAGTCCACCAGTCCAGCAATGCGTTCGGGTGGGCCCTCTTGGCTCTGCAAGTGTACCCACAGGATGACTCCTGCAAATTTGAGAGCAGCTGGGGTGACAAGGACTACAGTATGGGGCCCTGCCCAGAGAGGCTGGAGGGGTTACTTTTTCTAATCTTTCACCCAGACCTGGTCCCCAGGTGGGAAGGGATGTACTGGATTGGCTAGGGAGATAGGTGCTCTCTCTATTACAAACTGACTGACCTGGGACAGCACCTTTCCCAGTGCCTGCAGCTGGGATGTCATGCTTGTTTCCCCCAGCTGTCTGAGGCCTCCCCTCACTTTGTTAACCAGAGTGGGGGCCTCCTGAATAGGATTTCAAAGGGTGAGTAACCGGCGGGTCCTGGTGTACACCGTGACCGCAACAGGGCTAGGGAAAGCACATCTACTTAGGAAGCCTGGGTTTCCTGACAGAGCTTTGCTAGTGTAACCTTCAGGGTTCAATTCATGTGCTCTACTTTCCCTGAACTTTGTGTCCTGTAGGCTGTGTGAAGTTTCCACTTAATCTTTAGCATGCCAGTGAAGGCTTGGATGATCTCTGCCACAAATGCTGGCCCACTGTCACTGCATATGGTGAGTGGAATCCCGTATCAGGGAACAATTTCATGAAGTAGGACATTCACTACTTCTCGGGCTCTTTCCGTGTTAGTTGGGAGTGCCTCAGCCCAGCTTGAGTATGTACAGACAAGGAGCAGTAAGTATTTGTATCTTTACTGGGCTTGACTTCAGTGAAGTCTACCTCTATGTCCTCAAAGGGGTAGCCACCCACCCGTTGCACCCCAGGGCAGGTTTCAGCCATTGTAGGGGGTTGTTTTTAGCACAGGTAAGGCACTGATTACTTACTGCAGCACAGAGTTTGGGAAGGGTTGCAATATAGTAATACCGTTGAGTAAGGTCTCCAGAGGGGTTTACCTAGGTGGGTGAGACCATGACACTGAGCAACTGTATGAGCCAAGTTCTTAGGCATCACTGGTCTGTTGTCAGGGAGCAGCTGGCATCCCCCAGCACTTTGCTTTGCCCCCTCCTGCTGTGCCCACTGGTTTTCTTCCTTAGATTACTCTGGCTTTCCTACATCCTCTTGTAGCCAAGGGGTGACTGTGAACAAGTGGGGTCATGCAGGGGCCTGCACAGGCTCTTTCTTCAGTGTGGCTTCCTTAGCCTCTCCGTCAGCCAGCCGGTTTCCTGTAGAGATAAGATCGAGTCCTTATTGGTGGCCCTTGTAATGTATGACAGCTGCCTCTTTCGGCCTCTAAACTGCTTCTAGCAGTCTGAGAATTTCTTCCTTATTTTTGATTTCTTTTCTTCCTGCTGTTAGCAGCGTTCTTTCTTTATATGTCACCCCATGTATGTGGACACCATGTATGTGGACAGTCGCAAAGGCGTACTTGGAGTGAGTGTAAATACTGACCGCTTTGCCTTCTGAGCGGCACAGAATTCCACCCGTTGTGCTGACCAGCCTCTGGGCAAGGGGGCTGCCTCTACCACTTCAGTGTCAGTGGTGACTGCATACCCTGCATACCTCTCCCCATTCTGGACATAGCTGCTTCCGTCGGTGAACAGGTTTAAGTCTGCCTTTGGGAGGGGACAGTCCTTGAGGTCTGGCTGACTATCAAAGACCTCATCTACCATTTCCTCACAGTCATGGTCCGGGGCCCCCTCCTCCGTGGGTAGAAATGTGGCCGAGTTGAGGGCACGCACAGTCTCAAGTGACCTGTGGGTTTTCACAGAGCAGCCCTTGGTACTGGGTTAAACGGGCATTTGAGAGCCACCAGTGCCCCTGACTTCTCTCCTCTCTCTCTCTCTCTGTCTCTCTCCCCTCTCTCTTCTCTCTCTCTCTCTGTTTCAATCTCTCTTCTCTCTCTCTGCCGAGGCCCAAGAGTCTGGGTGAGGACCCCAAGTGCAGTTTTGTTTCTCTCCTGAATGAACAGATTGAATTCTCAGGTGCAATCTGGAAGTCCTAGTGCTGGGGCACTTTGGAGCAGTGCCTTCATTTCCCATAAAGCCATGTCTTGGCTATCACTCCACTCAAGGGGTCTATCTTCTGGCCCAGTTAGGACCCCATAGGGAGGCCTTGCTGTGTCCAAGAAGCCGGGAATCCTATGTGGCAGAAGCCTGCCACCCCAAGAAACTCCTAGAATTTCCAGTTGGTGTTGGGAGTGGGCATGGAGAAAATCACCCTTTTTCTCTCTGGTCCCAGGGACTGGGGTCCTTTGGTGATGATGAAATCCAGGTTCCTCACCTGTTGTCTGCAGATTTGGGCCTTCGCCATCCCTGGGGCATTTGTCTCTGCCCAGACTATGAGGAAGGCATCCAGGAATTCTGGTGGGTTTTTCTTTGACCTCTTGGCAGTGTGCAGTTTCCATTTAAGTGTGACTGCCAGGATCAGGCCCCCCTTTGGCTCACTCAAAGTCAGACTGGCTGGTCCCCTGGGGTGAAAAGGTGATTTGCACCCCCAGGTTGCTTAATAAGTCTCTTCCCAGGAAGGAGACAGGAGATTCTGGTAGGTAGAGGAACTCATGGCATACCTGGTGTCTCCCCAATTGGCATATCCAATCTTGGCAGAACAGCTAGGGCTCTGCCTGGTTGCCTGTTGCCCCCAAAACATTTGCCTTCCAGTTGCTAAATGGGGCAACTGGAGTGGTGACCACTGAGTACTCCACTCTGGTGTCTACCATAAAAGTCATTGGGTGGTCCTCGACCTTCATCTTGACCATGGGCTCTCAGGGCCAAGTTTCATAGAGCTGGCCTGTCCTAGTCTGAGTCCATTCCGGCTGAGTCCATCCCGGCCAAGCCAATCAGGTGGGCCTGGCTAGCCTCTGGCTGGTCATTCTGCCCTGCCTCAGGGGGGTGCCCCATCTGGGACTGTTCACTTGGGGCATTTGTTCTTCCATGTCCCACCTCTCTGCAGCATGCATACTGATCTAGCTACAAGGGAGGGTGCTCAGATCCCTCCCTTTGCGCGTGGGATGTGTCAGGCAAGGCTGGTGGACTGGGGGCTGATGGTGCCGGAAAGACATAATAAGGCAGTAGCAGCTCCTCCTTGGGGTCCTCCTGATGAATGGATTGCTTGGTTCCCTCAATTGCTTGGGCCACGAAGACCTTGCACTGTCCATTCCTACCAGCGCAGAATTGAACCCAAGGTGGGGGGGAGTCTGAGCTCTTTCCAACCAGGAATCAATATATGGGAACTGGTCTGGGTGGCTGGGGTTGCTGGTCACAGCCTTCCAAACAGCCTGCACCTTGGAGACTTCCAGGGTGCCCTCTGGTGGCTAGCCAACACTAAGCGCCAGCCACTTTGATCTGCAGAGGGTTTTTAGCTCTCCTGGGGGTAGTTTTAACCCTATAATCTCCAGAAAAGCCCTTCTTGAAATTTTTGACCATACAATCTAGGACTGTGGGCCTAGACTGACTTCCTCTTGATGTGTGTCCCGTTTTGAATGGTGATTCAAGACAGACAAAGGAGGGGTGTTCCGTGAAGGACCACTCAGATGCCCACCTGGCCACGCCCCTTGCAGGAACTTAGGCGCTTCTTAGCAGTCAGCAGGTCGGTATAATCCCCAGTTGGATCGAGCTCAGCTTGCGCTCAGCTCGATGCTGCCATAAGCCTATGAGGTGCGCCACGGAAACACAGGCTCTGGCCCAGTCGAGCTCGGTAGTTTGCACCGTGGAGCTACGGATTGGAGGTTCAAGAGTAGGCTCTTGAGCTCCCCACACACTCACTCAGGTTATCACATTCCCAACCTAACTCGAAAAATCCACCTGCCGTCTCCTGGGAGGTGATCGGGCTCCCCTTCCGTCCGCAGACGGGCCTGACTAAATCTACCTGCTGTCTCCAAATGGAGACCCCCCCAGAAGGTTATCAGGCTCCCCTTCGGTCCATAGGCGGGCCTGGCCAGAGTCGTCCCGGGTCTTTACCTTACCGGATTTCCCCTCAGTTCAGCCCATCTCCCCCGCAAGTCCGGCGAGCTGCAATGCCGGGGCAGCAGCAGTTCCCCTTCCAGGGAAGGAGGCCCTGTAGAAGCTTATGGGGGTGGGGGAGGGCGGCGGGGGGCCTCATTCCCCGGTGGGGAACAAGCGAGTTGTCCGTTCTTTCTGACCCCAAACGGTGGCTCAAGGGGCCAAAGTGGTTGAGTTTTTGGATCAGGGAACCAAATGTTGCGGAAAATTTTACCCGACAAGGAAGCCGAGCCGCCCTCAGGGAAATGGAGGAACACTATTAGGCTGGCGGGCCCAGAAGAGTTCACACTCAAAAGTCTGGACCCCTCTAAGAAAAGTACACAGTTTTTATAGGTAAGGGGACAGAGGAAGTAACTCATAACTTTTAGACAACGCAGCAGGTTTTTTTTTAAAGGCTTTTTAGCTAGTGAGCAATAAGGTGAGGTACAGAAGCAGAAAGAGGCAGTTTTGAGCAGAAAAACAGGGGCAGTTTTAAAATAGGGAAATTGTTGACTATGTGCTAACAAAATCCTGGGCAAAACTTCCACTGCAATACTTCTGTTATAATATTATTTAAAAGTTGTTCCCGTCACTCAATGGAGCTCATAGCTCCATTAAAACAGGGAAAAATGCTCTTCATCTTTCTACACTTGAAATCAAGCAAAGTGTCCAGCTACCTGATAGACTGTAGGGATTCACAAAGAATAATCAAAGAATGAATCACAGTGATATTGATATTTCGAAAACATTATTTAGAAAATCAAAATTGTAAATTTCGGTGATGATACCCCAAACAACTCTGGCCATTTACTTGTAACAATAGTTGATTTAAAATAAGTTCTTCTTTCAGCTTATATTTAAAAAATAAGATTTAAGGTAATTTAATGAGGAGTGTTATAAAGATGTAAAATACATCTCCTAGAAATTATTTAAATTATTTCTCAAAATTAAGAAAATTTTAATATTATATATTTCTCCCTGACTTGTTAAAGCATCTTGTTATAAAGATGCAATATACATCTCCTAGAAATTATTTAAATTAAATTATTTATTAAAATTAAAAAACATATTTCTCCCTGACTTGTTAAAGCATTTTCAGTTAGAATTCAATAATTTGGTTATGTAAACTCTACTGTAGTTTACATTGAGACAGTACATTGGAAAAAAATACTAATTTTTTTTATATGTTAAAAATATATTAACTACAGAAAGAAAAATTAGTATCCTGACCTATATACAAGCTAACTGGTAAGAAAAGAAAACACAAATACATGTATTTATTACTATCCCAGCTTAAAGTTAGAATAAATATGGATAGCAAGAGAGAGTGTGTGGGTGTGAGTGTAGATGTGTGTCAGAGGATGAGGTTTATAGGTGTTGTGTGTACATAGGGAAGTATTTGTGTACAGTCCCACATGTGTGTTTAGTGTCAGAAATGCATCAAAACCAAATTCTGAACTTAATTCTACAATAAAAATAAATAAAGCAAAGAATGTATTAATAATAATTTTACTCATCATTGTCCCATAAATACACTTGAGAGAGTGAGAAAAAGTCTGCTTGCATTTATGCTTAAACACTTCCAACCTTCCAGTTCCCTAGGTAATGTGGTGTTTTGGCTTATTTGTGAGCATGTAGCCTTCTTTGCTAGAATCCAACCCAAACAAACAGATCCTTATGCAATCTGTTGCAGGCTTTTTCATATAAATAGAAGATTAAGAAAAAATGATGTCTATCCTACTAATGCTGGTAATTTGTGTAGCTAGTTTTCTACTCTACTTTTGAATTCCTTTTTGTTGAGACATGATTTGGGGGACTTAATATGGGCACCTTACAAGCTACCTAGACATGAAAGTTTCTGACAAACACTGACTGTAAAAATCTAAGCTTCAATTAATGTCTATCATCAAATTAAGAGATAATGTTAGTTTTCACACTTCAGTTATCAGCTGAATGCTTTAACTATTCTTATTAGGGGCTTTTAGCACATCAAAAAAAGGGATACGCAAAACAAATGATTAGCTCTGGTCATTTACTAAGCTTCAATGGTAGTTTGATTTTTTAACAATGCATTTCTAATGAATGTAATTGCCGCTTGTTTAAGAATCCTAATTTTAGTACAAACACAAAAGTATGAATCAGGCAACATATGTTATGATTTGCTGCTATATATTCTCTATACGTACAAGTACCCATCGGCATATATAGATATATATTATTTTAAAAATCATCACTTTATAATTCAGGTTAAGTTGCCAAATTTTATATTTTGGTTTCCAAACCTGCTTTTCCACAGACTTTTCTCTCTCGAACAAAAGGAGATGTATGTTCTATTAAAAGAAAACAAATCTTACAAAAGCTTAATCTTCTGCATTTTCTTTTGGCCTGTGAGAAAATTATAAAGAGAACGATGTAATGTCTGTTGCTTACAAATACCTAAAATAACCTACAAATGATTAATAACAATTAACAGTTCTATTTTTGCTAATTGATTTGTGCCATGTTAACCAAAAAAAAAAAAATCTACACAGTAGAGAAATCCCTTACTTTATGAGTTTTTTGTTTTGTTTTGTTTTTGAGAGGGAGTCTTATTCTGTCACCCAGGCTGGAATGCAATGACACAGTCTAGGCTCAATGCAACCTCTGCCTCCCATGTTCAAGAGATTCTCCTGTCTCAGCCTCCTGTGTAGCTGAGACTACAGGCATGTGACACCACATCTGGCTAATTTTTGTATCTTTATTAGAGATGGGTTTTCGCTATGTTGGCCAGGCTGGTCTCAAACTCCTGACCTCATGATCTACCCACATTGGCCTCCTAAAGTGCTGGGATTACAGGCATGAGCCACCACGCCTGGCCTACTTTATGAGTATTTTAAGCCAGTGAGTTGTATAGAACATTGCACAATGAATTTATTTTACAATTAATCTCTCTATTTGGTCTGATAGGGGAACAAACAACACTACAGGCAGATGCTTACAAAGTCTTTAGGAAATTGACCACTTCATTGTAGTTAAAACGTATATTATTTGAAGGCATAAATGGATATAAGATCGCCTTTTATGATTGGACTTTGGTACTAAGTTGCAATAGGCCACACTCCTACTGTTAGCCTTAACAGGGTTAGTTTGGATATTATCAAAAGAACAATTAACACCTACTGATATGATCACAGATGGTATCAAAGAGTAAAAGAAACTCAATTTTACAGGGACACTCATCTCAGGCTTTTATGTTGGTAGTGCCAGTACAAAAATGGCTATAAAATTCAATGATAATATTCCCCGTTACTATTAGTGGTACATCATCAAAACTGGTAGAAAATTAAAATATTTTTTCTAGCTTGCTTAATTTTGAAGAAGAGTGTCCTATCTGACTGTCTGCTAATACTAGCTCTGTGACTCTGGGTATGTTACTAAATTTCTCTGAGGATAGATTACTTACCTGCAAAATTGAGACCAATAATCACACTAATTCCTGGATGGTTATTCAGATTAGATCAGGAAATTCCGGTAAAAGGCGTAGCCCCCTGTTGCTTACATATAAATGTGAGTTCTTATTGTCCTGATTTTGATAATATTGTCTTTAATGATTTTATGGACTCTGCAGGAAGCTTTAATAAATGTGCACTTAGAAATACTTTGTGTTTTTGATAGGTACCATTAACCCAATTTCCAAAGAAGGTCTATAATTTTAGTTACAAAGTGATGATACATTTTCTTATTATGTGCCTTTCAACTTCAGAGGGATTTTTTTCCTGCTATTAGTGGAATGTACTTCATTTATGGATTAGATTTCTGAGAATAATTTAATAGTAAATTATTGTTTTATTATACTGCTATTTCATTTTCTTAATAGTTTCTTTGCTTCAGTTTTCAACTGATATTATTATAGTTTCCTTTGATTATAGTATCAATTTCTAGTGTGTGGCTAGCATTCTGCTAGCTTTATAGAATGAATTAAGGTTATTTGGGGCTTTTAAATAGCCTGGAAGTTATCTATTCCTTGATACTTGTAGAATTTCACAGTGGCATTTTTGAGCAAAGTACAAATAATTCAAGGGAAAAAAATGACTTATTTTTTTCTGTTTTTATTTGGTTACTTATCTGTTTAATTATGAGTTAGCTTTGGGAATTTATATTTTTCTACAAAAACCCAGCGATATAGAATTCTAGAAAAGCCAAGAAGACCCCTGAAAACAAAGAATATATAACCTAGTTATTTGAAGAATCAGTCACTTTTAAGGATAGAAAATAACCTTTCAAAAATTGAGTTCTCTTTAAGTTTCACAAAGAAATTTTAGACATATTCACAAGTATTACATTTATTTGGTCCTTTTAGATAAATTTCATGAAAAATTGTTTTAAGGAAAGGAGACAGAAATATAGCTAAATTAGATGACTCATCTAAAATCAAATGACCAGAATTACCTACCTCACATCCATTAAAATGGCTACTATCAAAAAACAAAATAAGAAAGGAACAGAAAACAAGTGTTAGTGAGAATGTGGTGAAATTGGGACCCTTCTGTACTGTTAATGGAAATGTAAAATGGTACAACCTCTAGGGTTAACAGTATGGTGGCTCCTCCAAAAATTAAAACTAGAATTACCGTATGATACAGCAATTTTACTTTTGGGTCTACACCCAAAATAATTGAAAACTTGGCCTTGAAGAAGCCTTTGTACACTCACGTTCAAAGCAGCATTACTTATCATAGTCATAAGTGAAAGCAACTCAAGTGTTTATCATGGATAAATGGATAAGAAAAATGTAGCATATATGCACAATGGAATAGCATTCAGCCTTTAAAAAGAAAGTTATTATTACGCCCTACCATATGGATTAAACTTGTGGTGGGCTAGATATGTAGATATTATGCTGTTAAATAAGGCAACCACAAAAAGACAAATACTGTCTGATTCCACTTATATATAGGGTACTTAGTGTAGTCAAATTCATAGAGACACAAAGTAGAATGGTGATTGCCAGAGGCTGGGGGAAGAGGAAAAGGGGTATTATTTTTTAATGGGTATGGAGTTTCATTTCAGTTTGGCATGAAGAAAAGTGTTCTGGAAATGGATGGATGATGGTGATGGGTGCATAACAATATGTGTGTACTTAATATCACGAATTGTATACTTAAAAATGGTTAAGGCCGGCCATGGTGGCTCACATCTATAATCCCAGCACTTTGGGAGGTCAAAGCAGGCAGATCACCTGAGGTCAGGAGTTTGAGACCAGCCTGGCCAACATGGTAAAACCTCATCTCTACTAAAAATTAAAAGAATTAGTGAGGCATGGTGGCACAAGCCTGTAATCCCAGCTACTGGAGAGGCTGAGGCAGGAGAATTACTTCAATCCAGGAGGCAGAGGTTGCAGTGAGCCGAGATGGCACCACTGGACTCCAGCCTGGGTGATGAGAGCAAAACTTCATCTCAAGAAAAAAAAAAAGCTTAAGATGATGAATTTTATGCTACATATACTTTACTGCAACTTTCTTAAAACATATCAAATGACCAGAACATGACTGAGCCAAGCCAAGGAATATCACCTGAACTAGAACCTTCTGAACTATGCTTGTCCACTCCAAGTTGAACAGGGCATATTTCTTCCATACATAGTCTCCAAGTAAAATTTCTTATTTTTGAATTGGACTGAACGTTTATATGTTAAAAAATAAAAGAAAAATTTGAAATGTTAGCAAATAAGGCCCTAAGGCAATGCATAATAATTTTCCCTCCAAAATAGGCATCCATCCTATTGAAAGACCCTTCTCTGGGGAGCCATGCCTGACTCTTTTAACACTGCGCTGTGTGCACATGTTTCCCTTCAACATGCCCACTACACCCTAGCCTTCCTTTACACTTCTCATTTTTCCATATTCTAAATATCTTCTTATTTTCTTTTCCCCTCTCGAGTGGGAATCTCTGAAGAATAGCCAATAAATAGACGAAGACCTAAGCTTCACCCCCTGTTTCTACTTTCATGGAATGGATTTCAATTGTTTAGTGTTCTGACTTCCCCGTTAGTCCACAGGTTTTTCTAGGTATGCAGCAGAGTTAATAAATATCTGAGGACTTATTTTATACAAAGTGCTGTACTACAATCCATGGAGATAGCGGCATAAAAATTAAAAAAAAAAGAAAAGATTCAAAATTTCTTTTCTCACTTGGATGGATAATGAACAAGATACAGAAATGCAGTCCAGGTTGATTGCAGTGGCTCACACCTGTAATTCCAGTACTTTGAGAGGCTGAGGCAAACAGATTACTTAAAGCAAGGAGTTTAAGGCCAACATGGTGAAACCCTGTCTTACACCATGCATGGCTAAAAAAAAAAATTAGCCATGCATGGTGGTATGCACCTGTAATCCCAGACACTTGGGAGGCTGAGACAGGAGAACCACTTGAACTCAGGATGCAGTGGTTGCAGTGAGCCAAGATCACACCACTGCACTACAGCCTGTGTAACAAAGCAAGAGTCTGCCTCAAAATTAAATAAATAAAATAAAAAGAAAACAAATGCTGTCCATATTATGTTGCATATGTGATAAGATAAAAACAAAACAGAGAAGGAGATATTAAGTGTCTGCCTATGTAAAAAAAGGAAAATATTATTTCATCATTTTATAGAATTTAATAATTATTAATTATACATATGCGTTGCCAAGTAAAAAGACAGAGTTCAATAAATGATAGTTGTAGATGATAACTATGAGATGTAACAGAAAATAATAGGAGGAAGAAAAGGAAGTAGGAAAAAATGAGATACATTGTGTTTTCTTTACAAAACTATCGCAAGACTTGAAGTGAATTATGAAAATTATGAGAAATTGTTTTAGTACAAACAAATAGATATGGTATGGTGCCTGTACTCAGGCTGCAACTTATGCTGAGGTAATTCCCACTCACGTTGTCCCTTGTCCTTGTCATCCCTCCATGCCACAGGTGGCAGAGCCAAGGAGCCAAAGAAGCTGTGCCCTTGGGTTGTCCTTGATTGGCACCTCTTTATGAGGTGAAGATATTATTCCTATTATATTTCTTTTCTTGTTTCCTTTGATAAACCTAAATGCAGTTCAAATTTTATTAAACCTTTTTTAAAATTTTTGAGACAGAGTCTCTCTCTGTCACCCAGGCTGGAGTGCAGTGGCACAATCTCGGCTCACTGCAACCTCCGCCTCCTGGGTTCAAGTGATTCTCATGCCTCAGCCTCCCAATTAGCTGGGATTACAAGCACCTGCCACTACATTCGGCTGATTTTGTATTTTTAGTAGAGATGGGGTTTCACCATGTTGGCCAGGCTGTTCTCAAACTCCCGACCTCAGGTGATCCACCCACCTTGCCCTCCCAAAGTGCTGGGATTACAGGCATCAGCCACAGTGCATGGCGTATCTAAACCTTTTTATGTTGTGTGAATCTGATGGCCAACTTCTAAGACCCTCCTTTTGAAAGTCAAAGTCTGCAAACTCCAGTGCCCACAGGAACCTAGAAAGTAACATAAATAAGAGAATATTTAAGAAAAAACTGAAAGGAATGAGGGAAGAATGTCTGTGGCAGGCTGTAGAATAGCCCCTTCTGCCCTGTAAAATCAAGTTAAGGATCTTAAGATTGGGAGATTTTCTTGGATTATCTGGGTAAATTCAATGTCATTGAAAAGATCTTTATAAAAGGGAGGCAAGAAGGTCAAAGACAGAGGCGATGTGACAAAGTAATCAGGGGTTGGAGTAATGTTCTTTGAAGGAGGAGACCATGAGTCAGCGAATGCAGGCACCCTCTAGAAGCTGAAAGTGACAAGAAGATAGATTCTCACCTAAAGCCTCCACAATGAACACAGCGCTGACAACTCTGATTTTAAACTGACCTCCAGAACTTTAAGGAAGTAAATTCAGCATCTCTTATGTTTTAACAGAAATTCATCTTTTAAAAAATAAAACTCAGGAGAATAGATAAAGGTCATGTATTCAGGATTTAGCAGACCAAAGATTTCTGGTTTTCAACTACTGTTAAACTGTGATTTTGAGGAAAACATTTTTTTACAGTTTTATTTTTGTAAAAAAATTCAATAGGCTCCCAGGGGAAGGGCAGCCACCATCACTGCAGCTCATGTGTGCCATTTTCCCCTGCTACTGCCAGGGAGACTAAACGGTTTGGACCAGGAGGAATTCCTCACAGCACAGCACAGTGGCTGTGGCAGATTGTAGCCAGACTGCTTGTTTGGGGAGGGTGGCAGATCCATCCATCCCTCCTCATAAGCCAGGGCCTCCCTGCAGACATTGCAGCAACTCCAGCCAGGGGCTTATGGACAGAACTCTGATCTCCTGGGATGGAGCCCTTGTGGAAGGGGCAGCTGCAATGTCTGTTTCAGGAGACTTAGTCTTTCCCATCTGGTGGCTCTGAGGAGACTGGGCTGTCCAAATGAGTGGGATTCTTCCCAGTGCAGAGCAGCTACTCCATCAAGGGGTAGCCAGACTGCTTTTTCAAGCAGGCCCTGATCCTGTGTTTACTGACTGGGTGTGACCTCGCATCAGGGGTGTCCAGACATCCCATACAGGAGTGTTATGGCTGGCATCAGGTTGGTGCCCCTCTGGGACAGGACTCCCAGAAAAAAGAGCAAGCAACCATCTTTGCTGTTCTGCAACTTCCACTGATGATACCTCCAGGTGCTGGAGGGACCCAGGCAAACAGGGTCTGGAGGGGACCTCCAGCAAACTGCATCAGCTCTGTGGAAGATGGGCCTGACTGTTAAAAGAAAAACAAACAGAAAACTGCAACATCAACAAAAAGACCCCCAAAAACCCATACAAAGGTCAGCAGCTTCAAAGATCAAAAGTAGATAAACCCATGAAGATGCAACACAAAAACATGGAAAATTCTGGAGTGCCTCTTCTCCTCCCAATGAACACGGCACCTCTCCAGCAAGGGCACAGAACTGGGCTGAGTCTGACATGGATGAATTAACAGAAGTGGCTTCAGAAAGTGGGTAATAATGAACGTTGCTGAGCTAAAGGAGTATGTTCTAACTCAATGCAAAGAAGAACAATGGTAAAACATTACAGGAATTTTTAGTCAGATTAACCAGTTCAGAGAAGAACATAAATGACCTGATAGAACTTAAGAACACAGCACAAGAACTTCATAATGCAACCACAAGTGTCAATAGCCAAATAGACCAAGTAGAGGAGAGAATCTCAGAGCTTGAAGACTGTTATGTTGAAATAAGTTAGGCAGACAGGATTAGAGAGCAAAGAATGAAAATGAATGAACAAAACCTCCAAGAACTATGGGATTATTTATAAATACCAAACCTATGATTGATTGGGGTACCTGAAACAGATGAGGACAACAAAACCAAGTTGGAAGACATACATCAGTATATCATCCAGGAGAACTTTCCCAAGCTGAAAAGACAGGCCAACATTCAAATTCAGGAAATTCAGAGAACCCCAGTAAGATGCTCCATGAGAAGATCAACCCTAGGACATATCATCATCAGATTTTCCAAGGTTGAAATGAAAGAAAAATTGTTAAAGGCAGCCAGAAAAAAAAGGTGAGGTCACCTACAAAAGGAAGTTTATCAGACTAACAGTAGGCCTCAGTGGAAACCCTACAAGCCAGGAGAGATAGGAGGGCAATGTTCAACATTCTTAAAGAAAAGAATTTCCAACCCAGAATTTCATATCCTGCCAAACTAAGCTTCATAAGCAAAGGAGAAATAAAATCTATTTCAGACAAGCAAATGCTGAGGGAATTCATCACTACCAGGCCTGCCCTGCAAGAGCTCCTGAAGGAAACACTGAATATAGAAAGGAAAAGCCATTACAGCCACTACCAACACACACTCAAGTATACAGACCAATGACACTGTGAAGCAACCACATTAACAAGTCTGCTAAATTAATCGGCCAGTATCATGATGACAGGATCAAATTTACACATTAAATGTAACTTTAAATGTAAATGGGCTAAATGCCCCCAATTAAAAGATGCAGAATCACAAACTAAATAGAGTCAAAACCTATCAGTGTGCTGTATTCAAGAGACTCATCTCATGTGCAAAGACACACATAGGCTCAAGATAAAGGGATGGAGGGAAATTTACCAAACAAATGGAAAGCAGAAAAAAGCAGGGGTTGTAATCCTAGTTTCTGACAAAACAGACTTAAAACCAACAAAGATAAAAAAAGATGAAGGACATGACATAATGGCAAAGGGTTTCATTCAACAAGAAGAGTAACTATCTAAATACATATGCACTTAATACAGGAGCACCCAGATTCATAAAACAAGTTCTTAAAGACCTTTAAAAAGACTTAAGATTCCCACACATTAATAGTGGAAGACTTTAGCACCCCACTATCAATATTAGATCAAGATAGAAAATGAACAAAGATTTCAAGGACTTGAACTCAACTCTGAATCAAGTGGACCTGATAGATAGCTGCAGAACTCTCCATCCCTATACAACAAAATATATATTCTTCTAAATGCCACATGTCACTTACTCTAAAATTGATCACATAATTGGAAGTAAAACACTCTGCAGCAAGTGCAAAACAACTGAAATCATAACAGACTCTCAGACTACAGCAGTTAAATTAGAACTCAGTATTAACAAACTCAATCAAAACCACACAGCTACATGGAAATTGAATAACCTGTTGCTGAATGACCCCTGAGTAAATAAAGAAATTAAGGCAGAAATCAAAAAGTTATTTGAAACCAATGAGGAAAGAAAAGGGGCAACATACCAGAATTTCTGGGACACAGCTGAAGCAGTGTTAAGAGGGAAATTTATAACACTAAATATCCACATCAGAAACCTAGAAAGATATCAAACTGACACCCTCATCACAACTAAAAGAACTAGATAACCAGAAGCAAACACAACCCAAAGTTAACAGAAGACAAGAAATAACTAGGATCAGAGTGGAACTGAAAGACATAGAGACATGAAAATCCCTTCAAAAAATTAATGAGCCCTTTCTGGCAGTGACGATCTACCCATGAAAACATGGCTCTCACAAAGGACCTCTTTCATCCCTCTCCTGAGGAGGAGAAGAGGAAACATAAGAAGAAACGCCTGGTGCAGAGCCCCAATTCCTACTTCATGGATGTGAAACATCCCAGATGCTATAAAATCACCATGGTCTTTAGCCATGTACAAATTTTAGTTCTATGTGCTGGCTGCTCCACTGTCCACTGCCAGCCTACAAGAGGAAAAGCAAGGCTTACAGAAAGATGTTTTTTCAGGAGGAAGCAGCACTAAAAGCACTCTGAATCAAGATGAGTGAGAAACCATCTCAATAAACACGGTTTAGATATTTAAAAAAATTAACAAATCCAGGAGCTGGATTCTTGAAAAAATTAATAAAATAGGCCACTAGCTAGATTAATAAAGGAAAAGAGAGAAGAATCAAATAGACACAATAAAAAATTGTAAAGGGGATAGCATCACAGACCCCACAGAAATACAACCATCAGAGAATTCTCTAAACCCCTCCATGCAAATTAACTAGAAAGTCTAGAAGAAATAGATAAATTCCTGGACATATACACCCTTCTATGACTGAATCAGGAGGAAGTTAAATCCCTGAATAGACCAATAACTAGTTCTGAAACTGAGGCAGTAATAAATAGCCTACCAACCAAAAAAAGCCCAAGACAAGAAGGATTTACAACTCTATACTACCTGAGATAAAAAGAGGAGCTGGTACCATTTCTTCTGAAACTATTTCCAACAATTGAAAAGGAGGGACTCCTCTCTAACTAATTTTATGAGGCCAGCATCACTCTGATACCAAAACCTGACAGAGATACAAAATAAAAAGAGAGAGAGAAAGACAGAAAATATCAGGCCAATTTCCTTAATGATCATAAGTGCAAAAACCTCCACAAGAAATACTGGGAAACAAAATCCAGCATCATATACAAAAGCTTATCCACCAGGATCAAGCTGACTTCACCCCTTGGATGCAAGGCGGGTTCAACATACACCAATCAATAAATGTCACTTATTATATACACAGAACTAAAGACCAAGACCACATGATTATCTCAATAGATGGAGTAAAGGCCTTTGATAAAACTCAACATTGCTTCATGTTAAAAACTCTCAATAAACTTGTTATTAAAGGAACATACTTCAAAATAATAAGAGCCATTTATGACAAACCCACTGCCAATATCACACTGAATTTCCCTTTGCAACTGGTACAAGGTAAGAATGCCTTTTCTCACCACTACTATTCAACACAGTATTGGAAATTCTGGCTGAGGAAATCAGGCTATAGAAAGAAATAAAGGGTAATCAAATATGAAGAGAGAAAATCAATTTGTCTTTGTTAGCAGATGGCATGATCTCATGTCTAGAAAACCCTATTTTCTTAACCCAGAACCTTCTTAAGCTGATAAGCAACTTCAACAAAGTCTCAAGATACAAAGTCAATGTGCAAAAATCACAAGCATTCTTATATACCAACAATAGACAAGCAGATAGCCAAATCATGAATGAACTTCCATTTACAATTGCTATAAAGACAATAAAATACTTCAGAATACAGCTAACAAAGGATATGAAGGACCTCTTCAAGGAGAACTATAAACCACTGCTCAAGGAAATCAGAGAGGACACAATCAAATTACAAAACATTCCATGCTCATGGACAGGAAGATCCAATATCATAAAAATGGCCATTTCCCTAAAGTAATTTATAGTTTCAGTGCTATTCCCATCACACTACTATTGACAGAATTAGAATTATAATACTCTAACAGAGTAGATATATCAGAAACAATACTGGATAGCTACAATCATCTGATCTTCCACAAACCTGACAAAAACAAGCAATGGAGAAAGGACTCTCTATTTAAAAAACAGTGCTGGGGTAACTGGCTAGCCATATGCAGAAAACAGAAACTGGACCCCTTCCTTACACCTTATACAAAAATTAACTCAAGATGGATTGAAGACTTAAATGTAAAACCAAAACTATAAAAGCCCTAGGAGAAAATCTAGGCCATTCCATACAGGACATAAGCATGGACAAAGATTTTATGATGAAGACATGAAAAGTAATAATTGCAACAGAAGTCTGAATTGACAAATGGGATCTAATTAAACTAAAGAATTTCTGCAGTGCAAAAGAAACTATCATCAGAGTGAACAGGCAACCTACAGAATGGGAGAAAATTTTTTCAAACTCTGCATCTGACACAGGTCTAATATCCAAATTCTATAAGGAACTTAAACAAATTTTTAAGAAAAATACAACCACATTAAAAAGTGGGCAAAGGACATGAACAGACACTTCTCAAAAGAAGACATTTATGCAACCCAAAAACATATGAAGAAAACCAACACTACTGAGCATTAGAGAAATGCAAATCAGAACCACAGTGAGACACCACCTCACACCAGTCAAAATAATGATTATCAAAGTCAAGAAACAACAAATGCTAGCAAGGATACAGAGAAATAGGAAAATGTTTACACTGTTGGTGGGAATGAAAATTAGTTCAACCATTGTGGAAGACAATGTGGCAATTCCTCAAAGACCTAGAATCAGAAATACCATTTGACACAGCAATCCCATTACCAGGTATATACCCAAAGGAATATAAATCATTGTATTTTATATGAACACATATATTTTATATTAATGAATATGTTCATTGCAGCACTGTTCAATAGCAAAGACATGGAATCAACCCAAATGTCCATCAGTAATAGACTGGATAAAGAAAATGTGGGTACATAATACCACGGAATACTATGCAGCCGTGAAAAGGAATGAGATGATGTCTCTTGCAGGGACATGGAAGGGGCTGGAAGCCATTATCCTCAATAAACTAATGTAGGAACAGAAAGCCAAACACCATATGCTGTCACTCATAAGTCAGAGCTGAACAATGAGATCACATGGACACAGGGAGGAGAACAATGCACATTGGGGCCTGTCAGGGGGCATCAGGGAAGAGAGGGCCTCAGGAAAAATACCTTATGCATGCTGGGCTTAATACTTAGGAGATGGGTTGATAGGTACAGCAAACCACCATGATGCATGTTTACCTACATAACAAATCTGCACATCCTGCACAGGTACCTCAGAACTTAAAATAAATATTTTTAAAAATGCAATAAAAATACCATGTCAAGTGTAATTTACCCTGTCATATTAAAATGATAAAAATAATACTTCTGTCTAATGATAATGCTAATTACTTTTAGGTAAAAAAGAAAAGAGGAAAGACAATAGATTGATTCTTTGTCATTCATCATTGGTTTCCACTACTGTAAATTTATGTCTAATTTTAAGAGACAAGCTTCCTAATCAGTTATGATAAAATATGTTAGAAGTTCAGCTTCACAGTTAACCATGGTTAATTGAGTTTCCTTGATTTTCAATTTGAAATTTGCTTCTACAAATTATAATCAGTATAAATGGAAAGAACCTTATTGGAAGAGAAACATTTAAATTACTATCTCTCTAAAATACTGATAAAGTAATATTTTTAATTTTATGCATATAGAATCACAGCTGAACTCTAGAATAAATATAGTAGGTCAAATTTTTATTTAATCGAAATTATCCAGAAAAGTAGTTAATTTATTAACACTTAACAACCATATAGTTAAACTTTTCTCCATATTAAGCATTCATCAGATGCCAGAGTAAAATAATCCTTTGCCTATGTTATAAATAAAGAAGCAAAAAGTGACATAAGAAATTGACAGTTTCTAGCCAGGTGTGGTGGTGTGCAAGCCTGTAATCCCAGCTACTTGTGGGAGAGTGGGAAGAGCACGAAGCGCGGGAGCTGAGGCAAGAGGACTGCTTCAGCCCAGGAGAGTGAGGCTGCAGTGAGCCAAGATCACACCACTGCACTGCAGCCTGGGTGACGGAACCAAACCCTGTCTCAAAAAAAAGAAAAAGAAATTGACAATTTTATGTCAAGAATTTGTAATTATCATCTTCCAAATCTCCAATACTAGTATCTTAAATTGAACAGTGCTAGCTAATATTTAATCCATTTTCCCAATAAATTTAGAGGTCACACTAATTAATAAAGGTAGGTTGGATCAAAAACACAAGCCAATCAAGATCAGAATTAAACATGATTCTCTTAGTTCAAGTTAAGATTTCATGACTGGGGGACTTCTATGGAGTTTCAGGGACAAGATTTAACATCTTGACAAGAACAACCAAAAAAAGAAAAACAAATAAACAAAATTCAACAGATAAAATATATGAAATAATGGTTTGCAAGACAGTGGATATTCCGCACCAAGGAACAGCGATTGCTGAAAGCTGAGGAATGACTCTTATAGGTGACAGGATCTGGGAGACAAACACAAAAGAAAGAACTCCAGAGATCTGTAGATAGGACTCTTGCATATTTAGCAAAGTATTGATCAATGCATTGTTGTAAAGAAAATACACAAGGCAAGGGAAAGAATCATCTGAACGGGTTAGTGGGAAGAATACTTAGAGCATACACAGGTCTGGGAATGTTGTCTGTTTTTACCAGTTTTGAAAAACTTCAATTTGCAAATCACTGGATAGAGTATCAGAAGGGTCTTGCCTTAGTTATGGAAAACTACTATCCCTAGATTAAACACTGCTCTGGTCTTGCAAGTGAAACTTAAAGGCAAGTCCTCAAAAAATGAAACAGTTTCCAAGTAAATGTGTCTCAGATGAAACTTGAATATACTTATAGAAATACAAAATTATATTCACAAAAATCAATTTGCAATCTCTAGTGGCCAGCGAAAGATTACTAGGCATATGAAAGCAAAGCATGAACCATGATGAAAAGAAAAATCAATAACTGAAATCAACCCAGAACTATATTATAACAAATGTTACAATTAGAAGACAAGACATTACAGCAGTGATGACAATTGTATTCCATATGTCCAAAAATGTAAGAGACTTGGAAGATGTAAAAATAATCCGACTTCTAGAGATGAAATCTCAAATATGTGAGTTGAAAAATCCCCTAAAAGAGATTAATGACAGATGAAGCATTGTGGAAGAAAAGATTACTGCATCTGAAAATAGCAACAGAAGGAATTTAAGATGTATATTTTTTAATGAAAAAGCATCAGGTTAGGTGAAGTGGCTCACACCTGTAATCCCAGCACTTTGGGAGACTGAGGCAGAAGGATTGGTTAAACCCAGGAGTTTGAGACTACTTTGGGCAACATAGCAAGTTTCTGTCTCTACCACAAAGTTAAAATGTTAGCCAGGTGTGATGGTACATACTTGTGGTTCCAGCTACTCTGGACGCTGAGGTGAGAGGATAGCTTAATCCTGGCAGGTTGAGGGCGCAGTGAGCAGTGATTGTGCCACTGCACTCCAGCCATGCTGACAAGGCGAGACACCAACTAAAAAAAAAAAGGGCATCAGTAAATTCTGGGACAAATTCAAGTGGCTTCCCCAAGTAAAAGAAACATGAAAGTAAAAGAAACATGAAAACTACACTAGGACATGATATAATCAAATTGATCAAATCAATGATAAAGAGAAAATCACAAAAGAAGCTGGGAGTGAGGAGCAAGACATGTTACCTACAAAGAAACAAAGATATGAGTGATGGAACATTGTCAAAGTACTGAAAGATTAAAGGTCTGTCAAACTATAATTCTGTACTCAGCAAATAGGTCTTAAAAAATGAAGATAAAGACTTTTTCAGACGTACAAAAGCTGAAATAATTTATCACCAACACTTGAACACTGTAAGAATTGTTAGACTAAAAGAAGTGAAAATATGGATCTCTGCAAAAGCATGACCATTTTAATGTACAAGATTGAACACCGCTGGAGGGAACTGTTTCCAGAGTTGAATAGTGCAGCAAATGCTTCAAAGTTAAACCAGACAGGCTCTTTCAGAAGGTGTTCAAATTTTGTCTGAAACACCATGCACTTGATCCTGCATCCTCTTCTAGTTTACTTGAAGTCTATATTTCATCTTTTCATTCCTTGCACTTTTTGTTCTTTTTCCTTCTCTACAGCCTCCAAAAAGCTCATTTATTTGCTTATCTGTATCACGTGTGATGTTCCTTCCTCCCCACTTTTTACAATATCCAGCCTGGCCATAGAGTTGGCTTCAGTCCAGATAAAAATACTCCACTTGACTTAGCTATGGTGAATGCATACATTCCTTGTAAGACTCTAGAGGAACAGTTGATTCTCTGTCCTCTAAAGGTGAACCTATTTCTGGATAGAGAATTGAGAAACTAGGAAGTAGGTGAAAGAGCTAATGAACCTTGTGTAGCTATACTCCTGTGCTCAGTGTCCTTTTCCTGCCCTTCTGGCCCCATCTGTCTTCTTGGATGTCTGTTACACTTTCAGAGAAATTTAGGGTTGCTCATATGGCTAATAATTGGCATGTGCCTTTAGGTGTTTCCCCAAACTGTGAACAGACCCAAGGCATGTTTCTGACTATTATCTAGCCCAGCAGAGATGTGGATTCTCCTATAATTCTCAGCTCAGAACATATTGCTGGGTCAACCTGAATGTGTCCAAGGGAAGTATGGTCAGTTTTTATTTATGCAATCAATCTTGGACTGTGAACCACATCCAATTGCTGTCCAAAAGATAATGTGGGATGCATAATCACATGCTACATTTTACTTACGGGCATCAGTCTTTGGTTGAATAAACTTATAT
The DNA here is from genome assembly GCA_028533165.1 of Leontopithecus rosalia. Classification (NCBI taxonomy): domain Eukaryota; kingdom Metazoa; phylum Chordata; class Mammalia; order Primates; family Cebidae; genus Leontopithecus; species Leontopithecus rosalia. The sequence goes on along the minus strand of CM052649.1, from coordinate 162,676,681 downwards.
TGTATAAACAGGTAAAGTCTAAAGCTTCCAACAAAAATGCATTTGCCTACCTCCAAAACATGCAAATCTCGGACTGATCAACTTGGGTCACAAGACTATTTGGCCTGTCTGTTACCCAAGTCCTTTTTTTTTTTGAGATGGAGTTTCACTCTTGTTACCCAGGCTGGAGTGCAATGGCGCGATCTCAGCTCACCGCAACCTCCGCCTCCTGAGTTCAGGCAATTCTCCTGCCTCAGCCTCCTGAGCAGCTGGGATTACAGGCACATGCCACCAGGCCCAGCTAATTTTTGTATTTTTAGTAGAGACGGGGTTTCACCATGTTGACCAGGATGATCTCGATCTCTTGACCTCATGATCCACTCGCCTCGGCCTCCCAAAGTGCTGAGATCCATGTTCCAGCTCCAATAGAATTAGAAAGGATTCAGTAATCTGCTTCCAGTTCAACAAGCACTTCAGTGATATTCCCAAATGTGTCTCCATTATGGCTAGCTGGACCAATTGCTATGGCTTTCCCAGCCAGTTGGTTCAGGTTCCAGTGACAGGCCTAGAGCCTATGGAAACCGTGAATAGGAAAACCTGCTTGCAAGAACACCTCTCTCACAGGTACACCAAAAAGACTAATCTTGAACCAATTTTAAGGCATTGTTTTCAACAATATGTAATCCTTCTGCAATTGTTATTGTTTTTCCTTTTATTTTTATATTTTGTTTAAATCAGGATGTTAACATTGTTCGTATATTGTAAGAAATTGATAGCTCTCCATTTGCCTTCAGTGACTCTAGTGCTAGACAATTACAAATCTGCTTATTGCTGCAGCTTTGACTAATTCTAGAAGTTTTATATAGTGGAATCATACAGTATTATATTTCCTGATTGATTGCATTTATTTATCATAATATTTTCAGCTTTTTTCATATTGTAATTATCCATACTTTAAATTTATTGTGACTGAATAATCTATTATATAAGTATACCACATTTTGTTTATTCATTCATCAACTGACAGACATTTGTTTTGATTTCAGCCTTTGACTATTTTTACTAGTACTTCTATAAATATTCACATGAAATTTTTGTGTGGATATATGCTTTTATTTTGCAGGGGAGCAGGGAGAATGGAATATACCTAGAGGTGGAATAGCCAAGCCCTGTGATAACTACATATTCAGATTTTAGAGGACCTATCCAACCGTTTTCCAAAGTGGTTGTACCATTTGATTATTCCCAGTAGCAGTATTTGAAGGTTCCAGGTTTTCTGCAACTTCACCAATGTTTGTTATTATCTGTGTTTTTTATTATGGCCATTTTAGAGGGTGGGTATGAAGTGATTATCTCGTGGTAGCTTTAGTTTTTTTATTTTTCTGATAGCTAATTATGTTGAGCATGTTCTCATGTGTCTATTGGCCATTCATATATGTTTTTTGAATACTATCTATTTAGATTATTTGCCAATTTGTTAATTTAATTATTTGTCTTATTACTGAATTGTAAGTGTTCTTTGTACAATCTGGTTACAAAGTCCTTTAGCAGATACATGATTTGCAAATTTATTCCATTCTGCAAGTTGTCTTTTAACTTTGATAACATCATTTGAAGCACAACATATTAATTTTGATGATATCCAATGTATCTATTTTTTTCTCATCACCTCTGTTTTTGTGTTATATCTAAGAAAACTTGCCTAAAGAAGATCGCAAAGATTTACTCCTCTATGTTTTCCAATAGTTTCGTAGTTTTAGGTCTTACATTGAGGTCTATGATCTACTTTGAATTAAATTTTGTATTTGATGTTACTTTTGATGAGGATGACTCAAACATCTGATCTCACCATTTAATGGACTATAGAAATATAGCTCTCAAGCTACTCATTGCTTCTTTGAATGCTGGAATAACCCACACTAACTTTCATGTGGAAACACAGGAGTGTTCCCAGTTCATATGACAATCCTAGAAACATATGACCTTTACCTTTACCCCTTCCCTGTGAACACTATGAAAATTGCACAATTTCCAACTAAAACTCCTACAAATTTCTCTTTAGCCAGAATCAATACAATGTTGCATATTATCCAAGAACCCTTCTTTCTCCCATCAGTTACTCATAATAATTGCAGATATATTTGAATATACTCTAAATGTCTTGGTGGACACCTGCAGAAGCCAGGTCCTATACATGGTGTACCAAGGCCAGGTCATTCACACATGCAGCACCTGGAATTGATGTCCTCAGGTGACTACTAATACCACAGATTCTTCATCATAAAACAAGATCGTCAAGATATAGGCCAACTTTTTCATTAAAAAAATTAATACAAAAATTAGCTGGGTGAGGTGGCGTATGCCTGAGGTCCCAGGTACCTTGGAGGCAGAGGTAAAGGTTAAGGTGTGAGGATTGCTTAAGCCTAGGAGGTTGAGGCTGCAGTGAGCTGTGATCACATCGCTGTACTCTGGCCTGGGCAACAGAGACCCTTTCTCAAAATAATTAAAGGACTTTTTTTTAGAGATGGAGCGTTACTAGAGTGGGATCTCACTAGAGTGTAGTGGTGCAATCATAGCTCACTGTAATCTTGAACTTCTGGCCTCAAGCAGTCCTTCTGCCTCAGACTCTTGGGTAGCTGTGACTACAGGCACCACACTTAGCCAATTGTGTGTGAGAGTGTGTGTGTGTGTGTGCATGTGCATGTGTATGTGCATGTGTGTCTGTGTGTTTATGTAGTTATAGGGGTCTCACTGTACACTCAGCCAATTGTATGTATGTGCGTGGGTATGTGTGTGTTTGTGTGTGTGTGTGTCTGTGTTTATGTAGATGTAAGGGTCTCACTGTGTTGCCCAAGCTGGTCTTAAGTTCCTGGACTCCAACTTCTAGGCTCAAGTGATTCTCCCATCTCAGTCACCTGGAGTGCTGGAATTACAGGAATGAGCCACCTCTTTTACACAACTTTTGCATTTTCTTTAATATTTTTTCTGTTATTATTAAGATAGACTATTACCTTTAACTGAGTGAATGGTCATGGTAGAAGAAAAAAGTGAGAACAGTGATTTAAAGGCCCTTTCTGCAGTGATATTTCCTTAGAGATCGAATTCTGTGACATCTTTCTAAAAATTACAGTGTTCTATATAATCTTATAATGATTTTATACTATACCATTAAGTCAAGCTTTACCAATATGAAAGGTAGAAGGGTAACTACAATTAAATGAGGGGTGTGAATGATAGCCTGTATACCTAACTACATACTTCAGACATCATGATAAAGTGAACATATAAGGTTTTGGGTGCTTTTCCAGTCACTATAAAATATGCCTACAAAAAAATATAGTAATATAGCCCCAGACAATGTGTAAAATGGTATTATCATTGCCTATTTCAAATTCACCATTTATCTAAAGCTGTGTCCGTAGAGGTGGGGGGAAGGACAGAAAACTCATTCAGCAGAAAATCAAAACAAAAAACGGTTTGAAAATGACTGAAATTCTACTTTGTATACGGTTTTTTCAGTGACTTGAGACAGAATGAGACAGATTATAAAAACAAAAAACCCCACAATTCCATTTTAATATTTAATCAGCACTTGAGAGATGAAGGAATTGGTTTCATATAATTGAAATGATCCATTTGAAAGTAAGAACAAGCAAGAAAATAAAGTTTGTTATCCCACTGGATGATATTATTGAAAATTTATAAAATTACCTATTTCATGAAAATCACTGGAAGATAAAAATTCAAGCCAATACATTCTTAATGAATGGAAATAAAAGGGGAGAAAACCCTTAACAGGATTTAAAACTAAACTTTCATTTTGTGAAGGAATGTTACAACAAATGAAAATCCAGTCTTAAGTTAGTCTTCACATAATTTTTAGTGCAACTATGAAGTAGTGATACCAATATACTAATATCTAGTGTACTTACTGTAAAAACATAAAATATTCAAGGTGTTCAGTTCTGATTGTTGAAATGGCACTTTTTAGTGCTTATGTTGCAAAGAACAACCATCTAAAAATAGATTAAAGTACATCATATGCTAAAATGTCACAAAAGTGCATCAATTGGTTTTCAGTTTTCATGTTAAACAAGAATCACTAATCATTCTATAGAAAGTGATTCAACACTATTTTCTTGACAATTTTACAGTGACAGATCTCTATAAAGATAATTAAATTATTAAAAATTATTTACTATCATCACTCTTCTATGCAATAGATCTCTAAAGCTTATTTTTCTTGTCTAACGAAAACTTTGTACCCTTTGATCAACATCAATAAGAGTGCACTGTATATTTGAAAATTGCTAAGAGAGTAGATTTCAAATATATACACCACAGAAAATGATAAGCACATGATGTGATGGATTTAATTAGCTTATTTAATCATTCTACATCGCAAACATGTATCAAAACATCACATTTTACCCTCAAAATAATAATATGCAATTATTATTTTGTGTGGAAAATAAAATTTAAAAACATGTCTTTAAATGATGTATCAAATTTAGGCTGCTGTTCCAAAAACGTTGCCTACAAATCCATGGCAAGATGGACCACTTCATAAGGTTTCTAATATTATAGGGCAAGAAACACCTATAGCACGATGCCTTTCACAAGGCTCCTACTCTCTTCAAAAATGGTGTGTAGATTTGAGCCCGATTATAATTTCCTTCAGGGCTAGTTCCATTCTGCATATTTATCTTAGTTTGTACCTACACAGACATGTTCTAATAATTTGATATCATATTTATAGTACACCAAAACTTTAATATTTTGACATATTTACCAGACATATCATTTCCTTTATTAAAAAGCAGCAATATCCACCGTCATGGTGTCTCATGTCTATACTCCTAACACTTTGAGAGGAGACAAGAAGATGAAACAAGAAGATGACTTGAGCCCAGGAATTTGAGATCAGCCTGGGCAACATAGTGAAATCTCATCTCTATAAAAAAAATACAAAACTAGCCAGGCACGGTAGCACACACCTATAGTCTCAGCTACTAGGGAGGCAGAAGTGGGAAGATCACTTGAGAACCAGGTGGTTGAAGCTAAAGTGATCTATGATCACACCACTGCACTCCAGCCTGGGCAACAGAGGGAGATCCTGTCTCAAACAAACCAACAGCAGTAATACTAGCTTGCCCAGTGGCTCATCCCTGTGTAACGCCAGTATTTTGGGAGACCAAGGCAGAAGGATTGCTTGAAGCCAAGGGTTCAAGACCAGCCTGGGCAACAAAATAAGACTGTCTCTATCAAAAAAAAAAAAGCAGTATCAAAAATCAATGTCTAGAAAAAAGAAAGCACATATTTTTATATTCTCAACACATTTAGCATATCAGAAAGTTCTGAAAAGATTTTCATAAAATATTTAAAGGAACAGTTTAGATGTGAAATCATAGTCCCCACTCTACACTTCATGCTGAGAAATATCAGCATCTTCTTAAGAGACAAGATACCGAAGTTATTGCTTCAAGAAAGAACATATGTTGATTAGTCTCAATGAGGGGCAGGGAAAATCACTAATCCTCACTCATAGCTTTAAAACAATTATTCTACATAGCTTTACAACAGTTATTCCCAAAGTGGAGGCCTTCAGCATCAGCACCACCTGGGAGCTTGTTAGAGATGCAGATTCTTAGGTACCACCACAGACTTAGTCAGACACTCTGTGGGTGGGGTCTAGCCATCTGGTTTAATAGACACTGCAGGTGATTCTGTGCAGGCAAGTTTAAGAATGACTGCTTTAAAGCAAGTATAAAGAGAATAGGAAGGAAAGAAAACAAAAAAGAACCCACAAAACAAAACTCACCCATGCTGGCAATCATGATGTAGAACCATAAACTTTAATGTCATAGACTAGGCTAGAAATCTTGCACTAGAACTTTTTAGGAGTATCACATTAGGAACCATACTTCTCTTACTTTTCTTATTTATAAAATTGGACAAATATAATAAATATTGAAGCATCATTTTAGGTCAAAAATAATATCTATAAAAGACCTGGTGGAGTCTAACCAAGAATATTAAGAATATTAAAGCAATAATATTCATAAACAAAACATGGATAGATTCTGTTATTAACAACAGTTAGCAATTTTTTCAAGTTAGCAAAGTTTGAATCAAGCCCTCCAGCTCTAGCTATCCTTCACGTGCCCGTGTTCAAATATCAGCCAAGGAAATTGTGTTTGATACACAAAACTAGAAGATAGCAAGTTTCCATCCATTCATAACAAGAGGTCTACAGATGGTTTACTTATTTAGTAGATTAATCTCTCCTTGTGATCCTACCCAAGAAAGTATATTACAAACTTTTTATACAGGCATTTAAAGCTACATTTGAAGTTATTAAAATATAAATAACAAATGTCCATGGAATGGCCTTAGACCCAATGGTTAAAGTATGTATGGTCTGGTTCCTCAGAGGAGGCAACAAAAAAGAACACAACAGCAAAAAACCCGCAAAACACTAAACAATAAAGGGGGCAGTGTTTATGTAGTCTAAGCATCTAGAAGAAAACCAACCCTAAAGTTTTATGTATTTATTTATCTATCTATTAGGGCTATATACCTAGGTTTTAAAGATATCATAACATCTGAAAATATGTTTTTAAATAGTTTCCATGCTCCAGTTGCGCCTGTTTATTTAAGATTGGTATATAGTCTCTGAGACAATCTATTATTTTAGCTTTGCTAGAACATGTCTTTTTTCCTCTTGAATTTCTTTAAGTTACACTGTGGGCTGTTAAAGTCTCTCTCTAACTCCCTGGGCAGACATGCTAACATGGAGCTGGAGTTTTCTGAAGGAGCTGTCATGATCTGTTGACTCAATGATCTGTTAATGACACCTGAACTCAGCTTGCTGCCGCTACAGCTGGCCCATTGAGGATACAGGTGCATTGTAAGAGGCACCCAAAGCAGCCATTAAGGTCACTTTTATTAGTGGCTTCTACTTACAAAACAGGACTTTCAGGGAGCATGATTCAGTCTAGCAAGACCCTGACAGCTCAGAAGAGAGTCACACTTTTAAGGAGCAGCCAAGTCTTGTTATAATAAAAAAAATAGAAGGAAAATAATATTGCTGTTTTTACTTTCACAGACTCATATATCCTTTTGTGCAAAGTTCAAGAACAATGGTTCCCACCCTACACCTTCATTTTACCCCTCACCCCCTGCTAGTGGTAACTAATTTAAAAGGCAATCAGCACCCCATCTCCGTTTTTAGTCAATAAAAATTAATTCCTTTGCAAATGTCACATGTGGATTGCTGAACAAAAGCCATCTAAGTAGAGGTATCACTCTTAAAAGTTTAATAGACTAGAAGTACAAATACTGGTAACGAAAGATAAACATCTTTAAAACTCAAGGAGTACCCCTATTCCAGCCCAGCCCCACGTGGGACATTTTGCCTATATATTATTTTGCTCCAGACAGCTTTATAAGATATAAAACAAAACAGGGCCTTCTATTGTTAGGCACTGGGAGACTTGTTCTAAACTTGTTTTCAACTTATGTCTTTCATTTTAGTTAATGGAGTCAAGATACCACACATTTAACTATTTTAAATCTATCTGGAATTTTGGCTAATTGTTCTTGGAGCATACCTGAAAGTATTGGAAGAGAATATCATGGTTTTTTTTTTTTCCAAATTCCCACCATTCTTGATTTGTCACATAATAGTAATTACTCTGCTTTAATTGATATTAGAAAATAATTCCATCATTGAGTTTAAATAAAGCAAACCATTACAAAGGGAATTGTAACATACAGATACTATAGGAAAAAAACAAAACTTGAACGGATATCTTGCCTGGAACAACTCAATTTTATAAAGTTGGCAAAACAATGTTTAAAGAACATATAGAGTAGACACCATTTTTGGTTCAACACAAATAGGTCTTTGATCTGGCAATCAGCACTGAATAAATGAATTACCGTTCAGTCATGAATATATTCATTCATAGAACTCCTTGGTGAGTTAGAGAAAATATTTTTATCCCTGCTTGTTTCGTATAATGTGCCACTATATGTGGATTTCTTTTCCAAGTTGTATTACTTCCATTAATGGTGCATCTCTTGAAGTAGGTTTCAGACTTCCTTACCTCCCATCCTGGACAGACTTATGCATGGGTAAGGCTGATAACATTTTACTTTTTCCATCATGCACAATGCTTCTTCGGATGAGAATATTTGAAGCAAGTTTCTTACTATGTCATTTACTTGCTCAAAAATCTTCACTAAATTTCTGACTCGACAAAATAATACAAAAACTTAATAGCCTGTAATTTAGAACCTCTGTGATCTGGTCTTGACATTATATAAACGTCATTTCATATCCTGCTCTTTATGTCCCTAGGACCAAAACTGCACTGTGGCAAAATTGTTCCTGACCTATCTCCACATAATCCACCTCAATTTAACTAGTTTACCAGCTTCAACCAAACGATGCTCTCCATTCTTCTCTTTAAAATATTTGCCTGACATTCATCATGTGTTCCTCACACATAGTACACTATTTGCTATTTGCACTCCCATTTCATCAGTCAATTAAACAATATGATTGGCCAGGCATAGTGGCTCACGCCTGTAATCCCAGAACTTTGAGAGGCCGAGGTGGGTGGATCAGGAGGTCAGGAAGTCGAGGCCATCCTGGCCAACATGGTGAAATCCCGTCTCTACTAAAATACAAAAAATTAGCCAGGTGTGGTGGTGCATGCCTGTAGTCCCAGCTACTCAGGAGGCTGAGGGCGAGGAATCGCTTGAACCCAGGAGGCGGAGGATACAGTGCCCCTAGATTGTGCCACTGCCCTCCAGCCTGGTGACAGAGAGAGACTCGGTCTCAAAGAAAAAATATGATTACTGAAGAGCGGTTATAACCAAATGTATTTATGCAAATTTCTATTATTATAATTATAAAAGTTAACCAACTGATAAATACAAGTTGAGGATAAATTTTTTCCTATAAAAAGTAAGTTAGATATTTTGGAAATAAATCCAAGTCCCTAAAACTATTGCTGTCCTATCAATTGTGACAATATAGCTGTAAAACATTGGGGGAAGATCATAGAAGATCAGAAAGATTCTGCATTTATGTTTCTAGTCAAAAATCTTCAAGTTTCACTTCATTTTAAAGGGACTGAAACTGGAATTCTAAGGTCATGCATTTTGGGTGTGGTATGTGCAAGGAAGGTGACATATTTAGAGAATGATATGGTACAGTAGTAATGGTCATAATTCTTTGGGAAACAAATTATCAAAAACGCAGACATTATGTAATGACAGAAACAGAAATCTAAACATGATGCAGAGAAGATTGTAGCAAATCCACTTTTTAAAAAGAACTTGTTCTTCCCTTAATTATGAACATTTTCAAACATTGATAGTATGCATGGTCATTTTTATTGGTGTATAATTTACATTCAGAATTTCCATAAACTGTACACATCTTTGTAACCAGAAATATAGGATTACCAGCCATCCAGAACTTCCTTTCTACCACTGCCCCCTCATCTTGCATGGGTCGCTATTCCATTTAACAGAACAAATTACCTTTGCCTCTTTTGATACTATGTATACATTGTGTACATTGTATTTGGCTTCTTTCTCATAACATTGTACTTAGGAAATGTTTGCTTCATGTAACTATATAGCATCTAATTTCATGGCAACAAAGTAGTGTGTGAATCCTCTTGAAGCAAATATCATTCACAATTTACTAAAATAAAAGGGCCTTTCCTTCTTCTTATGTATGCCGGTTTTGCCTTGTGTCACTTAGTTTCATCTACCTGGACTGTTCTTGCTCTTTTTTTTAATCCCCAATCTATGGTCAAGAGGTAATCTGTACAAAGGTATAAGGATGTCTCTCATATAAATATAAAATGTGCCATAGATTCATGTAACTTCTTAATAAGGGCAACAAGAAGACGGTGAAACTAATTCAAAGAGCATTTGAGGAACCGAATATGTACAGAGATTAAAGGAAGAAAACGTTAGAATAAGATTGCTAGGTGACATTAAAAACTAGAAACACTTTGACAGGATAAAAATCAATCTACAATGTAACATGTAACTTCAAAGTCTGGCAACTAAATAATAATAAATGATATGTCAAACCAAATTATGTCCTCCTAGGGAATAAGATAATAAATATTGGGTGAATCTGTGGAACATTTTTTCAGGATAACCCGGAAGGGACACACAGATATCATTTTGCCTTATTTCTTATCCCTTGAGGTCAAGGTTTATACCACTTTCACTCTGGAGTCTTTCTGATCTCCTAGCTGGAAGTCATCTCTCTGGCAAAGGAGCACTGGTAGTACATGGAATGTCTACAGTATAAAGATTGTGAATGAATAATGGTATTCTGCCACTCTGGAGTATATCACTCCAGAGCAGAAAGGGCTAATTAAGAACATGATTAAATTTTAACTTATGGTTGAAGAAATTGCACTGTAGAAAAGAGATAAATTAGAACACATTGTGGTGTGGTTAGCACATATGTGTTCTTAAAACCAGCAAATATGCTTTGATAAATAATTGGTTTATAAAGTACGCTGCTTTTTAAACTTCTTTTTGCCCTTTTTCTAAGCTCTGCACTGTAGAATCATTCTCTCTGTAATCCCCCTTCCCCTTCGTTCTAGTCTTGTTAAGCAAAACTACAGGAATCATCTATATCAAGCTCCATTTTACTCATCTATTTCCCTCATCAGAGCTTGGAAATTCTCTTTGGAAACTCAAGTGGACTTTTTCTGGCCACAATTTTCTTGTTAGTTCTTTGACCCTCTATGCTGATTTTCCTGTTAACCACTGTCAAGAGCTTGCTACTCACATCATTGGACTTATTGGACTTTTATTTCTTACTGTCTCCCTTTCAGTCTTTACAAAAACATTCTCTTCAGCAGATCTTTGTTAAACATTATTCTTTTTTCTTTAGCTTCTCTAGATGATAATATTTGAGGGAGAATTTGCATAATGCATCCATAAGTGGAGTTTTATCAGACTTCGCTTTGCTTTTCTCAGCTCCTCCTAAGTAGCTAAAAAGTTGATCTTGCCGACATGGTTTTGAATTAAATTATGTATACTCTTGGCCAGACTTCCTTTTCTTACTTCCAACTGGAATGGATAATGCAAGATAAGAGGTATGACCAGACAGTGTAAAACTTACCTCTTTTTCTGGGAACTCTCAACTGAAGTATAAAGGGTAATTGACAAAAATTTTTAAATGTCCCTTTATGAAACTCCAGGAAAATAACATTTGGTGATAGCTCAAATCTGTGCTCTTTAGATGTGTGTATCTATTTGAATTAAAATGTAAATTTAAATGCATTAAAAGTAAATAAAATTCAAAATTCATTTCCTCAATCACTTTAGCCATAGTTCTAGTGCTCAATAGCCATGTATAGTCACTATGCTGAACAGTGCAAATATAGAATATTTCTGACATCATAGGAAGTTCTGTTGGACAGAGTTGACCCAAAGTACGTGGTAGCTATTAATGCAAATGTGCAGACTAGTGACTTCTGTTTCATTTTTAGCTAAAGTGTCTCTTGCTTTCTACAGAATTTTACTTACCTGAGTCCACTAGGGATTTGCACTGTCTAAGGGTCTTATAAATGAGTTGGAAGACACAGAGCCCAGTGAAATTTTCAAATGTGTAGGTGAAACTAAGCTCTTCTGGAAGTGGAAGTGCCAAACTGAAAAACTATGCCTGAAGGCTTTGTGAGGGGGCAGACATGCATCAGATGAGTTCTCTTCAAGCAAGTACAATGTGACAAAGTTAGGTGGAAATGATTGCAGCCTTATAGGATACTGAATTTGGTTTTCCTCATTAACAGTTGATAGGACAGTATCAAGTTCATTATGTACCGTTTCCTAAAATACAAAATTTTATTATGGCTCAAAATAGTAAAAATCAATGTGAGTCAAATGATGCGGTATTTTCTACTTGTATACAACGTTTAATGCATAAGTATCTGTGCAAATAAAACTTAACGGGGTAGATGTTTTAACTTGTTAGTATTAACTTCCCAAGTAGAAGTGGAAGAAAAGACAAAACGCAGAACCATAAGGGAGTGAGGTGTGTCGTTTGAGAGAAAAATAATACTTCTTTGTGGTTGAAGCAAAAGTCCAGGATGTAATAGAGTTTTAGAAATGAGTGCCAAGTCTTATTGCAAAAGTCGTAAAATACATATCAAAAAGGTGAAAAAAAGTCAAAATAAGTTATTTAAGTGGAAGAAAAAGAATAGCATAATCTAATCAATACTTTAGAAAGATAAATGATATAGTTTTTATATTTGTCCTCTGCAAATCTTATGTTGAAATGTGATCCCCAGTGTTGGAAGTGGGGCGTTGGTGGAAGGTGTTTGGGTAATGGGGACAGATCTTTTATGAATGGGTTGTTGCTCCCTCCATGGTAGTGAGTGAGCTCCCACTCTCTTAGTTCACAGGAAAGCTGGCTGTGAAAGGGCCTGGCTCTTCCTTCTCTCTCTCTCTTATTCCCTCTCTCGCTGCAAGACACGCAGGCTCCCACTTCACCTTCCACCATGATTGCAAGCTTCCTGAGGTTTACCAGAAGCCAGGCAGATGCTGGCACCATGCTTGTGCAGCCTGCAGAACTTTGAACCAAATAAACAATGTTTCTTTATAATGACCCAGCCTCAGATATTCATTTATAGCAGTGCAAAACAGACATATATAAGAACTCTAGCAGTAACATAGATTAATCATTCTAAAAGGGGGTGCTTTTGTCTCCTGGGGACAATTGGCCATTTCTAGGGATAGCATTGACTGTCATGAAAGATTAGGGGTCAGGGAGCCTATGTTATCTACTTGGTAAAGTTTAAGGATGCTTCTAAACTTCTTATAATGAAAAAGAAAATTCCTACAACAAAGAAATATTCATCCCCAAATGTTGATGATGACAAGGTTGAAAAACCTTGATGTAGACAATAAATTTAAGTGAGGAGATCCCTGAAATAATAAAATCATTTAGGATACCGATACAGCAGTAAATTTAAAAAATGATGAGAGGAATGATGTTATACTATTTTTTTTAGTATTCTTAAATGTATAAAGACAGAGTATTGACAAGGAGGAATATAGAGTTAATCCTATTTTCTAAATCGAATGAAAAGAAACCCATTCCCTATGTATATGTTTAATATAACGTATACATTTATTTATTCATAAATTTATACAAACAAAAGAAAATTCAAGAAAGATATATTCTGTATTACATGTAAAATTAATGGAAAAATTATTATCAGAGAAAAGGGGGAAATTTCATAATTTTCTAGAGAGGATATAGAGTTACTGAAAACTGCAAAAGAAATTCAGCATCACAAGAAAAGAAAAAAAAACCAAAATTCAGCATCAGAATTCCCCCATTTAACGTTAAATTCCATTAGAATTTTAGAGGGAAATGGTGAACCAGCATTTCATGGTAAAACGAGGTGTGTTTCATGGGCAAAGTGTGTAGGAGTACTTTCAAATTTGACAATGATCAGAATATACATAAACAACCGATGGTGACTGAAAAAATTACTTAAAGATGATAAACATGGTAAATCATAAAATTTAAAGAACTTAGTGCAGAAAAGATTTTTCTCTCTTTTACTCTTTGGTAAATTCAGGAATTAAATCTCTTGGCCATGTAAACTGTAAATTCTGTACAAGCTTGACCCTGCTATTATTACCTCATCTGTATATTGTGTTTCCTTCTACTTTCCAGGGGTCAGCACATCCTGCACTTTATATAAGAACTCTTTTTCAGTTTGGTTACTTAAAATAATAATTGTTCCTATTCTGTTGGAGTGCTTACTAAAAATGGCTAAGCAATTGACTAGTTGGGTCACTGCCTGGTATGATTTTTTTTTTTTTTGAGACAGAGTCTCACGTTGTCACCAGGCGCCAGGCTGGAGTGCAATGGCACAATCTCGGCTCACTGCAACACCCGCCTCCTGGGTTCAAGCAATTCTCCTGCCTCAGCCTCCCGAGTAGCTGGGACTACAGGTGCACGCCACCATGCCCAGCTAATTTTTGTATTTTTAATAGAGAAGGGGTTTCACCATGTTGGCCAGGATGGTCTCAATCTCTTGACCTCGTGATCCACCCCCCTCAGCCTCCCAAACTGCTGGGATTACAGGCTTGAGCCACCGCGCCCAGCCCATTGCCTGGTATAATTGCCCAGCAAAGTTTTATTGTATATTGTTTTTATATTCTTGTCTCCATGAAAGAAGATTCCCACAAAGAAATATGGCAGCAATTACCATTATACTTAGGCAATGCACCTCTGTATATTAAAAAAGACCCCACAAGTTTCTGAATTTTATTCAATTATGAAAGATGGATAAAAAATTATCTCACTTCAAGTTCTACTTTATTTAATCATTCCTGTTCCTTTTCTGGAAAAAATTTTTTGTATAAGGCTCCTCCAGAGATTTCACAAAAATGATAATGAATGAGAACCTTTAAATATGATATGGAAGAGACAGTGAAGCATTTAAAATATACTTGGAAATGCCACTGGCACTTATTATAAGTTTTTAAAACCTGAATTATTTTTTATTTAATTGGAATACTTCATGGAATTCGGCAGAACTTTTTAAACATATATATTCTGGCATTTTCAGTTAGTTTACATAAATAATACAGCATGTTCCCTTCTGTCTGGCTTTAGCTCAACAGTGTTTGTGTAATTCATTCCTATTGTTACATGTATTTTTTAGGCAGTGATTACCATTGCAGTACAGTAACCATTGTGAAATACTCAATTTATCCTGTCATTGATGGAGATTTGAGTGATATCTAGGTTTTGGCTATTACAAATCAGTAATATTTTATTGTGTTACATGATTTTTTAGTAAACATTGGAACACATTTCTGATAAAAATATATCTGGGAATTGAATTCTTGGATCATAGAGATTTTGTATGTTCACATTCAGTAGAAACAGCCAGATTGGTTCCCAAAGGTCATACCAATTTTCCACAGCTTCTAGCTCTGTCTGAGGATTTCAGTTGCTCAACATCCTCCCGAGCACTTGATATTCCTGTCTTTCTCATTAGCCACTCTGGTGATTATTTAGTGGTATTTCATTATGATCATACTTATGATCAAAGTGTTTTCCTGATATCATTTCATGTTTTATTAGAAAGTTGGATATCCTCAAAGACAGGATATTCATGCAGAGAAATGTTTACAGAAGTCATAGATGGGCAGGAAAGAGGAAGAGCAATTGTTACCCCAGACCGGGACAGTGTCCCTGCCTGTGTCCTGGAGAACATTCCTAGCTAAGTTGTTGTGGTGCATTGCTTCATTTCTGTTCCAACTTTTATTTTAAGTTCACGGGTACATGTGCAGGATGTGCAGGTTTGTTACATAGGTAAATGTGTACCATGGTGTTTTACTGCACAGATCATCCCATCACCTAAATATTAAGCCCAGCATCCATTAGCTATTCTTCCTGATACTCTCTGTCTTCCCACCCCCTACCCTCCAACAGACCTGAGTATATGTTATTCCTGTCCCCATGTTTCCACATGTTCTCATCATTTGGCTCCCACTTACAAGTAAGAACATGCAGTGTTTGATTTTCTGTTCCTGCATTAGTTTGCTGAGGATAAAGGCTTCCAAATCCATCCATGTCCCTGCAAAGGACATGATCTCATTCCTTTTTATGTTTGCATAGTATTCCATGATGCATATGGAATATACATTCCTTTTTCTTTGCAACTTCACCAGCATCTGTTGTTTATAGAATATACTGCTTCTAAAATTGGGCTGCCTTAACCCCTGCTGTTGGGACCTGAAAATGCTGGAAGCTATGCTTTCCTGGTAATTGCCTTTCTGCTAAGTTGAGAGTTAAATACAGAATGCCTCCTGCCTGTGTCTCCTCCCATTGCTTCCCATTTGTAGAACTAACCATGAAACAAGGCAAGCAATTCTAGCAAATGTCATTTTTAGACTTCCAGCATGCCATTCCTCCCCTCTACTCCCAATGAAAATAAAAGCTTGGAAGGTCAAGAAAGAAGCTGTATATCAATTGCCTCCACTGCCCCAGTGCCCTGCACCTTAGCCTTCTAAATTTCATGGAGTAAGGATGGATGTAAGAACTATGGCCACATAAATATGCATACGTGTCTACCAACATTTTCAGGCAACTGATTAATCATTTGTGTATTTGACAGAGTGTCTAGAAACGTAAAAAGTAAAGCACTTGCCCTCATGAGTCTTATAACTTCTTAGTTATAAGAAATTAGTCATTATTAACTTTATGCACTAAGAATAAAGGAAAGTACACGTGAAACATCAGTTAATGATACAGAAAACTGGGAGGCTGAAATGTCACAATAGACAATGAGTCTTTGGTGATTTTCCAACAGCAGGAGAGGAGAAATGACAGGGAATGTGGTTGAACATAAAAGTGGGGTGAGTTTTTTCCTAAAGGGCAAATAGGAGGAGGGAAGAAGGAAAATCATTCTGGTCAAAAGAAGCAGTGTGAGTGGAGTAAACAACATAGGATTGAGCAGTGGTATCTCTATAAACTATTAAGATTCTGCCTTACCTTGCCTTAAAGTGGGCTTTGGAAGAAGATAGTAAAATCAACTATCATTTAATAACAAGACCCCTGTCGGTTTGGTAATCTGGAAACCATGACAGGAAGAATAAGGAAATTAAGATATTCAGCTCATAGAGGAGAAATCTAAAAGCAATGTCTAGTAAGAATCATGTTGAAGAAGGCACAAACTTACTTTGGTTGTTCAAAAAGGAACAAAAGTTAGAGTCGTCCAGCTATAAATTCAGTGAAAAAAGTGTTTAAATCAATGGCTATCTTACAGTGAAACACATTAGCTCATGTAGATATGATGTATGCAGCCCTAAATCATTCTCGTAGAAGTTGAATGGCCAACTATATCGCAGAAAGGATTTCTGCAATCAAAACAAAGAAGAAGACCCAAATACTTCTTTTATCTAAAGAATAATTTGGGATAGATATGGCAGCATTTGTCATGGATCATGAAAGCAATTAGTTTAAATTTTAGTAACTGATGGATACAATTAGTTTTTCTTACATTCCTACTAAATGCCAGATACTATCTAGTGAAATGGTGAATGATATAATTCAGTGTTTTCTAGAGGAAATTGGGAAAGATAAAAATAAACTCTAGTCTTAGAAAATACTTCCTAAAAAAATAAGTCCAAGGTAAAATAGTGTTAAGAAATTCTGCATCTACTTACCTTTTTAATAATCATTGTTATTTACAGAATATGAAGCACTTTCATGGTTCTGCTATGTCCTTAAGTAAATATATTTGCTTAACCTGTGAATCATCCAGCACCTTCCAAATTTATCTTAAAAAATTATTTTTTATACTCAGAAAACAATTATATCAACATCCTAGAACTGGTACTTGTATACAACTAATTTTTAAAACACACCTTGTCATTGTAATCACAACTATTGTCTATAGGAATATAGAATACCCTACATTCTAGTAAGGGTAATAGTCAGTTATAGTACCATATGTACTATAGAATACTATAGAATACATATGTACTATATGTACTATAGAATACATATTTACTATAGAATACATAGTAAATAGGAAGTAGTATGTACGTAGGAAATAGAACACCCTACATTTTAGTAAGGGTAGTAGACAGTTATAGTACCATATGCAAAGCCATGCTATGGGTGTGAATACTTTTCCTATGTAAACCAGCCTCGGGATGAAGGCTAGGGCAAGAAAATTCTCGGAGAAGGTCTAATAAAGTAATTCCTGAGTATCCTATAGGTCTAATAATTTACCTAATAGATAAGCTAGACCTATAGAAATTGCTAAGAAAAAAAGGAAGGAAAGAGAGTTCTAGACTTGATATTTAAAGTACATTAACACAGACTTGTTCTGCGTCTCAGATTTCACTGCAGGGTCACGACAAATGTCATTGAAACACATAATTATGCAATCTTAGGTGCAGGAAATAAATATAGAGATAGTCTAGCCCAGATGCCTTTTATATAATGGCCAAAGGGAAGCCATCTAACCTCTGTTCAAATGTTTTTACTCACTGGAAACTATCTCATGAAGCATTTTCCCCCTTATATAAAATGAAATCACCCTTCCTATAACTTTTACCTGCACCAGTCTGCATTCTTGAGCTGCACCAAAGAACATGGACTTTATTACTTTGGGAGTATTGAAGTCATTTTCTATCAGTGATGGAATTTAAAATCAGGTCGATTTAATGGAGTTTTCATTTACTCTGTCCATTTATTTTCAAGAAGATATTTCACTGCTTTTAACATGTGAAATATATCTGCACATCCTAAAGTTTTCTTAAAGCTACAATATAAATACTTAGTTTTATATAAGTTTTCATTTATCAAGGGAGTATTTTGGAAATTTGGTTGTGGCATCTTTTTGTAAAAATGTTAGTTTTTAGGAATATTTTCATAATTCAGCAGGATCTACAATGGTAATGGACCTGAGCAGCAGGATCCTTGGACTGCATACTATAAATACTCCTCAGAGTGCTTGTAATTTCAATTCCAGAGCCTAATGCTGGTTGTAATTCATTTGTTTTTCTTCTCTTATTGAAAGTGATTCCCAGCAGCCTTCTGATTTTGGAAATCTATTGCTTTTGCTCAGTTCTAAGTTCATAGTCCAAATTTAAATTAAAGTGTGGTAGTGGAAAACCCATGGTAGGAATTGAAAAAAGTAGTGATGGAGAAGTAAATATTTTCTATGAGCAAAAGATCCTTTTAAAGGCATTTAAATCACTCAGGGGGAAATTAGAAGATTTTTTTTCTCCAGTTTTATTTTGAGCTTCTAGTGCTCAGACTACCAAAACATAAGAAAAATATGTTCTTCTCTTGATTAAAAATAAATAGTTGCAAATTACTCAATAGCTTCACATTTCAATTTAAACATGAGATACATGAAATACAACTTGATGTTCTATGCTCTGAGAAAAAAGGAAGGAAAGAGAGTTATTGAGTTGGCACTGAAAAATTAACATGGGTACAATTTGTAAAACACTAAAATCACATTGTTTTAGCTTTACACATAATTAGAATTTTAGATTAGATATATCTACAAGTAAATTTCATGATTTTATAAGTAAGAAAACTAAGGCCAGTAAAGTTAAATGATTTGTATTAGAAATGGAAAACCACTGACCATTATTCACTTCCTATAGAATGCTTTTTTTGTAATAGAACAGCAGTCTTAGAATAAATGTAAAAGCATTTTAACTATTTATATAGTGATGGTAGTCTTATTTGAATAAATACATTAAGTTCAAGAAAAGGGAGGAATCTAAATTTGAAAAATAAAACTTCTTAAATAGCATATGATGTAATATTCATTATTTCTATTTTTCTTTTTCTTTTTCTTTTTTTTTTTTAACCTCCACCAGGGACAACATCTTTTGGGAACTCATCTAAGAAGAACTTCTTATGGTAAGAATGTTTAATAAAATAACATTTTATAAAAATGATCATATAATTTGATTGCATGACATCTTTATTTTCAAATAGAATCTCCAGTATACAAAGAGTTCATAAAAATATGTACTCTATTCTATTTATGTGACATATCAAATTACAGATACCGAAATGGAGTCACCAAGTATCTGCTATTTATTTTCGCTGAGATTTGAATGTCTGATAATAGATGAAAATGTTACTGCTTTAAGAATAAGTTTTATCTGTTTTCTCCCAGTGTAGCACATTGGAAACTTATGCTATGAAATAAAAACCAGGCTATTGACATTGATACACATAATATAAAGAACATTTCCATCACCACATGAATCCCTCCCACTGCTCTTTTAGAGCCATACCCGTGTTCCTATTCCCCTTAACTTCTAGTAATTACTAATCTGTTCTTCATTTCTAAAATATTGTCATTTCAAGAAGATTATATTATAAATGGAATCATACAGTATATTTATGGACAAGATTGGCTTTTCACTCAATATAATTCCTTGAAGATGTACACCAATAGTTATTGTATTGATAGTTCATTAATTTTTGTTACTGGCTAGTATTTTTTGGTATAGATGGACCTCGGTTAGTTTAACCATTTACCCATTAAAAGACATCTAAGTTGGCCAGGCGTGGTGGCTCACACCTGTAATCCCATCACTTTGGGAGGCTGAGGCGAACAGATTGTCTGAGCTCTAGAGTTCAAGACCAGCCTGGCCATCATGGAAAAACCTTGTCTCTACTAAAAATCCAAAAAATTAGCCAGGCATGGTGGTGCGTGCCTATAATCCCAGCTACTTGGGAGGCTATTAAGGAGAATCACTTCAAACTTGGAGGTGGAGGTTGCAGTAAGCCAAGATCACGCCACTGCACTCCAGCCTGGGCAACAGAGCAAGACTGTCTCAAAATAAATAAATAAAGACATCTAGATTGTTGTCAGTCTTTGGTTATAGTACATAAAACTGCTCCATTCATAAAACTGAACATTTATATACAGGTTTTATTTGTGTGTGAACTTAAGTTTTTATTTCTCTGGGAAATGAAAAGAACCATTATATATTTTTAAAATTAGAAATATAAAAATGTTTAAAAATTTTTTTCACTGCTGGCCCTCAAACACAGGGTTAACTGATTCAAAATAAGAAGAATACTTAAAGTAAGTTAAAAGGAAATAACTGTTTAATTGGGGTATGTAAGCATCTTTATTGTCATTGTTTTTATTATGGCTGATATATCTCCGATATCAATAGCCTCATCTTATTTATCTAAGAAATGTCCGATTTCCTCATTATGCTCTCTTTCTCTGTGGTACTTTTTCCTTCTTATAATGACTATAGTCACACCTTCCTTTGAATTTTTACTCAAAAATTTTATGTGCTAAGCATTAACTGTTTGGTTTATTTAGCCACTGATACGTATTGCAGGCATTATCGGGTTTATATTCATAGATCAACTTGTAAAGGATCAGAGCTGCAGTATCTCCCTTAAGACATAAGGACAGTCTTCTAATTTACTACAGCATGACACGACAAAGTGTCAGGGTGTGTTTTATAGCATTTGTTAATAAGCTACATTTCTCTCGTGAGGTATATTTTCTGGCCTGGCAACATGCCTCTACTCATCTAACCTTAAACTCTAAGGAAAACAGCGTTCTGCCGAATAACCATATGGGAAAGACAATGTCCTAAGCATACAAAAAGAACAGTTAAATACCTATATACACACACAAAAAGAGCTGCATGTGTACATGTATTTTTATCTGTGTGCGTATGTATATATCTGTATGTATGTATATATATCTACCAGCCAGAAAATACTGCTCTACCACAGAAATTCCATGATATTCATGGCTAAGACTAGGGGAGTAAAAGAAAAGACTGTATGTGTTGAGTTCTTGTCTTCTAAGAATCGCTAAAATTGTACATGTCTTATTTATAGAGAATGATAAATTGGAAATAGACCATAATGTATACACATACCAACTATAGTAGAAAAAGTTAAGTATCTGTCTACAAAATTGCAAAATTTAGATAAAATTCAGAAGTTTTCATAGTTCTTGCTATTTTTATACTTATTGAAATCAAGTCAGACAAAAATAAGGATTTATTCATGCATTTAAGAAATAGTCACCTATCACTTTCTTTGTGAAGGCTCTGATCTAGGTGACGGAAATCAAAGAGAACAAAGTCCTTGCTTAAAGAACTCATAGTTCAGTGGGGGAAGATAATCCATGCACATGTAAACAGAATCAAAATTGTCAAATAATTTGCTCTGAAGAAAGTTAAAATGTGATAGGATAGAATGGTTAACAGCACAGTGATGGTGGCTACTTAGCTAGAGTAACCAGAGAAATCTTCCCAAGGGGATGATATATAGCAGAAACATGATGCTGAGCTGGAGCCAGCAATGCAAAAAGATCCCAGGGACTAGAATACTCCAGGTGGAAGGAATAGCAAATGCATCTCTCAGATGGAAAGGAGCTAGGACTTTGAAAGACTAGAAAATCTCAGTCTCTTTTGCTGTGCTGAAGCTCTTAAGTTTAATTAGATCCCATTTGTCTATTTTGGCTTTTGTTGCCATTGCTTTTGGTGTTTTAGTCATGAAGTCCTTGCCTGTGCCTGTGTCCTGAATGGCATTGCCTATGTTTTCTTCCAGGGTTTTTATGGTGTTAGGTCTTATGTTTAAATCTTCAATCCATCTGGAGTTAATTTTTATATAAGATATAAGGAAGGGGTCCAGTTTCAGCTTTCTGCACATGGCTAGCCAGTTTTCCCAACACCGCTCATTAAATAGGGAATCTTTTTAATCATTAGAGTGAACTGGCAACCAACAGAATGGGAAAAAAATTTTGCTAGCTACCCATCTGACAAAGGGCTAATATCCAGAATCTACAAAGAACTAAAACAAATTTACAAGAAAAAACCCCATCAAAAAGTGGGCGATGGATATGAAGAGACACTTTATAAAAGAAGACATTTATGTGGCCAACAAACATATGGAAAAAATACTCATCATCACTGTTTATCAGAGAAATGCAAATCACAACTACATTGAGATACCACCTCACAACAGTTAGTATGGCGATCATTAAAAAATCTGGAGACCACAGATGCTGGAGAGGATGTAAAGAAACAGGAACACTTTTACACTGTGGGTGGGAGTGTAAATTAGTTCAACCATTGTGGAAGACAGTGTGGTGATTCCTCAAGGATCTAGAAATAGAAATGCCATTTGACCCAGCAATCCCATTACTGGATATATATCCAAAGGATTATAAATTGTTATGTTATAAAGACACATGCACACGTATGTTCATTGTGGCACTGTTTACAATAGCAAAGACTTGGAACAAACCCACATGCCCATCGATGATAGAGTGGATAAAGAAAATGTGGCACATATACCCCATGGAATACTATGTAGCTATAAAAAAGGATAAGTTCATGTCATTTACAGGGACATGGATGGATCTGGAAACCGTCATTCTCAGCAAACTGACACAAGAACAGAAAACCAAACACTGAATGTTCTCACTCATAAGTGGGTGTTGAACAATGAGAACACATGGACACAGGGAGGGGAACATCACACACTGGGGTCTGTTGGGGAGTGGGGGCCTAGGAGATAACAGGAGGTGGGGAGACTGGGGAGGGATAACAGGAGAAATATCTAATGTAGGCGATGGGGAGATGGAGGCAGCAATCCACTATGGCATGTGTATACCTATGTAACAATTCTGCAATATCTGCACATGTACCCCAGAACTTAAAGTATAATAATAGTTAAAAAAAAAACAAAAGAAAATCTCAATTTCTCTGTCTTAGAAAATAATTGTTTGAATCCATGAGTTTATGGAGTCAGAGTCTTGTCAGATAGCACTGGCCACCCCACCACTTTGAAATCATTTACCAAATGAACAATGAGAACAGTTGTCATAGCAGAAAGAAGATGGAATATACTAAAGAATGACAGAGAAATCAGCAACTGGAAGAACAGAAAACTTGAAGTGCCAAGTGGATGTAAACAGAGAAGAAAGGAATGTTTGATGCACGTGTGGGAACTGTGTGGATTTTAGTCTGACTGAACAGTTCAAAAAATAGTAATGGGCTGGTGTGACTGAAGGAATAGGCAAAAGGAGGGCTTATAGGGAAAGAGGTCTTGAGATAAGCCGCAGGACCAGACATGGAGAGGCTTTAGGGTTTTATTGCTTAATTTAGATAAAATGCTTTTCTTAGTGAATCATAATGGCTGCAAATATGGACTCTTAAGCCAGGACTCCTAAGACTGAATCTAATTATAACCCTTACCAGCCAGTAATCTTTCTACTATCATTGTTTAATTTTCACCTCCTAGTATGTAAAATGGTGCTATGTTATCAAAACACCAGGGGTTTGATCTTGGTCATGCTAGTTGCTGCATAGAAAGCCAATGACAGAGACAGTGAGTATTGCCAAGGAAGAAGCTATAATCAGGTGCTAAGCCAAAGCAATGGGAGATCGTTCTCAACTCCATCTCACTGACTGACTAAAACTAGGCATTTATATAGCAAGGAAGAAATGTAACAATGTGAAAAAAGAAAAAAAACAACAACAGGAACTAGGGAAGGGCAAGGAAGCAATCATGATAAATGAGGGGTCCAACATTTCATTTTCTGGATTTGGTAATCTGGTGAGTTTCAGTTCATTGTTACCTTTTTTCAGATGCCTGAAGGTCATTTCCTGAGGAAGAAACTAGATAAAACAAATGTAAAGTTCAAGCTTTAAGACCAGAAAGGTCAATTTCTATGTTCATTCAAAAAATTATCTATGAGACTGTTGGGTCAGTTTCAATATTTGAACTTACTCCATATGGGATTTGGAGCACTAAATAAGTTAGTTTGAATAAAATGGGGGAAAACTAGAGAGTTTTAAGTATAGAGATTATAAAATGTTGCTTGAATTTTAGTGGAATTACTTTGGCTGTTTTGCTGAGAATACACCAAAGAGTGAATACACAGGTTGAAGTAAGAACCAGTTGGGAAGCAATTAAAGTTATCTAGAGTTTGGAACAGTGCAAATGGTAGAAAGTGATCAGAATCTAGATACAATTTGAAGGTTAACCCCACATGATTAGCTTATTAATTAGATGAGGGATATAAGATAAAGTAAGGAGTTAAGAAAAAGCAATAAAACAATCTTCACTGAAAGAATAGAGCAATCTTCACTGAAATTTGGAAGAGAAAGATGAAATATGTTTGGTAGGAAGATCAGAAATCAGCTTTGCATGTGTTAACTTTGAGATGTTCGACATCCAAGTGGAGATGTTTTCTAAGCACCTGGATATCTGAATTAAGATTTAAAGCCAGGAAGCTGGGTGAAGTCACCAAGGGAAGAGATCAGAAATAGAAATGAAGAGATGTAAGAAATGAAGACTTGTATGCTCTGATGAGGGTCACAGAGGTAGAAAAATAACCTGAGCATTACATGAAGAAAATGTTTTAAGAAAGAAAGTGTCCAACTGTGTCACCTGCTGCCATTGGGTTCGATGATATGAGTCCAGAGAACTGTCATTTGTGGGGATGAAAGTGGACTTAAGAGAGAATGAGGAGAGGAAAATTGAAAGCAGTGTGCACCAGAAGATTGTTTCAAAGTATTGTTTCTATAAAGGAGAACAAATAAAGGAGTAGGAGGTAGTAGAAGTGGGGTAGGGGGGTTGGGAATGGGAGTAATCTGGTGGAGAGGATAAATCTGATGATAAGGGAGAATGATATCCCTCGCTAGGTGGAAAGTCATGGGATCTCTCGTTCCAGTGTGATGATTGTAGATGGCATTGTGAACATTTCATTTATATAATTGGGATGAAAGACAACAAAATGTCATTGGCATAAATGAAATAAAATGCATTCCATTTATATAATTGTGATGCAGAAGTTTGTAGGAGAGTAGAAGTTGTGTTTTTTGTTTGTTTTTTGAGCTGGAGTCTTGCTCTGTCACCCAGGTGCACTGGTGCAATCTCTGCTCACTGCAGCTTCTGCCTCTCAGGTTCAACCAATTCTCCTGCCTCAGCCTCCTGAGTAGTTGGGACTACAGGCATGTGCCACCACACCCAGCTAATTTTTTTGTATTTTTAGTAGAGATGGGGTTTTACTATGTTAGCCAGGATGGTCTCCATCTCCTGACCTCCTGATCCGCCTGCCTTGACCTCCCGAAGTGTTGGGATTACAGTTGCGAGCCATTGCGCCCAGCCCAAGTGTAGAAGTTTTAAGAGCACCAGTCTAGTTTATTTGATTTTCTCAAGAAAAGAGAAATGAGATTGTCGACTGAATGTGAAATTGAGAAATATTGAAGGTTTGAAGAGAGGAAAGGCATCATACAGTTGTCTATGACGATGGGAAACTTAAGTACCAGACAATATTAAGACATCAAATGAGGTTCCTGTCCAAGCATTTAACATATTTTTATTTTTACATTTTTTTGCTAGCCATATTCAGCTGTCTGGGTTCAAGTGTAGAGTTGGTGGAAAATTGCTTTTCACTAGATTTATGGTTTTGTCAAGTGAATATAATGAATCAAGAGACAGAAAGTTGAGGGAGTATCCAAATTTGTGATTGTGTAAGTAATTGCAGAATTTAAATTGGGCAAGTATAAAACAAGAGTGAGAGAATGAATAGAAGAGCAGGTGAGATTGTACGTGTAGAAAGAACTGTTGGTATTGATGTCCTGAAGCAAGTAAGACGTATAGAGAGAAACAAGTGATGAGAAAGCGGGATGCTTGAAGCTGTAAATGCGGAGAAGTTACTATAACATGTATGACCCTGAGAATTGTGTCTGAGAGATGGTGAAAGACTCCATCATTGGAGGGGAAGATTCCAAATTACTGGAAAGAGAGGAACTTGGGAGAATCATCTTTGTATAAATTGATGTTACCAAGATTTAAGACTGGAGTTGTCTTGGAGAGAGCGGCAGTGATACGAAACCAAACTCTTTAAAAAATGAGGAGGCGTAACTTGAGACACAGTAGCTGATTGCAGTAAAGGCCAGGCGGGGCTGGTCATGTCCTCACTACAGCATTACCAAAGAAGGCAGAGGGAAGAATCTGGAACTGGAGATGAGGCATAAGGAGGACACGGAGTCCACTACTAGGCCTCGTGGTGTGAGAAAGAAAAAATACACAGTGCTCCGCTGGGAAAGCACTGTCCTCAGAGAAGACCCGGGGGTTCTTTGAGCAAGATGATGAAGGGAACATTAAAGTTTCAGGATGTTACACGGCGAATTCCACAGAGCACGGTGGGGAGTCTCCGGAACTGTGGAAGACTCGCAAATGGGGACTAAACAGGGATGTGCAGCCTAAGCAGGTAAAAATAAGGAAAATAAGAGATGAAGTCAGTGGCTTCTTACAGGGATTTGAAATAAACCAGAGAAAGGATGTAGGCATAGTGGTAACCAGGAGGTAGAAGTAATGGGTGAATGTGGGTGTCTAGGGGAGCCTCTTCACTCCTTCTGAAGGAGATGTTGGGGGCAGAATTGCTTGAGCCTTGTATTCACATCTCTCTCTCTTGACCACTATTGCTTTAAGCTTTCAATACTTCACGGGATAGGTAGTGGGAGGAAGGGAATCTTTCTCTAAGTGCAAAAGAATGCAAGTTTGTCTTGACTGTCTAGTTCAGGAAATAATTCATGTTTAAAGTGAAATAAAAATAAATATTACAGGCCGGGCGCGGTGGCTCACACCGGTAATCCCAGCACTTTGGGAGGCTGAGGCGGGTGGATCACGAGGTCAAGAGATCAAGACCATCCTGGTCAACATGGTGAAACCCCGTCTCTACTAAAAATACAAAAAATTAGCTGGGCATGGTGGTGCGTGCCTGTAATCCCAGCTACTCAGGAGGCTGAGGCAGGAGAATTGCCTGAACCCAGGAGGCAGAGGTTGCGGTGAGCCGAGATCGCACCATTGCACTCCAGCCTGGGTAACAAGAGTGAAACTCTGTCTCAAAAAAAAAAAATAAAAGAAATCTTGTTCAAACACCTCTCCACTTATTTGTCTGTCTTACTTCAAATAATAGGTGGTGATGCTGACAAGCTAGTACTTGGTAATGAATTTCTCCATTGAATTCATTAAGCACCACAGTTTTTCACTCTGAGATTTTCCTCACCAGGAGACTTAAAAATTCTCCTCTTTATCCTTTCTCTATTCTTGGTTGCTCAGGCAATAAAATCATATTCCTATCTTTTACAACATCACAGTCTGATAACAGCATGAACACACTCAGAGGATTCTTGCTCTCATTAAGCTTTTAATTTCTTTATTGGTTTTAATTAAATTTGAGAGGCTTTTTCAATAATAAGAAAGCAACATGTTTGTATGTTGAATTAATAGCATTGTATCAGCTAGACTGTAGATGATATTTGGAAAGGAATAAGTTTTTCTCTTATCCTAGATGCACAAATGTGAAGTTCTTTATCTCTGCATTTCTTTCTGTTAAAGAGATGGACATTCCACCATATGAGCCGTAAAAGAAATTGCATTGCGTTCTTGACAAAATCTGAGAAGACAGTGACTCTCAGATAAAACTTTCTAAATAATATTTCAGCTGATTTTCTTGGCATAAATTAGATTGAAGATTGTCTATATTTTTACAATTTAATGAAGATATTTATTAATTCAATTAATAAATATTCTTGAGCACCTCCAATGTGGTAGATCTTCTAGAAAATGAACAGCATTAGTGCTTGAGGAAAGAATTCTATGTGCTCTCAGAGAGTCTGTATTATATTTACAGAGATAAACAATAAACGGATAAAGTGATTTCAGTAGTAACATATTTTCAAATAGGTTTATGAATCATGAAAAATATTAAGCAGAATTTCATGATGAAGTGGCTGATGGGAGATAGGTGGAGACAGTAAGAGAAGGGAGTCAGAAAAGGTTTCTTCAAGTAATTAATATTTAAGCCAAAATAATCATTAATTTGTTACACAGAGTCCTTTCTGAAGTTTTGGTAAATCTACATGTTAATTTTGAGCAGCATACAGACATTTGTTATTAAAATTAAATGGGAGAAATGAAAGCTTATTTCAAATAATAAATCTTTTAAAATTTTTCCTAAAAGAATCAAATTCAAAGAAGATTATTATTTGAAGTATTTGAAAGAATTAGAGCCTCGCTATAAAGGGGAAAAATAAAGCAGATCAAAATGTCCCAAACCTGAGATTTGCTCCTCAGTGGGTGATCTTCTGTAGTTGCACTATTCAACATGGTTTACACTAGTCACATGTATGCTTTAACAAACAGAGCCAAATGAGACTTAATTAAATTAAACATTACTGTACAGCAAAAGAAATAATCAACAGATTGAACAGACAACTGACAGAGTGAAAACAATTTATTTGCAGGTTATGCATCCCATAAGGGACTAATATCCAGAATTTGCAAGGAACTCAAGCAACCCAACAACCAAAACAACAGAAAATAATAAATTAAAAAACCCATAAAAAGTGGGCAAAAGCACATGAACAGACATTTTTCAAAAGAAGACATACGAATGGCCATAAGCATATGAAAAAAAAAGTTCAACATCACTGATCATTAGAGAAATACAGATTAAAACCACAATGAGATATTATTTCATACTAGTCAGAATGGCTATGACTAAAAAGTAGACAAAACAAACAAAACCCAAAAAGCAGATGTTGGTGAGAACGTGGACCAAAAAGAACACTTAAACACTATTGGTAGAAGTGTAAATTAGGCCGGGTGTGGTGGCTCATGCCTATAATCCAAGCACTTAGGGAGGCCAAGGCAAGTGGATCACAAGGTCAAGAGATCGAGACCATCCTGGTCAACATGGTGAAACCCCGTATCTACTAAAAATACAAAAATTAGCTGGGCATGGTAGCGCACACCTGTAGTCCCAGCTACTCGGGAGGCTGAGGCAGAATTGCTTGAACCCAGGAGGCGAAGGTTATAGTGAGCCGAGATTGCCCTATTGCACTCCAGCCTGGGTAACAAGAGCGAAACTCTGTCTCAAAAAAAAAAAAGTGTAAATTAGTATGACCTCTATGCAAAACAGTATGGAGATTTCTCAAAAAACTAAAAATAAAACAACCATTTGATCCAGCAATCTTTCTCCTGGGTATCTACCCAAAGGAGAATAAATCACTGTATTAAAAAAAATACTTGTACTAGTACGTTTATCTCAGTACTATTTACAATAGCAAACATGTGGAATCAACCTAGGTGTCCCTCAGTGGGTGATGGGATAAAGTAAATGTGGTATATATATATATATATATATATATACAATGAAATACTATTCAGCCATAAAAAAGAATGCAGTCATATCTTTTGCCACAGCATGGATAAAACAGGAGGCCATTGTCTTAAGTGAAATAATTCAAAACCAGAAAGTCAAATAAGGCATGTTCAACTGATACGCAGCAGCTAAATAATGTGTATGCATAAACATAGAATGTGGAATAGAAAACATTGAGTACTAGGAAGAGTGAGAGGTAAGGTGGGAGATGAGGGCTGAAAAAATTATTTAATGGGTACAATGAACATTATTCAGGTGATGGTTACATAAAATCCCAGGCTTTACCACTATGTAATATATTTATGTAACAACCCTTAAATTGCACTTGAACCCCTTAAATGTACACACACACACACACACACAAGCCTAGATGACATTGAGATATGCTGTAAGTGTAAAATAAACAGTCTTTCAAAAGCTTAGTATAACAAAAAATTAAAATATTTACTTTTATTAATTATGGGTTGAAATATATTTTGACATATTAGGTTAGATTGGGTATATTTTATAATTAACTTTACCTATTTATTTTTTCCTTTTTGAAATGTGGCTAAAAATTGTAAAATTCTTTATGCAGCTCTTGCTTGGGATTCATACTGTGTTTCTGTTCATCAGCACTATAGAATTGCCAATGCCCCCTTCAGTGTATTGAACAGAATTTACGACCTAGTTGTTTAAATATGTTAAATGGTCATGAAAGATGACGTGTTTTCACATTTAGATGAGAAAATCCAAAGAGAAGTTATTGAAGGCAAAATATTACTGAGGATACATGATATTGAAACTATTATCTGTTAATGTTTGGCAATGGCGTGCTACCACAAGATAATCATTGAAATCTGGCAATTTTGCATTCTGTTAGGAAAAAAAACATTTTGATTTGTTACAAAACTTGGAATATCATCTGGAATAATGAGCTATACTAAGTTGAATAGGTAATATTTTATTCTTTACTACTATGTGGAACCTGCGCTAAAACTTATCTTGCATTTTTAGGAACCACCCTTGGGCTAAGTATTACCTTTCATGAGTGAAATTATTATAACCAAAAATAGTAGTGATATTTTTATTGAGATTCAAAAACCTTTGCTCAAATAACTTGGTCTAAGGAAGTCAACCAGCAATACAGATAGGGAGAAAAACATTCTCTAGGCTGAAAGAATTCTGATGAAAAAGAGGTTACCTTCTATTGTTTTCATTTGATTGCTTGCTTGTTTGTTTTAAACATCTCTTTCCCACACATAGAGGCATGTTTTAAAGGCAGAAATACTTAGATGTAAAGCCTTACAAGAATAGTAAGAATACCAGTTTATAATTACCAGTTTAGTACGAGTAGAAAACACAAATCTGGTTTTAGCTAAAGACCTTAAGTACTTTCAGTTTCTAAAGAGCACTTGGCATGACAGAATACTGTAATACTTTCTCTGGTAAATATTGTTTAGAATTTCTAAATAGTAGTGTTCTTGCTGGCTAAGTGGTGTCCTTTTTAACAATGAGTAATTGGTTATTTGATAATAGGCTTTTGTGTTAGAGGTCTCTCTTGAAGGATTATCTGTTTTTCACTCCATGCTTATATGAATATTTGTTCATGCTGATACAGCATATCTCTAATCTTTGCATAGCAGTTACTATTACTGCATAATAATCACTGCAGTATTTAGTGGGTTAGAATAACAATTATGTTACACTCACTGATTCTACAGGTTAAGAATTTGGAAAGGTCACAACAGAAATGGATTTTCTCTGTTCAGTGATAGGGCCTCAGCTGCAGAAACTCAACATTTGAGGTGAGTGACCAGTGATCATTAAGCAAAGCATTCTAGCTGTCAAATTTAAAGTAAACTTGGACTTTGGATGGTAGATCTACATGTAGTTTCTTCATGTGTCTTGGGCTTCTTAAGAGTATGGCTTCTTTACATGACAATTCAGAGTGTTCTAGTGAGTAAGACAAAAGCTACATTGAATTTTATGACCTAACCTCAGAAATGACACGTCACTTCCACCTTATTTCATTCGTTATAAGCAAATCACAATCTCACTGGTATTCAGGGGGAGGAGGTAACATGGACTGTACTTTTTCTTGATGAAATGTCAAAGAATTTGCAGACATTTTTAAAGCCATTGCACATTGGGGGAAAAAAATCTCTTTGCAGAGTGAGCCTTGAAAGACAATTTTAGAATTGTAAAGGTAGATGCTAAAGGAACTGTTAGTTCTCTGGCAACCTAATGTTGTTAATTACATTATTTATATTCCTGGACATTGGGGGTGATAGGAAAAGAACTGAATATTATTTCTCTTCATAAAGAAAAGTTATTTGCTCCATTTAGAAATTAGCGAATACCCAATTTTCTAGAAACTTGAAAAGAGAATTTGGATTTTAAGCTTTCAGCATCAAATATTTTTTGCTTTCTCTGTTAACAACTTTCATTTTCTTCAAGCTTCTTAATCTTGTTAGTCCTGAAAATAAATGTATTAGTTCTTGAGTTTTAATCTTTTTACTCTTTTTGAATAAGTAACCTAGGTATAACTTTTTATTGAAAATTAGACCCTAGTGAATGATATTATAATCTTTAGGGAATTATTATTTCTTTCACTAATTAAGCTTTTATTGTTGAGTTTAGGATTACTATTTGCTTACTTTAAAATCAGTCACTCTCCTAAATGAGGATGAATATATGATGACTTAAATTTTGTGTGCTCATCAGTTACTCTTGCATACATATAAAATACATGTCTAGGTTATCCTTCAGAATATTCCAGAATACAATGATGTGGGCTCTGCTCTTAGGAAAATTATATTTGTAGAAAAAAATATGCAAACGATAAATAAGTACATATATAATTAAAAACAGTAGGCAGTCATACGTTTTGTGGTCAAAGAAAAATGATATAAAGGGAAAATAAGGTGATGTGATAGGACTGAGGATGAAAGTAGGAGCTTGCTTTCAGGGAAGATCTCAACGGAATTGTAATACTCAAACAGGGACCTAAATAGCAAGACAAGTGTAGTTTTTTGAAACTCTGGATTTTCTGAGCTGTGGTGACTATTTCAAGTAGAGCAGCCTTCACATTAGCTACTTTTCTGAGTGTCTAAATTTCAGCCTCAGAGAGCAACTAGGTATTGCTAAAATATAAAATGGTTTCACCTTGCCATAACTTAGCACATGTTCTCTTTGCCTATCATGGACTTCTCCTTTTCAACTAGAAAAACAAACAAACAAACAAATAAATAATAAACAAACCCCAAAACTCCCCAACTCTTTATGTTTGAGATCCAACTAAATTATAAAATTGCCTTTTCTCACCTTCTCTGGCTGGCTTTAGCTGCCCCAGCCTGGGAAGGCACCCTCTCCGGGTCCCCTTCCGTGGCAGTGTGGAAGCTGTCCTTTCACTCTGCCTAATAAATTACACTCTAATTGCACACTCTTTGGGTCCACGAGTTCTATTTGAGCTGTAACACGCACCATGACACTGAGGCTCCTTTCCCCATTCTTACAGGGTTAGGAAAGGCCAAGAGCTAAGTTCCAGCTATAGATCTCTGCTTCTGTGGTAGTCTGGCAGTTGGGACTCCTGATTTTCAACCATCTGACCGGAGTTCAACTCCCAGTGTGGGAACCAGGGAATCCAACTGCAGCTACTCCAGTTACATTACCATAATGTATCAGTGATATTTGTTTTATTGTTTCCTATTCTCACTAGATGGTGAGCTTGACCAAAGGAACTGTTTTGTTTTTGTGTGTTTACATCTACCTCAGTGGTTCTTGCATAATAAACTAAACGATGTTTCTTTAATACAGCTTTGACTCTCCAAACCAGATTATTTTGTATTAAGAGATTGCTGTTTGATGCTAAATATTTCCAGGAGACTTCATTCAATTATATTTGACCACATGTTCTGTGTTTCTACCAATCCATGGGAGGTGACATTATAAAAATTTCCCTAATAAATTCCCTAGCACAATACTAAAACTTTAAAGATAATTTAATGAATTGACTGTGTTTTTAGTCAGTGATGAAAAACAACCCCAGAATGAGATGATTGATATTGTACTGAATTTTCAGCCTT
This sequence comes from Leontopithecus rosalia, assembly GCA_028533165.1. Classification (NCBI taxonomy): domain Eukaryota; kingdom Metazoa; phylum Chordata; class Mammalia; order Primates; family Cebidae; genus Leontopithecus; species Leontopithecus rosalia. Next base: position 162,642,846 of record CM052649.1, on the reverse strand, counting down.
TCAAACACATTCTACTAACTAATCACCTCCCGTTAAGTGTAAATGTGTTTTCAGCGCCCTGCAATCCAGAGAGCTATTCTGTTCATTCTTTGGTAATTGTAGGTTAGCTTGTCTATTAAGAACTGTGGAATAAAAATTACAGTGGTGAGAAAGTCATATATGTACATTCTCATTCAAGAAAACAAACAAAGAAGAAACATACTGCCCTACTTTGCTTGCATGAAACTCTAGAATCTGGTTTCTCTTTTTGTCTGCTACCTCTTTGTCTACCTTGGTTTTTCTTTTTTTCTTCCTGTGTAACTATGGTTCTTACCTAATGTTTAAACTTATTATTATTATTTTCTCTCTAAATTCTTGCTAGTTAATAACATTATTATTAACGTCAAGATTTTAGAAGACCAGTAATGATAGTAATGATTCATAACTAGACTCTGAGTTTCAGAAGAAGCTTCCAAGTATATATAATATTTGACATAGCCTTTATTTCTACAAATCTACTGCCTGTACTGTTTTAAAATACCTGTATATGGCTGGGGATGGTGGCTCACACTTGTAATCCCAGCACTTGGGAACCTGGCAGATTGCTTGAGCCCATGAGTTGGAGACCAGCCTGGACAAAATAGTGAGACCTCATCTCTACAATAAGTACAAAAAATTAGCTGAGTGTGGTGGCACACACCTGTATCCCAGCTACTAGGGAGGTCAAGGTTGGAGGATTGCTTGAGCCCAGGATTTGGTGGTTGCAGTGAGCTAAAATGACCCCACTGCACTTCAGCCTGGGTGGTAGAATGAGATGCTGTCTCAAAAAAAAATAATACCAGTATAAATTTTAAATCTTTATATTATTCATCTTACTGAGATGCTATATAAGTTCCCCAGCGTATGCCCTATGTTTTACAAGGGTAGTCTCCTGACTAGTCCCTGATGATGTGGTCCTGATATCTTCATTTTTGTGACCAGTTCCTATTTGCTCTAATTCCATTCCGTTTATACAGTACTGCTTACCTATCTTCTACTTTCAAATTCTACCTCTTGGAATCATTTCATCAGCCTTCATAAACACTTCCATTTTTCTCACTATAACAAATAAGAACTTGATCAAATAAAATTATTATATCCCATTGAGATACTTAAATATTTGAGATATTATATCCCTTAGAGATATTTAAATGTTTTAGTAATACTGAAAATTCTTCAAAAGAATAGGCCATCAAAACTTAAACCACTTACATACTATCCTATGCTATACATAGAAGACATATAATACAATCTTGTTGCAGATTGATTTTCAGGAGAAAAGAGGTTCATTATACAAGTTGGTAAACCAAAATATAAATAAAGAAGATGATTGTTCACATGTTCTAATAAATTGTTCTTATATTAGAATCCAGTCCTATTCCAGTTGAGGTTTGCAGAGACTCGGAGTTTCAATAGTCCCACTAAAGCCTGTATGAAGTCAATAGGTTTTACAGAAAAGTAAAGTTTGAATACATTAATCTTGGATTAGGAACTGTATTTAAAGAATGGATTCAGTGCAGAGCCTTTAGACTGAAGAGCATCTCTTTGTTAATAACACAATGAAGATGGTAGCATAATTCTTGTTGAGTTGATGACCTTAATTAGATGTTGACACATGCATTCAATTAAATTTAGTAATTTACTGAGTTACTGATTATCAGCCTAGAAATTCTTATTTCAGCTAATAGAAAGTTCTAAACTTAGCACACTCCTTATAACAGAACTCCTGTCGAATTCCACAGTTTTTTCTTAAGAAACCAAAAGGGGAAAATGAATGATGTGCGTATTTTTGTCAGTCAACATTTTTTTAAATTTGTCAACATATAATCAATAAGTCCATCTTAAATGCAAGACTCTGGTAAATACAAATCTTATGGCACTTAAATGAAAATAAAATTCTTGTAACTTTCAACCAAGAAAAATGCTCTAGATAATTAATGGAAAATAACTAGATATCAAGGTTGTTTTTACTTGATATAGGAACTGTCCTCATCCAGGGGGAAAAGTTTCCTTTAGTGAAATTGGGTAGCTGATATAAAGTCACATCACTGAAGCAATTGAAGCAAAGCTTCAGATCATGCAAACATACAAGTATGAGAGAGAGATAGAAAGACTTAGAATACCTTAGCCACTATAAAAATAGAAAAAAAAATTCTTAAGTGATAATAATTGAGATAGACATTTATTAGAAAGTGTTAGAAAAATATTTAAAACCATTGATTAAAAACTACCTAAAAAGTCTACTTTGACAAATTATAATTGCAGACAGATATTTATGCAATTAATAATTTAAACCAAATGTATAGATGTAACATCTCAACACAGACTAGCATAAATCATGATGATACTCAGAGTAACAGAATAGAACAAAGAAGATGGTACAAAGATATTTTGGTCCTGTTAGATCAGCCAGAAACGTTCCTTAGAAGTATTGCCAATGTTTATGGTATTGAAGATTTACATCTAAAACCCACTGTTTATTCATTAATATATAATTATGCTTAAGTAAATAACATGATAAATGCAGTATCTTGGCATGTAGTTCTGTTATTCTTGATCAACTTAATTGCATTCTAATAAAATTCATTTCTAAATAATCCATCTGATCATTAAATTGAAAAGATATCTGAACAGGGTAACCACTTTTCTTCTTTCTATTGCTATTATAATTCAAGTGAGGAAGTCAGGTCAGTAGGATCTTTAGCAGGATTTTGCTTCAGCAGAAATTGTTTGTATTTCTGTGCATTATAGTTATATTTATGATAGCATGCAGAATATAGGGAGGTCAGTGCTAACTGGAAGGTACAATGTTCCCTGTGGAAATTAAATCCTATCAGGGCTATAAAAATAAGCATTCTTTAAAATATACTAAACAATTTAACTACATATATTATTAAATGCCAATTTGTGCAGATTTCATTTCTATGGATAATCTGAAGTAAGAAGAATCACGGCTAGGTGTGTCAATTAAGTGTATTTTGGTTGCATAGCACAGCAAATTCAACCCAAAGTGGTTTAAACAAAACAGAAAAATAATCGCAGATAACTGAGACTTCCAACAACACAGATGAACTTCCTAGCTGCTTGATTCAAAGGATCAAACAATGCCTTTCTCAATCCAATGGTTATCTCCAAATTTTGGTTCTGTTTTATACTAGCTCCATTTGTAGAAAGACTTTCTTCTTCTGTTTGCAAGGTGGCTTCACTAGTCCAATACTGTAGGAAAAGAAGACCATCTCTGCATGAGAAATCACAGCAAAAGCTCAGGGTGTCTAATTGGTTCTGATGAGGTCATATGCACATCCAAGAGCCAATCACTGGGGTCAGAAAAGTGTGAGGCTCTCATTAGCCAGACTTCAGTCACATGCCAGCCTTGGCCCTGTGAATGAAATCAGTTTCGTGGGTGTCACATGTACTTGGGGAGGGAAGGAATATTTCCCCATATGAGAACAAACATCTAAAAACGTATATTGTCCAATACATGATAGATCTAGAATAACTTAAGAAGTTTCTAAAGAAATTGGAGTAATTTAGCCTTGAAGAATAGGTAGTTGTGCTCCTTTTGACGAAATAAATAGAAAGCAGGACTCAGAATCTTGTCTGGCATAGCAGCAAATACAGTTATTGTCAGTGAAGATATATCTTTTTAAAAATAAAAAGATCCAGTGAAATACATACAAACTAAGAAAATTTGCTTGTACTATATCAAACTTTGGCATACTAAATATTTACAAACTAATGTATTCCAAAATGCAACCATTTCTGAGTGCCTGGGTAAATAGAAGAGAAAAGTATAACTTTTTTTATTTTACATTGTATTTTATATGCAGGTTTCTGTTTTCTTTCAATGAGGAGGAGTTACACATTAAACACAATATTTTTCTGTGCCCTAAATTTAGTTTGTGAATTTTTTTTGGTTTCTTCACGTTCAGATTTACAAAAAATAGTAACGTGAACCAGAAGTGAGTAGACAAGAGGGTTGCCACTTTGAAAATATAAGCTATACTGTAGATGTTGTATCCTGACATCTATTTTCTAAAGAGCTTGTTATAAAACTTTAATGCTCAGGCATTTAATTCATCTGATTGATATATAGGTATCAGATTAAGGGGTAGTTGAAACTATTGCTTGAGATCTGAGGTCAAGGAGGAGGAAACAGGGAATGGAGTGAAGGGGGAGAGAGGAGAGAGGAGAGAGAGAGAGAAAGAGAGAGAGAGAGAATAGGAGGATAGTCTAATAGTCTGGAACATAAAATGAAATAGTCTGGAACATAAAATGAAATATTGTCCTAAACCAGATATAAGAGATTCAAATGTTTCTTGATCTTTGGAATGTGTGAAGTGTATTTCTATTAGAATGGAAATGTCTTTCAATGTGAGCTTTCTGTATTATAAAGAAGGAAATTGGCTTTCCATTCATGTTTCAGCCTTATCTTTTATCATCAAAGATGCTGCTATTTTGGTATCAGAGTCTGAAATGTGATGACAAAATATGACCTTCAGAGGTTCTGAGTGGAATCCAGTGGATGGTATATGCACTCCACACCTGTGTTTCTCTCAGACACAATTACTTAGATTCAGGATAACTTTACATCAGCTGTGTTAATGATGTTGTATCATCAAGTGATAACATGATCACAGCTTTTGACACTGATTTTCTTAGATATGGCATCAGTTTTCTTATAAACTTATTACCTTCTTCTTTTCTTCCATTAGCTTCCTTTTATTTTGACTGTGAGGTTAATTTTCATTAAGCCTGAGTGAAATACTGAAGGGAAAATATGGAATCTGACAACTTCAACAAGAGAGGGAAAGAAAAATGGCAGAAGATTTCAAAACAAATGTAAAGGAAGACATGGCAACATTGACTCTGGTTAAAATTAAAAGCAAAGAAATAAGTGCTTGGAGACTCAACTGTGAGGAAATACTGACGTTTTATCCAGTGCTCTTTAAGGGAGATTGAATGAGTACTTGCTTTTCCTCAGAGTCTATTTTATTTAGAATGTTACGCACCCTTACAAAATGAGACAAAAATGAGGGTTTTCCATTTTTGTTTTTTTGTATTATTTTAACTGTTGGTTGAGAAAGATTGAATTGTAGGTAATAAAACATGAATGAAAGAGAAAAGATTATTTTTTATCATATAATCTATCATAAATCCAGGATTATATGATTTTATTTCTTTAAAAATATTATTTATTAAAGATGACTGAGTCTTAAGTAACTGATTTCTAGAGACTGCAGTATATTCATGTACGGATATGTGTGTATATGTGAACTTTGGTGTTTTATTTTTTTTCTTTAACTCAAGTAATTTTGTGTTGATGTGATTTTAAATTAGGCTGGCCACAAATAGTTATTACCCCATAAGAACTACTTCTTGAAGATTTGCTTTTTTAGTGTTGAAGACAGAATTTTAATACCAAGAAAATTAGAAAATGTCAGACTCTATACACCCACTAAAGAAGTGTTAAGCAAATTAATATGTCCTTTACCCTGGAACCTAGAAGCTTAAATCAAATTTGCCCCATTTGGGGGCATAGTGAAAAATGTTTCATTTGTTTTATGCTTCTGGTATTTATATATTAAAGGCTTTCTGTGTATTTTTGAAGCAAAGGAAGGACTAGGTCAAGAATTGAGGATTTAGGACCCTTCAGCGTCTACAAGTGACCAAATATTTAACATAATCACCATTTTCAGTTTTATGTGTTTCTTTGCAAATAGACTTAACAAAGTTGGGGAATTACTTAAAGTTTACATCTCAATCATATCATCATCCATCATTCAGCTATTTTAATATACAAATCTTGTCATAAGCTAGAGAATATTTTCAAATTTGGAAAATTTGAAAATAGAATCAATAAAGAAAATACAGAAATATTTTAGAATTATACAACTTTTGCATAAATATCAATTTTTTAAATTAAATAGAGTTTATATCATATATCCTTTTCGAGATTATAGATTTGAGCCACCAGGCCTGAACTCCATATTTATTTTTTTTAAGTATCCATATTCAATACTCAGATCTACTAGGACTTGCGGATTTTATAAAGACTATAATAATTATATAAATACAAAATAAGTATCATTCATATCCAATTTGTGAACTGGTAGTCACTTTTCTTGGTCAAGATACTATCTGTAAAACTTGACCTTGTCCAAGCTATATGACATGCGGTTGCCCACAGCTTTGCTAAGGAGAAGTCATCACTGATCAATGAGAAGACAGCTCAAGGTAAGCATCTTCAGTGAAGCCTTCTACTGCCACAACGTTTATTAGAATTTCGGATTTGCTATTGTATTAATATTTTGGTAACACATCTAACACAAGTTCAACGTGAAACAGACCACACAAAACTTCTGGGTTCCGATAACTGATACATCAAAAAAAAACTCATGTAATTATTTTTGTAGTTAAGTCTAAAACACTGTAGGTGTGTCCATACGGTTATGGGGTTGTTTCAAAAACAAACAAAACTCCAAAGTACTTGAGACTGTAACCGGATTAGCAGCAACCAGATTCTCCAGAATTTAGGTTCTTGGCCTCCCCAACCCGGAAGAATGGGGAAGGGGGCCTCGGTGTCACGGTGAGTGTTACAGCTCAAACAGAACTCTTGGACCCAATGAGTATGTCGTAGTGCCGTTTATTGGGCACAGCGAAAGGACAGCTTCCACACCCGGAATGGGACCTGGAGGGGATGCTGCTGCAGGCTTGGGCGGCTAGAGATTATACCCCTGAGTAATTCCCTCCCTATTCTTGTTCTCATCCAGTGAGAGTGTTTTTTTTTTTTTTTTTAAGCCCTTCTCTGGATTAATTGATCTTTGAATCCTTTACCGGATTGGTTACTGTTTTCAAACCCTGAGTCACTGGGCCTCTGCCTCCAGGGGCCAGAGGTGGGAAAAGTCCCTGCCCTTGAACAAAGCCCCTAGGGGCCAGAGGTGGAAACTGGAAACAAAGCCCCCAGCCCACCAGAGGCGGAAACGATCCTGTGCTTCAAAGAAAGCCCCTAGCCCACTCAGGAAGTTCCTCTAATACTGTCCCTCAAGACCATCTAAAGATCCTGTATTTGTCAGTTTAGGCTGCCATAACAAAATATCACAGATTAGGTGGCCTAAACGACAGTCATTCATTTTTCTATAGCTCTGGACGCTGAAAGTCTAAGATGAAGATGCTAGCAGAGTTGAGGTCTCTCTTCCTGGGGTTTAGAAGGCCACTTTCTCACTGCCTCACATGGCCTTTTCTGTGTGCAGGCACACATCAACATATGAATTTTGTAAGTGACACAATTAAGTCCATGACAGATACCTAGAGCTTTTGCTAAGCTCATAATATATAAGGGAAGTAAGAGATTCTGAGGCGCTAAACTTGTAAAAAATAAAATTTCTAAAATATCAAGCAGGAATCAACATCTAAATAAGTGGACTAATTCGATTTAAAAAAAATCTGTTTATCTGACATCTTCCAGTAACAGTTTACCTCCGCAAATGGAAACTATTTAACTTCAAGGAACAGACTGTACTGTGGAGTATTTGCTTGACTTTCCAGGAACAATGCAAGGCAATAAACAGATCAATCTTAGGCGCAAAATGGCATTTCATTTTAAAATTTAGCCTGTATAAACCTATATACAAGAAATTAAGTCTCTCAAGGGATTCTCCTGCCTCAGCCTCCCTAGTAGCTGGGATTACAGGCTTGCACCATCATCCCTGGCTAATTTAGTATTTTTAGTAGAGACGGGTTTCTCCATGTTGGTCAGGGTAGTCTCAAACTCTTGACCTCAGGTGATCTACTTGCCTTGGCATCCCAAAGTGCTGGGATTACAGGTGTGAACCACCATGCTGGGCCATAGTTTCTTATACATCTACAGGTTTGAAAAACAATATTTGAAATGTAGTCTGAGAGCCATCTGCCACTCTCATTCTCAGATTTTGTTGGGTCAGCTCAGAAGTTTTGCTGTTAGAAAATGTAACCCTCTAAGATAATTCTAACAGATGGTTATATTGATTGTTTCCCACATTATCCTGTGTTTTAAAGTAAATGTACTGGTGACCATCTGAGAATGTGCCCAGAAAGTTGGATACATTTTTCTTTTGTTTTTTAAATTTTCATCCAACTGAAACATCTATTCATGAAAACAACTTTATGGGAAAATTGTGACCTCCCCTAAGGCAGTCCCATCACTGTATCTTAGCCATACTGCAAATAGAAGCAGATCTGGTGTCTTAGTAGAGTTTATAATTTAGCAAAGATTGTATTAATATATTTGACCATACTCAGGGTGATGTTCTTCTTTTCTTCAACCATGTTTATATTAAAAATCAGTATCCCAGCTGGGCATAGTGGTATGTGCCTGTAGTCCCAGCTACTCAGGAGGCTGAGGCAGGAGAATCACTTGAACCCAGGAGGCAGAGGTTGCAGTGAGCCAAGATCGCACCACTGCACTCCAGCCTGGGTAACAGAGTGAGACTCTGTCTCACAAAAAAAAAAAGTATCCATTTCCTCCAAACAAATTATAGTATTTTTTTTTAGGCTATTTTTTCTGTTGCCTGGCGCAGCAGTGGTTTAAGGTGTCTATGTGTTTTTGCAGGTTTGGGTGTATATTTAAAAGCTTTGAATTACTGTTTTACTTGCCTAGATTGTGTTAAACATGAATGTATACCAAAAACTGCACTTTAGTTCTTAATGTAAGCATTGTCTTTATGTATTTTAAAAGTTAATTTGTATTTACTATTTAATTCCTGTTAAGCACACTCTGGATGAAGAGACCACCTATAAATAGGCTTTGTGTAAGCAACCAGGCTGTTTATTCACCCAGGTGTGGGCAGGCTGAGTCCAAAAAGAGAGCCAGTGGAGGGCGGTGGGATGAGAGTTGGTTTTATAGGTTTGGGGTAGGCAGTGGAAAGTTACTGAAGTTACAGTTCAGGGTGGTTTTTGCAAGCTGGGGAAATATTACTGGAGGTGGTATTACAAGGTCCAAGGTCCAGTGTCACGAAGTTGGCTTATCAGTTGAGGTGGGAAGGGTTGAGGCAGGAACAGTTGAGGCAGGAGCAATGGTAGAACGTTGCAAGGTCAGTTAATCAGGCCACAGGGTCCAGTATCACAAGGTTGACTCAGACTTTCTGGCTCCAGGAGTCCATCTGGAGGTGTATGTGCTGGTCACAGGGTCACCACAGCTTAACTAGGGTGTGGCCCATGGTGCTGTCAGTTCAAAGAAACTTGTAACTCCTTCTTTCAAAATTAATATGAGCTATAACATTAAATGCTATGAAGTTGAGATACATAGTGTTATGAGCAGATGTAATGAAGGAAAGGATTATGGTCACCAAGGTCAAGGAAGGCTTTTTGGACAAAACCTATTTTGTCCTTGATAGCTGATTTTCCTGATATCTGAACTAGAAAGAAGAACTAATTAAGCAAGACTGTAGTAAGCAGAGCCCAGACTTTGTAGCAAATGGCAAGCCATTGTTAACTCTTTTGATCTTTTTCTTTGATCAAAGTCTTTGATCTTTTGATCTTTTTTTAAAAAAATAGCAGGGAAAGACAGTGCAAAAATTTAAGCATTGATCTGATTTACATATTTAAGTAAACACTTTGACTGCTGTGCTCTAGGGTGTTAAGAATGGGTGGAGGGAAATAATTTTGGAAGCCATTACCTTCATCTGGGTGAGAAATAAAATAACTTTTTCTAAAGAGTTAAGAGTTATTGCTGGAGAGAAATCAGTGGCTTTAAGAAAAATTTAGGAGATAAGGTTGGTAAGACATTCTGATAGATATGATATGGTTAGAGAAAAAAAGCCAGTATTAAGGATGATTGCATTCTGAGTGCAATTGCTTATCAGGTTTGTGCATAGAGATCTTAAATATAATTTTCAATGTGTGGAATTTGAGATATCCTTAAGACAACTAAGCGTTAGATGTTACATCCAGTACTATGTAGGACTGGAGCATCGATGAAATAAAAGCATTCTAGGCTATATATGTAAATGTTTGTGAGTGAAGTTACCTATGAGATAATGTAGAGTGATATTTAAAAGTTAAGAAAATATTTCAATTTACATATAAAAGGGATTATACTTGTTTTTTATAATTCCAGTGTAAATTAGTATTGGTAGGTATACATTACAGATAAGTTAATTTCACATAAGCATAAAAAAGAACTTGTAGACCCTCATGACTCTAGAAGTAGAAATTGGCTCAGGATTTATTAGATATATTACACCAATGTGTGTGATCGAGCAAAGTCTAAGCAACAAAAAAGTTTTAGACTTTTAAGATCCATTCTAGATCTGATATTATTAATCTATTACAAAACCAAAGAAAATCAGATATTTCCAATTTATTTTTAATTTTTTATAAATATGAATTCTTTAATTATTTTAGGAGAATAATAGATGATTAAAAGGAAATAAAAATGAGAGACAGATATAAGGACAAGGACAACAACTTTTTTTTTTTTTGAGACAGAGTTTTGCTCTTGTTACCCAGGCTGGAGTGCAATGATGCAATCTCATCTCACCGCAACCTCCGCCTCCTGGGTTCAGGCAATTCTCCTGCCTCAGCCTCCTGAGCAGCTGGGATTACAGGCATGAGCCACCATGCCCAGCTAATTTTTTGTATTTTTAGTAGAGACAGGGTTTCACCATGTTGACCAGAATGGTCTCGATCTCTTGACCTCATGATCCACCCGCCTCAGCTTCCCAAAGTGCTGGGATTATAGGCTTGAGCCACCGAGCCTGGCCAACAACATTTAAAATTGTAATAAGTCATCCATGGTTTCAAAGTTAATGCTATCATGCTTTAAAAACATCCATATTTAAAATAGAAGTTTGAGGTTTCCATGAATCCCAAGGTTGGTCATCACACATGGAGAAATGGAGAAATCATTCTATGTTGTACTCAAACTTTATGGACCATTTTGTAGTATCATTTAAATAGTTTCAAATTTCATGTTCATCATAGTAAGTGTTCTACAAAGATATAGTTTTTAAAAATGTGCAGTAAGAATAAGTCCATAGATCAATTTTTTAAAGGCTCTAGGAATCACATCATGCAACACATTTGGTCTATGGCACTTTGCCTATAAATTATTCATGGCCAGAGGAGTGCTGAATCATTTCAGTGCATTCAGCGGTGAGGTATTTCCAAAATGTTGCCTGAGGAATCATTGCACGTTTGTGACCAGAAAAGTATAAATGTAATTCCAGTGGTTTTTTATATTCTCTGCTTTGCATAACCATCTTAATGTGTAACGAATGCTAGAAATACAAGATGTCGGGGCTCTGTTCCACCACATACTGCATCAGAAATCTTGAATATGTCATTTCAGCAGAATAACACATGATATTGTAAACAGTGTTAAACCATATTATTGAGTTATTGAGTTTCACTCTGAGACATTTTAAAATCTGGTTCTTATCAATACATTCCCTTAAACAACTGCTGTTAAAATCTTGGCTACTTTTAGAGAGATAGAATAAACAAGACCCATAAGAAATGGAGTTTAATAATAGCTGAGAGGTTGATACCTGAGAAGTAGGATGAATAAGAATCAAGGAAGCATATACTTTAATCTTCGCTCTATTTTAGGTTCCCTAGAATAATAATAATAACATAAACAAACTATTTTGTATAATAAGTCCAAAGTCCTGAAACTTTGATTTTATAACATTCTTTATATCTACTTGTATTTGAAATACAACATTTGCTAACAGTACTAATTTCAAACTTTTTTTCAATACAATGAAAATGGGAACCACAAACATCAACCATATATGTACATTTTAAATTGTGATAGCCACACTAAAATGAGCAAAAAGAAACAGGAAATGTACTTTAATAATATGTTTTAGGAAATTATTAATATCTAATCAATGTAAACATTATCAAGGTAGTTTACATTATTATTTTCATACTAAGACATCACTATCTGCTTTGCATTTTATACTTAAGAGCACATGTTAATTTTAACTAGCCACACATTTCTTTTCTTACTTTTTTTTTCTTTTGAGAATGAGTCTCACTCCGTTGCTGAGACTGGAGTGCAATGGTAGGTCTCAGTTCACTGCAACTTCTGCCTTTTGGGTTCAAGTGATTCTCCTCCTCAGACTCCCGCTACCATGCCTGGCTAATTTTTGTATTTTTTAGTAGAGATGGGGTTTCACTATGTTGGCCAGGCTGGTCTCAAACTCCTGACCTTGTGATCTGCCCTCCTGGGTCTCGCAAAGTGCTGGGATTACAGGTATGAGCCACTGCACCCTGCCTAGCCACACATTTAAGGGCCCAGTAGACATATGACTAGTGGCTGCCAAATTCAATACAAAGTTCTAGATACTCAAACATGACACATTTATAATTTCTGATTAACCTAATAGCTATGTGGAAATTTAGAGACAAGAGTAAGGATCTTGAGTTTGAAATCTACAACATACCTAAACCAAAGAGACACAGGTTACTTTCTAATAACATACAACTCAGCCTCAGTATTTATATATAGACTCAATAAGAGTAACATTTTGGGAAAAATAAGAGTGGATTCCTAGATAAAAACTGACCAGGCTCTCCCAGCCCTGCAGATAAATTAGAAGTTCAAAATAAGAGTTATCCATATTTGATAGCAAACTAAGTAAGCAGAGATCCTAATCGCCCACGGAGAATAGAGAGAGGGTCAGAATGGAGCATAGGTCCAATAGAGCCAATGAAAATTAGAAATTAAAAGTCTCAAAAAGTAGCCAAAAATTATCCTCAGGAGATAGTCAGGATTGTACCTTAATTTAATTATCTTCAAGTCTCAGGAGAAACCAGAGAAAATTGATCCACCTTTGATTTCGTATTAAAAACTAATTGAGATAAATTAGATAAGTCAGTTATAATATTGCCTGAGGATTCCAGGAAAGAATAATACAAAAAATGTTGACCTTTCTACTTTTTAGCTCTATACAACACTAGAATCACCTAATTTGTAAAAGAAAATTCTATGTATCGCAGTCAGATTGTCCAAATAACACAAGTTTTGCGAAAATATCCAATTTAAGTATTTTTGGCATTTCTTTGCCATCACATCTTAGTGGTTCTTATTATTCCCACAGTGTTGACAGCAAGGAAAAGGCATACCTTAAAATATGATGCTACAAAAATAGTAGAGCAAACATGTTAAGAATTAACAAACATATTTTCTCAAGGATATAATTGGAAACTTCTCTCTTTGGAAATTAGATTTTTTTTATAACATAGATGTAGAATATAGTCTTATTTGTATCAAGTCAAATATGTGTATTTTAAAAATTTTCCGTCCTACTAACCCACCTCTAAAAGTCAGACATCCTGGAAAAACAAAAGGTATAACGAATTGTTTTTTAAAATTTCATCAAGACTGGGAATACTAAATTTCTTTAAGGGCTAAATAAAACTAGTATGAGCACCAAATATTTACCAGGGACCCCACATTTATACAGTCACAGTTCCTCTTAAGAATTTTATACATAGAAAAGTGATACAAGAACTGTATACTCTTGATAATATAGTTTTTAAAATAGATTTTAAAAATCTATATTTAAATTCATATTAGCAGATATCGTCACTTTGGTCCGCTCGTTTCCAGAACCTGTAATCAACATGTAAGGCTTTGTTCTATATGTGTGGCCTCTCTGGGCAGAAGAAAATGTATTTGGCAACTTCTTCAGAAGGCCATGTCTATATGTAGCGAATGAGAAATATGGTTAAAAAAAATTTCCCGCTTCAGTTTAATAATACTGTTACCAAACCATCTTCTGAATTATAATATTAAATGTTAAAGGTATTTTCTTTTCTTTCTTCTTTTTTTTTTTTTTTTTTTTGATATGGAGTCTTGCTCTGTTGCCCAGGCTGGATTGCAGTGGAACAGTCTCAGCTCACTGCAACCTCTGCCTTCCAGGCTCAAGAGATTCTTCTGCCTCAGCCTCTTGAGTAGCTGGGATTATAGGCACCTACCACCACGCCTGGCTAATTTTTGTATTTTTATTAGAAACAGGGTTTCACCATGTTGACCAGGCTGGTCTTGAACTCCTTACCTCAGGTGATTCCTACCTCAGCCTCCTAAAGTGCTGTGATTACAGCCATGAGCTGTTGTGCCTGGCCCCTTTTGGGTTTTTTTTTAAAGTAGTGTAGGAATCCTATTTTCCCTGTGAAAATATAATAAATAGAAATAGACTTTCAGATATGAATAACTCATTTCTATTTTAAGTCTTTTAAAATTTGCTTCCTGTTAACATGTCACACACTTCCTAGTCCCTAAGGTCCTGGAACCCTTTTTTTCTAGTTCTTTCCTTCACCCTCTCCCAACTTCAAGGCCAAATTCTATACCATTGTATATATCTTACTATCCTGCTCAACTGTTCTATTTCTGGAATCTTAAACTGTTTATCTGAAACACTCTATTCTTCTAACCTTAATTCCCTCAATGGCACTCCATATCCTGCCACCTATAGAACAAGTTCCCAGCTGGGCGTGGTGGCTCACGCCTGTGATCCCAGCACTTTGGGAGGCTGAGGCAGGTGGACCACCTGAGGTTGGGAGTTCAAGATCAGACTGACCAACGTGGGGAAACCTCGTCTCTACTAAAAATACAAAATAGTTGAGCGTGGTGAAGCACGCCTGTAATCCCAACTACTTGGTAGGCTGAGGCAGAAGAATCACTTGAACCCGGGAGGCGGAGGTTGTAGTGAGGCAAGATAGTGCTGTTACACTCTAGCCTGGGCAACAAGAGTGAAACTCCATCTCAAAAAAAAAAAAAAAAGAACTTTAAGTTCCCTAAATCAGTCAGTCTTGGCTATCTTGGCTTTTCCATTTATCTAGCCTGGACCCACTGATCCCTCATTTAAACTGTGCTCTCATCAGATTTTCTCCTATTTTTCTTTTGTTCCACCTTGGAAAACCTGCCATTGGCAACAGGGGTCAGCCTTGGTGTTTGATCTCTCTCGTCCTGACCTCAGCTGTTGAGGACGGCTAGAGTTATCACAGCCATGCTGACCAGGTCTGTTAGAGTGATGCCTGCAGAATCTCCTGTCTTCCTTCCATCTTCATGATGCCTGATGGTCTTTTTCTTTTATTCTTCTTGCGTGCAGTTTCCTTTTCTGTTGTGGCTGTTCCAGGTTTACCACGCTGCTAACCTTCACCCTTAACAAGTGTCATAGACTATTTTCTGACTGAGAGAACAAAAGTCAACTGTGATGAAATTCCTTAGCTGCCTCTCCTCACCTTCTAGCAGAGAACCTTCTCACTTAGCAAAATCAGTATTTATCTTTCATTCACCTACTTTCAGAGAATGAAACGCCTCTACTTCTTTTCAGGGTTAGTTCTCCAACAGAATTCTTGATCTCTCCTCCCCCCATACACTCTAGAACCTTCATTCCTCAAATGTCCTCTCTCTCTCAGGTCTACAAACTCTCCTTTTTTTTTTTTGAGATGGAGTTTTGCCCTTGTTCCCCAGGCTGGAGTGCAGTGGCACAAACTCAGCTCCTTGCAACCTCTGCCTCCTGGGTTCAAGTGATTCTCCTACCTCAGCCTCCTAAGTAGCTGGGATTACAGACGTCCATCACAATACCTGGCTAAGTTTTATATGTTTAGTAAGTTTTATATGTTTAGTAGAGGTTTCAGCATATTTCCCAGGCTGGTCTTGAACTCCTGACCTCAAGTGATCCACCCACTTTGGCCTTTCAAAGTGCTGGAATTACCGATATGAGCCACTGTACTCGGCCAGATGCTTTCTTAAAGCAGACTAAAATGACTGCTTCTTTCTGTCACAAGTTATCCCTCCTGCAACCCTATATTTACCTCCAGTTAAATTTCCATCTCCCTCCTATTCACATTCATACTTTAAAAGACATTAATTTCCCTATCTCCTACTGATGACTTCGCCCATTGTAATATGTCTTTTATTTACTCATAAACTCTTTGAAGTGTTGGCCATCAGTTTGTCCAAAATATGGGCTTTCCCTAGTTCTTATTTGGACATTTCTGAATCAAGCGCATGGGAACACCACGACATTCCTAAAACTCCCCTCTTTCCATAAGCTGATCTCTCCTTTCCTACTTGACTACTCATAAAGTCATTCATTGAAAAAAGTGATTGATTCTTTTAATTTGGCTTGTCCCTTCGATACTAGTGCGTCCTCTCTGGTTTAGCCCTAGGCAATTTGCTTCTGCCACTTGATATTTTCTCCTTCTGTAATTTCCTCTATGATTTTGACTCTCATTACAACTTTAATGCTAAAATTCCACAAACATATAGCTAATCTCATGTTTCCAGCTTTAGGAGGTGACGCTGCTGATGATGTTGATGATGATGATAAGATGATGACAATACTCTTCAGCTGAAGCCCACTAGGTGTACACTGTTGAAGTTATTGATTGTTGCAATAAGGGAGAACACACGTCATGGGGAGGTTTGGTCACCTTTAGCAAAAGGATGTTAGAACTCATTATAGGATTGTGCTTGGGTTATGTGATTTGGGGTGAGGGTTCAAGGAGATGGGGCTTGGCTCTGGATACTAAGATATGAGGAAGCAGGCAGAAATATATAATTGGGTATCTTAATAAATCTTACCTAGAAAAAAGGAATAGTAGACCAAAGCTAAAGCTCTACTTGGTAATGAAAAACAGTCTCTCTTATTAGCCAGGAAGGGGATGCATTTGGTATTTTGTGTTTTGTGTAGTGACCCTGCGTTCGTCTGTGCTTAGACATGGTTATGAATTGCTTTTTTTTCTGTTTTTGTTCTTTGTTTTACATCACCATGGTCACATGGTAACCTTGTCAGATTCCGTGAGATTGTTTCTATTTGGTAACAGAACATTATGCCCTTCACTCTGAGGGGCAGGCCAGCTCCTCAGGATACCAAGAATTTGCTGTTAGAATTAGTCAGCTCCAGAGTGGAAGGAGCTACTTTTCTTATCTCAACAATGATGATGGTAGTGATGTAATAACAAATATTGCATCTGGTGCTGATGTTGTGGCAGGTACTGTTTAAACTGATTGATGTATTTTAAATCATTTAATCCTCACAATATGATTCTGATTTTCTCCATTTTATGGATGACGATATTATAGATGAGAACATAACTTAACCGAAGTGACAAAGCTAGTGATTTGTAGCCACCAGATAGATCAGCTCCTTTGTACACACCATCCCATACCTTCCCACCTGCACTTGTCTTAGGGACTCGGCCTCTTATATTACACCACCTTCCCTGTGATTGATTCTCACAGGCACAGCTCCACAGTGCCTTGTATTCTGCTCATACTTGGTCCTTCTTGCAGCCTGCCCTAGGATATCTCTGCTGCCACTCAGATCCACTTGATTAACCTGGAAGGGCAGCTGAGTGAATGCTTTGGAGCACATGTTTAATGAATGGTATGCAGAGCTGGTATCTATTCTTCATTCGTTTGGCTGGATAGACTATCTTGAAATAGAATAGTGCCTGCAGCTTCTTGGAAGACTCTCCTGCAAGGCTGAACAAAGCAGCATGCTGGACAAAATGGAATATTTGCTCTCTCTACTCTAATGACTCGCTCTGCTTCCCTGAGATGTGCGCTGTAATAGCCAGTAGCATACAAGCAAGCATTGGCACCAGGTTCTGTTTTTCGGGGAACCAGGGCAATCTGGATCCAGAGTGTGAAAAGTCAACCTGGATTTTCCAGTTTCCTCCTTGTTTATGCAATAGAGTATAGAGTTTTGAAGACCTTGGCTTTAGAAAATGATAAACACCTGTTGAAGTTTAGATATTGCCACTATTAAGCAATAGGACCTTGAACAATTTTTTTAATCTCTCTTACCCCGTCTGAAAAATTGGGGATAAGAGTATTTACTTCAAATGGAATTACTTTCCTACAGAGTTAGGACAAATTTAATAATGTTTTCTGTGATTAGCGTGCTGCGTGACCTATAGCACATCAATATTATTTTTATTATCATTATTAATTCCCCTCAAAACTTGCTCCTTTTCCTTTATTCCTACATTTGCAGGTTTTAACACTAATTTATTACCTCAATGAAATAGCTCTTAAGGTAGTAATTGACTGTTCCATCTGCTTCAACTCCTTTTGTTTTGACACGGGGTCTCACTCTGTCGTCCACGTTGGACTGCAGTGCACTATCTCAGCTCACTATAACCTGTATGTCCTGGCTTCAAGCGATCCTCCCATCTCAGCCTCCAGAGTAGCTGGGACTACAGGCTTATGCTACCACGCCTAGCTAATTTTTGTATATTCTTGTAGAGACAGGGTCTCCCTATGTTGCCCAGGCTGTTCTTGAACTCCTGGGCTCAAGTGATCTGCCTGCCTTGGCCTCTCAGAGTACTGGGATTAGAGTGATGAGCAACCGCGCCTGGCCTTCTACTCTTTCTTCTTCCAAATTTTCATAATGTTGTAGGGTCAATATATGAAAGTTTACTTTACCTCTGAAATTTCCTCTCACATACACTTTTTATGACCCTATTATTTTTATTTTGATAGCCCTAGTCTAGGCCTTTCCAGCATCATACCGTAATTTGCAATAAAAGAATTCCAAGTCAAGTGATCTTTCTGCCTTCTTGCCTTTACCTGTCAAATCTCTCCTCTACTTTGCTGATGGTATTTTAAAACACAGCCCCATTTTAACACTAAAAACTTGGCATTGTAATTGAGCATTTACTTATTTTCCTGTTTCTGCCAGGGTTTGTCTAAGCCTTGGTGCTATTGACATTTTAGGTTAGATAATTATTCATTGTTGGGGGGAGCTGTTTTTTGCATTGTGGAATATGTAATAGCCCCTCTGGCCTTTATTCACTACAATAATGGCACCCTCCCTCAGTTAGCACAGAAAAATATCTCTGGGCATCGCCAAATGTCCCCTGAAGGGCAAAATTGACCCTGATTTAGACTGCTGCTGTAAACTGTGAGATCTATATAGACAAGGGTGTATTTAATTGTCATAAATCTCCAACATCAAGCCCCAGATTGGGAATATTATTGGTGTTTAATACATATTTTTTAAATAGAGAAATGAATGAGTTGACTCTTTGAAACCTGTTTTTAAATCTCATAGGTCACCCTACTTTTACACGTTTCCATACCTTTTTAAAAAAAACTTTTTGCTATGTGTATGTGTTTACCACATTATACTGTATGATTTCATTATATTCCCAAGACCCACAGAATGAATGGAATATAGCAGTCTCTCAGTAAATACTTACTGAGTTATTCTATAAATATATTTAGACCACATTGCTTTTTCTTTTTAACGTACCATATAGTAACAATTTCATGTTTTCATAGCATGCAATACTTCTCCTTTCTAGCACTCCTGCCAAATGTAATTAACAACTGTGTGTGTACTTAATTGTTGCATATCTGTCTCCATAAATGATATGAGGGTGAAGATCATGGTTGCCTCTTTGTTCTGCTTCCCAAGGGGCTAACACAGAACCTCATGCAGAGTACATATTTAGTAAATTATAAGTCCTTGTCAAATAAATGAATTAATTACTTAAACAAATTCACGTTGCCTCTAAGTGAAACAAAAAGTCTCAGGTACTTAGAGAATTTGGCTCTATATATACACCATGGTTTACTGATTTATGTGATACAGCAATCTTTGAGTCTCTGCTATATTTTGAAATGTTTAGTAAGTTTTAATCTCTGTCAAATTAGTGGAAAAGTAATTCGTGCCTCTAAATCACTTACTAAAATGGAGAACTTGAGGCTGTCATAAGTCAATACGAATGCTTGATATCCCAGACTTGCAATCTCCTGTAGCTCAGCATGTTCATTTTTTTCCCAGTACTAATGAATTAGCCCACAATCTTAATTGACATACTGACCTTGAAAAGTCCAGAAAATAATCTTGTCTGCCAGCCTCATTATCTAAGGCTTTATTAGCTGGGGAAATTTGACAATATAATGTGCAACGATAATAATTAATCTGCATATGGATGTGATAAATTAGACTTCTATCAAATAAAAGTAATCATTGTAATCCTAACACTGCATACCACAAAAACATTTTGGTCTCATATTCCAAATAAAAAATAAATAGCCTTGTTCTGTAATTGTCTCAAACTACTTATTACCCCATATTTTTTTTAATCTCAAAAAATAATTTATAAGCATTTCAGAGAACAGAATATTGTTTAAAATTCTAAATGTAGTGTCTTTAGAGAAATATTTTTACATGACAGAAAAACAGCATGCTATATTAACGAATATTAGAACTAAGAGGGAAAAAAATCTCTTCTCATATACATTACTTTATATTTTCATTCCTTACCATGGAATCCTGTCGTTCCCAGTGGGATCCCAATTTTAGAATATGCATCCACACTATAGAAGCTAAAGCTCAAAATTGTTCAGGAGAAGCTAAGATATGGTCTTTCATTTGATGAGAAATTGGAAGCAAAAAATCATAATAAACAGCTTGCAATGAATGATCTCTAATGGAAGTATGTCATACTTTTTTTAGTAACTGGCTTAGAATATTCTGATGGAAATATGATGTCAAAACAAATTTGAAAGTGATCCTAACCACAAGCAATCATATCAGGCACCTGTTGACTCTCATATACTGTGCACAACTTAATGAAAAAGGCAATCATTCCTCACAAAAGGGTTTGACTATGTTCCCAAGAGCAAGTAAAAATTACAAAAGTAATAAATTTGTCATTTCAACTTAAAAGCTACTGATATTTATGTAGACATTTTATTTTAGCTGAGAGTCTCTATTATATATGCTTTCAGTTCTTTTTAGCTTCTTGCAAATACACCAGTAATTTTCAAGACGAAAAAGAAGTATTCCTTTTTTTTTTTTTTTGAGACGGAGTTTCGCTCTTGTTACCCAGGCTGGAGTGCAATGGCGCGATCTCGGCTCACTGCAACCTCCGCCTCCTGGGTTCAGGCAATTCTCCTGCCTCAGCCTCCCAAGTATCTGGGATTACAGGCACACGCCACCATGCCCAGCTAATTTTTTGTATTTTTAGTAGAGACGGGGTTTCACCATGTTGACCAGGATGGTCTCGATCTCTCGACCTCGTGATCCACCCGCATCGGCCTCCCAAAGTGCTGGGATTACAGGCTGGAGCCACCCGTGCCAGGCCCAAAGTATTCCTTTTGTGTGTGTCTGTTGCTACTAGGGTCAAATCCAAATTCCGGAAATATTAAAGGTCTGTCTTCTGTCTACCTTCCTAACTTCACTCCTATTTGTTCCTTCGTTCCTGTCATTGTAGCCCTAACCCGATATCTGAGGCTTGCAATCTCTTGTGGTCCATCATGTTCACTTTTCCCCTAGCTTTATTCTGTGTGGCTCCAAAGAAAACACCCGTAGTGCCAAACATACAGTGTTTTCGGTTGCACTGTCTTCTCTGCCTGGAATGAAGCCCCTGTTGTTTATCCCTCTGGAAAATTTTTCTTGTCTTTCAAATCTCAGTTCAGGCCAACAGTGTCTCCTCTCTGAAGCTTTCACTGACTCTTCCAGGTGGGCTTAGCTGCTCATTCCTACCTCTTTCTATGACAATGTTTCCTACCATCTCTACTGGAGACCAGAGTATTATAGGTATTAGTGTCAAGATCAAAGGACCCTGTAGTGCCCCTTGCCTCTGCACTGATCACAACATCTGTAGAAAATGTCTCCAGTTCTTGACATGGCTATTTTAGAGCAACATTGATGAACTGGAGCATGTTCAGAGAAAAAAAAGGATCTTAAAGCCATAATACCATGTATTCCATTCCTGCAGTTATAAACTGGGGTTAGTAATATCTGAGGCTATTCTAAGATTGAAATAAAATAACACATATAAATACTTTGTTAAGTTGAAAAGTACATTTTGATAAAAAGATTCCATGCCAATTTACCAACTTTATTCTTCCTCTGTTTACTGGCCAACCTCTTGAGAGAATAGACTCCCTGCTATGTATTCATTTCCTCTGATTATAGATAATCATAAATTGAAAATACTATTGTCATTTCCTTCCTGCTGGCCTTCCTGCCTTCCTCCCTTCCTCCCTTCCTCCCTTTCTCCCTCCTGCCCTCCTGCCCTCCTGCCCTCCTGTCCTACTTTCTTCTTTTCTTGACAGGGTTTCTCTTTGACACCCAAGTTGGAGTGCAGTCATGCAATCTCAGGTCACTGCAGCCCCAACCTCCTGAACTCAACCTCCTCCCACCTCAGCCTCCTATCTTGGACTATAGGTACACACCACCATGCCCAGCTAATTTTTGTCTTTTTTGTTAACTCAGGGTTTTGCCATATTGCCCAGGATGGTCTCAAACTCCTGAGCTCAAATGATCTAACTGCCTTAGCCTCCTAAAGTGCTGGGATTGCAGGCAAGAAACACCAGGCATACCCCAAAATACTATTTTCTACTATTGATATTTTTATTATTTTATTTTTATCTCCATGATTAGGATACAAACTTCTTAATGGCAAGAACTTGTAAAATTATTTCCATGTCCTAGTTTGCAGTGAGCTGAGATCATGCCACTGTACTCCAGCCTGGAGACAGAGTGAGACTCCATCTCAAAAAAAAGAAAAAAAATTCCATATCCTTTAATACTGACACATAATACCAGGTTTATAGGACACAGCCTTTGAAGGGCTGTGACAAAAACGGAAGAAATGGAGTTTCTTCCACCAAAGGGACACATTATTCTGTTCTTTCAAAGAGCGAAGACTGTCATATATAAGATGATAACTTCATTCTGTATGGCTCAAAAAAGAGATTTCATATCAAGATTGGGAAGATACTGAAAATATTACAAAAGACAAACAAATGATTTGTTATTCCAATATCCAAATAACCTCTGCTAATTGAAATACTTAAAAAATAATTCTTACAAATGATTAAAACATAAAAATAAGAAAGGCATAAACTAAAGATAAAAGTTACCTTTGTAGTAATCATTATTTATAGTTAGAAAAAGATATTATATGTATAATTATATATATATATATATATATATATATATATTATAAGGTACATTCTGAAAACATTTTACACAGAAGATATTCTCCCTGTTCCCTGATCTAAACCTTCACACACACACACACACACACACACACACACACACACTCACTATACATATACACATGTATACACATATACAAATAAATATATAATATACGTTTATACACGTATATAGAAACATGCACACATATATATAGATATTGATATGGTTTGGCCTTGTGTCCCCACCCAAATTTTATCTTAAATGGTAATCCCATAATCCCCACATGTCATGGGAGAAACCTGGTGGGAGGTAATTGAATCATGGGGGTGGTTTCCCCCATGCAGTTCTAGGGATAGTGAGTGAATTGTCATGAGATCTGATGGTTTTATTAGCATCTGGCGTTTCCCCTGCTGGCACTTCTCTCTCTTGCCACCCTGTGAAGAGGTATCTTCCACCATTGTAAGTTTCCTGAGGCTCCCCCAGCCCTGTGGAAATGTGAGTCAATTAAACCTCTTTTCTTTATAAATTACCCATTCTTGGGTCACAGCAGCTTGAGAATGGACTAATATGTATTGCATGTATTATATGTATATAGACACATCTGTATACATATATATATATATATATATATATATATATATATATATATATATATATTCAGTTCTAATTCCTTACAGGTGGGTATTAAATTATTGAGTTTAATTTTAAAATACACAGTTTTTTTCATGAGCATTCTTATACATGAATATTTTGAAGTATCTTGGAGACCTTTTCTAAGGATTTAATGTTAAAAAGAAACCAAAAAAAATGGATTTCCCTGTAGATTAACAATTTTTTCATTTCTGTAACTTTTCAGACATTTTTCTTGAAGGTATTCCAGCTTTGGATATCAGGCTAGACTGAATGATCTCTAAGTTCTCTTCTTTATTCCAGTATAATAATTATTACATGAATCAGTGCTTCTAAGATTTAGCTATATTATTGCCATAATATGAAGAGCTTTTAAAAAGCAATATTGCCCAGGTCACAGCCTGATGAATTAAATCAGCATCTCCAGAGATGCGGATCGGTATTCCTTAAAAGTTCCTAGGTTATTCTAAAGCACACTCAGTGTTGAGAATTACTGACAGAAAGGCCAAGTTGTTAACAGTATTTATCAAAACATTTCTGTAACGGCAGCAGCAGAGGTACAAGAGCTTTAAGGCATTGATTTTCTTCTCTTCTAGAAAGATATGGGTGGGAAAGGTATGACGGTAATTTAAAGTGCAGAGATAAACTAGAAAGAACTGTCGGCAATGCCAGCACAGGGCTTTGGTAAATGCTGGTCAGTTTCTCAGAGCATAACTTCCTTTCCTTTTTCCTCTCTGAGTATGCCTTACACAGAGGAGAAAAGGGCCCATATTGTGACTTTTCTCATTGTTATTCATTGGTCCATGGAAGCTGAGATGGGCATCTCAGTTTATTTAATCAGTGGTTCTCTACAAGAAGGTTAGGAATCATCTCTGCGTATCAGAACTGATATGTCACAATGTCCATCAGAAGAGATTAGTAGGTTTCTGTCAGAGTATATGCTGCAGGGTAGAATGAAACCTGAAGCTAGGTTAAGTAATTGGGTTCTTGTTCAATAAAAGTGCTTGTTTGTGCTGTGTAATGAAAGATCTTTGGTGCATTGGATGTCTGAATCCAAATACCCTTCGGATTTTCTGATGGATAAAGAGATAACGGTGAAAAGGATTTAATTTAGAACTATTGAAAAACTTTAAAAAGATTAGAAAAATTGGTAAATGCATTTTCTTTTTTAAAATCAAGATCCTTTGTTACTTATCAGGACCTGTTATTTTTTTTAAATGGACAATAAAACTTTTTTGTTGATTTTCTTTTTGATGCTTTTATTTTCTTTTTTGGTCCATTTGCCATCATTAACTGACCTTTAAGACTCAGGTTATGAAGAAGATAAGGGAGAAGCTGTTATCTCCTAGCCCATGTACCCTAACCTGAATTTAGGCAGTGTTTTCACCTTTGGGTCTCATTGGAGTGTCAAATCTAAGCTGTGGGCAGAGCATTGGTGAATGGAACAAACTGCCCGTCTTGCTTCAAGTGATGCTTTTTTCCCCATTAAGTCAATACTCTAGTGCACCTAAGCTTCTGTTAAAAAAAAACAACATTGAAACCAGTTTTTTTCACACCAAAAACATTCCTAATCCAGAAAATTGATGTGACAATCAGAATGGTATGCATGTGCAGTGGTGGGTGGAATTTGATGAAATGTATTAATCTCAGCAATAAAATCATTCATGTGTGACATTGTCTCAGCTAATTTTAAGAAAAGATTATTTGAATCTATTTACATTCTTTTGGGTAAAATTACATTAGAAAATGAAAAATTTAAAAAGCCCTTTTTCCCTTCTCTTTATATTATTAACAGCTGATTAAATAAAGGGCTTTATTTGGGGGGAAAAAAAGTCATGGATTTCACAACTCGAAGGGAACGGTGAGATGAATCCACAACCTGTAGGAGGTATAAAAAACAAGCCTTTGATTGAACACGGTCTGTGTTTAAACTCCTTGCAATTGCACTACATAGCACTTTCAATGGGTTTTGATTCCATTCCCGGTGCAAAGCATATACTTCTTTGCCTACTCAGCCTCTTCCTTTCACATCTTGCACTCCATACTCTAACCCTTCCTTTACTGGGTAATCTACTTTTCCACACTTCATCTACCTTTGCTCTTCTGGGTTTCTCTCTCCTTCCCTCTCGTTTCTCCTCTGATATTATAAAATACACTAAGACCAATTTGGGAGTCAGGAGTCAGAGTTCTAACAAATAGTTGTCTAGCAAGCCATGTGAAACAGCAGAGCTAGGATATAAGAACACTGGGTTGAAGCAAAAGTTCAACCTGAAAATTTGTGTGTAAGTCTCGGCAGCTCTGAAGCACGTTTAGAGATACATTTCCCCTCAGCAATGGGTCAGAGGCACAGATGATCCATTGCGGTGCTGAGAATGGGAGCGTCTTCTGATGAAAAGCATCAAGGCTTCCAGCCCTGGGGGTCAGGTAAGGGAATGAATTAGCAATACTTTTAAAAAAAAGAGATGAGTGTCTACTGGTGAGTGACTCTCCTTTTCAAAACAAAATTCCAGAGCTGGACTTTCTATTTGTCTCTAAATGAGGAGGGAAAACTTCTTCATTTCTCCTAACTCTAGACTTTATTTTGGAACTGACAAGTTTAAACAAGATGAGAATCAGTTTGCCTCTGCCTATCTCATAATTTTAGCTCCAGCTGACAAAGTAATTAATGTTGTAAGAGAAAGAAAAAGCTTTCTTGGTGAGAACTTTCTTCCTCTCTGTTTTTTACAAGCAAATACTTGAGAGGATAAATGGACGTTTTGATATGTTACTGGGGAGGTTTCCCATAAATATACTTAAGATATTTTTGTATGTTAATTTGTCTTTTAATCTTTTTATGGTGCTCCATAACTGATAACATAGTTGATAATTATCATATAGTAAACAATAAAAAAAAACAAGAATACACACACATACACACACACAGACACACACATATAATTTATTCAGTGAGTCTTCCCTATCATCTGTAGTTTTCCTTAGGTGTTCATTCTCTGAATATGTTTGTTTGGAAAACAATAGTTACAAGAAAGTGCTAGAGCTATAGCAATAGCTATTTGGCATCTATTATAACAAGTTACGGCCAGGCACAGAGGCTCACCCTGTAATCCCATCACTTTGGGAGGCTAAGGCTGGTAGATCACCTGAGGTCAGGAGTTTGAGACCAGCCTCCTCAACATGGTGAAACCCCATCTCTACTAAAAATGGGAAAATTAGCAGGGCGTGGTGGCAAGCACCTATAATCCCAGCTACTTGGGAGGCTGAGGCAGGAGAATTGCTTGAAACCTGGTTGTGGAGGTTACAGTGCCAAAACTGCACCTCTGCACTCCAGCCTGGGCAATAGAGTGATAGAGTGAGATTCTGTCTCAGGAAAAAAAAAAGATAAAACCAAGTTACTCTCAGTTCAGTTTCATTTTATCTTAATTATACTGTCGAAATTATCTTTCAAGATCATTCTTTCAAATTCCAGTAGACTTCTCATCTCCTAGCCAGGAACCTTGCTCAATATTCTTATATTACTCTTTTTTATTTATCCAATCAATTATGGACACTCAAGATTGTCCAGGCGTGTTGGCTCATGCCTATAATCCCAGTATCTTGGGAGGCTGAGGTGGTTGGATCACCTGAGGTCAAGAGTTCGAGACCAACCTGGCCAACATGGTGAAACCTTATCCCTATTAAAAGTACAAAACTTCGCTATATGTGATGGCAGGCATTTGTAATTTCAGTTATTCAGGAGGCTGAGGAAGGACAATCACTTGAACCCAGGAGGCAGAGGTTGCAGTGAGCCACAATCATGCCACTGTACTCCAGTCTCAGCAATAAGAGCAAGATTCTGTATAAAAAAAATAAAATAAAGAAGAAGAACAAAAAAAGATTGTTTTTAGCTAGACCCAATATTTGAGTATGTAATTTTCTTCCTTTACCCTTATATGCTTCAATCTCTAGTCTCTAATTAAATTATATATATTATAGTATTCAAGGCCTCACCCATGCTGTTCAGTCAACATGGATTGCTTTTGTGATTAACAGTTCCACTCATTTATCAAGACTTAGTTTAAATGATATTTCACCCATAATCTTTTTCTCATTTATTTATACTCTTCCCATTGTTCCCCACTCATCGTCATCTACCAACATAGAGACACCATCATAATTAATTGCTAATTTTTTCTGGGTTTGTTGCTGTGACACTGAAAATACACAACACCTTATAGCATATTTATTCAAATGTGTAACCACCCAATGGGTTCACCTTGCTCACTGCCTAGATGGAGCCAATTTATCAAGACAGCGAAATTACCATAGAGAAAGAGTAATTCACACAGAGCTGGCTATGTGGGAGACTGAAGTTTTATTATTACACAAATCAGTCTCCCAGAGCATTCATGGATCAGAATTTTTAAGGATAATTTGGCGGGTAGGGACTTGGTTGGAGATGGAATCCTAGTGGTGTCAAAGTGAATTTTTCTTGCTCTTTTCTGTTCCTGAGTGTGATCGCAGAACTTGCTGAGCCAGATTACCCATCTGGGTGTTGTCAGTTGGTGCACTGGAATGCAGGGTCTGCAAAATATCTCAAGCACTGATCTTAGGTATTGCAACAGTGATGTTATTCCCAAGAAAATTTTGGGGAGGTTCAAAGTCCTGCAGCCAGAGGCTTCATGGCCCCTAAACCAAAATTTCTAATCTTGTAGCCAAATTGTTAGTCCTAAAAAGACACACTGGCACCCATGCAAGAAGGTTTCTCTCTCTCTGTCTCTCTCTGGAAAGGGTTATGATCAGTTTTGTTTGGAGTCAAACCATAAACTAAAAATTCCTTCCCAAGGTTAGTTCAGCCTACACCCAGGAATGAACAAGGATAGCTTAAAGTTTATAAGCAAGATGGAGTTGGTTAAGTCTGATCTCTTTCACTGTCATGATTTTCTCAGTTATAATTTTTACAAAGGCGGTTTCAAATGCCTGTCTGTCAAGAACTATGTTATAGGAATAGTCTCTTTTGGCTCCGGATATTCTCACTATTCTAAATAACTCTTTGTAGATTTATTAAATCCTCTAAATACTTATTGTAGAGAATAAAAATAAATAAAGTAATTTTTCTTACATTTATTTTCCAAAGGGCCTGGTTAGATTGTTGGGCAAAAGCATTTTATTAAGAATGTATTCAATGCCTTCTATAGATGAACTTATATTCTGTCATGAAGAAAAACCAACATCTATTTTCAAAGGCAGAACATTTTTGGTTTTTTGCTAATAATAATGGGAAATACATTAACTTCCTATTTTTTAGTCAGAAGTGGAACAGTATTATTTATCATGCATTGATTTGTTGTCTCTGAACTTGCAAAGGTGGTTTGGCTATTTACAGTCAGTGTAAGATGTTACATATGTTCAGCGTTGCAGATGAGGCCCATTAGAATAATGCTGTTGGGAACTCTTAGGTGGTAAAAAGGACAGCTCATAGAGATAATCATGGATATAAAGGAAGGATCATATGGAAAGATACAAGATGTATACATTCTTCCAACATAGATGAGGTCATACCATTCTCTATAGAAACCTATTTAGAATCAAATTCCAAAATTCTTATTCTGTGATCACAATTATACTTTTTTTTTTACTAGACTGCTTGGCAAGAACAATTATGCTTTGAAATGGTTTCCATTCATAACAAGAATCAATATTTGATCTAATGAATCCTAAGTATTCTAGAATGATTTAAACATTTGGAAGCTGAAAACCTGTAGAGTATGACAGACATGACATCATTTGTATGTAGTGTAGTTAGTGCTTATGAGTTTACTATAAATAATAATTAATTTTCTTGTGTTATAAATATTTTTAGAGATTTTATTATATCCTTATAAAATCAGATTAATAAAATAATATTACTGATAATTGTTGAGGTAATGAAATTAAAACACATAGTGAGTAAGCTCTCAATAAATATTTAGAGCTCTCAATAAATATTTCTTATTGCTGTTACCATTATTTATTTTAATAGCTGAATGCTATAGCATGTAATTTATTTAACAGATCTCCTTTTAAAGGAAACTGCTCCTAAAATTCAAATTAATTTTTAATTAAGTTTTCTCAATTAAATTTTTGGATTTAATTGGGCTTACTGATTCAGGTTGTTGGTGAATGCATATCATGTTCTGTATTTTTCAAGTGATTTATGAAAGTCAGGATGCATTATATACAAAAACTATACTGAAACCAATTCTGTTTTTCATGATTCGGTAAGAAATTACTCTCGTGTCTCATTATTTAGGTTTCTAATTTTTTTTCTTGAGATGGAGTCTCACTCTGTTGCCCAGGCTGGAGTGCAGTGGCACGATCTTGGCTCACTACAACCTCTGCCTCCTGGGTTCAAGCAATTCTTTTGCCTCAAACTCCCAAATAGCTGGGATTATAGGTGCATACCACCATGCCAGGCTAACTTTTGTATTTTTACTAGAAATGGGGCTTCACCATGTTGATCAAACTGGTCTAAAACTCCCGACCTCAGTTGATCCACCCACCTTGGCCTCCCAATGTGATGGGATTATAGGCATGAGCCACCATGCCCAGCTGGGGTTCTAATTTTGACCTCTGGTTGCCTTTGTGCTGCTGATACATGCAATCATTAATAATGTATTCTTACAGCCATAAACAATAATATAAAGTGAATAGAAATAAACAATAATATACAAATAATCTGTCTCAGCTGATGAAAATAGCCTTTTACAGGTGTTCCCTCAGATATCCCAATTTTCTTAACTAGCAGATTCCATCATTAATGTTTGTATAGATGTTATTGATCCTTCCTTCATTTATTATATGTATCTCATGGTTCAAATTGAAAGTTTAATTCTACTGTTGGGTTTCCAACCTTATTTTCCCAAAATACTTTATGACTCAATGTCTTACTTTGAGTCTGCTGTTATAACATAATACCTTAGATTGGGTAATTTGTAAACAATAGACATTTATTTCTTTCAGTTCTGTAGACTGGGAAGTCCAGGATGAAAGTGCAGGCAGATTCAATGGCTGGGTGAAGGGTCTCCCTCTGCTTCCAAGATGGTGCCTTCTTGCTGCCTTCTGGTGGTGGAAGGCAGACACACAAAAAGGCATAATGGTATTCCTTCAAACTCTTTTATAAGAGCACTAATACATTTGTGATGGAGAAACCTGAATGACTTCATCACTTCCCCAAAGACCCCACCTATTAATACTATACCACTGGGTATTCGGTTCCAACATAGGAATTTTAGAAGGACATTCTAAATTCATTCAGATTTATTTTACTTCATTTAGGATATATTGACAAATCATACTTAATAACTTATAGACATGCATAGTTTGCTATGATATGTGATTTATAAAATACTTAATTCATCTAATTATAACTACTTGCATCAAAATAGGAGTTATTTTGATAAATAAAATACCATGACAGAATAAGTATATTTGATAGGATCATAATTCTTATATTTAAATAACAGGAAAAAAATAAAATTAATGTTACTAGATATAACAGTTCTTTCTCTCCTTTCTTGGAGATTTCCTTGAGTCAAGAAACTTCTATTGTTGTTAATTAATTAAATTGCTTTGAGTATATATGCATCTATTTTTCCAACAGAGGAAGTTTTTCTTTATGACAATCAATGCAATATATTCTAGCTTCTGAAAGGTTTTTAGTCTTTTAAACTTTCCATGAGCAATGTTATTGGTAATTTATTGTTTTATTTTAAATTTTATGCTTGTCATTTATGTATAAGCAATTTTATGTATTGATAACTGCCAGTCTTTTCAGACCAGTTTATATTATATTCATTCTACATACCTAGTTTTTTTCTCTCCAAATACATTGTTGCTTTTATGAGCCTGGATGTCACACTTCTAATTATTTTGTAATTCAGTAAATAGCTAAAACAGAATTGTGCATTCAAACATATGGAAAAAGTACCTACTAAATGAATAAAAATGTAAATAAAATGTGATCCGTGAAACTAATGATTAAAATATATATGTTGATGCAACATGAAAAGAAAGTTCCATATGTTCATCTTGAATTGTCTATTCAATTCCACTTACGTGACAGATAATTTTTTCCTAATGTAACTTGACATAATATAAAGGATAATTTCTATTTGTGTAATATAGATGCTAAAAGTAAATAGGAGAACTTTGGGTAATAAAAAAACTGCAATTTTTAAATAATGCAAACATGTATGATAATTTTCATGGCATTTAGAAAATGAGAGATGAATTATTGGATAAACCAAGAAAAGCTCAATTTATTTTTAACATACTCTTCTTCAGTGAATTGTTTGTGATTCTTATCACATAGACTCCAATATCATAGAAGATGATATTAGAGAAAATAGCAGTATCTGCCTCTGTATTGCTACTCTCTTCAAGCTAAGTTATCCTCTTTCCCTCAATGATCAGTGTCATTGTGACCCTACTTGTGAAGAATCAAGGTACTTTAGGTCAGTATTCTATAATAAGTCATTTGTAGTTCTATTCTGGAAAATTGACTTGTTATGACCTGTGTCCTGTGAATTTGTGGTAACTAGATCCCAATTTTAAGCCACTTTTGCTTAGAACGCATTAGTCTCTAGGCACTGCAACTTCAGAGTCTTAAATCCTGCCTCTATCTATTAGTCTCCACCAGACCCTGTTACCTGATATTACTGATGCTTTCCTACCTGTGCTTATTTGCTTTCCTGTCCCCAGAATTTTCTAATGTTGCTTCTTTCAGAATAACCCTTCTCTATGTTCTGTATGTCTCTTGAGTTACTGTTTCCCTCTGTATTAGATTTCCTTTATGGAGTTTATGCCAACAGCCTAATCGAGATTACCAGATCTTTTACCATGCCCTCTCAATCTTATTCACATGAGATTTATGCATAAAATAAAAATCTCTTGTTATCCTACCAAATACTGACTAAAACAATCAAAGGTATACAGAGAAGAATATCTACGCTAGCTGTGGAATTTTGTGAAGGACGCATGGCAGGCACTCAATATGTTTGTGATGCATAATGCAGACAAGGACAGACGAGCAATATGGAGGCAAACGAGAGTGTGGTGAATGGGCTTTCAGTAGAGGTTTGACAGAATCTATGCACTAACTTGATGGTGTAAAATCTAGAGGCCTAAAAGGAAAACAAAACAAAACAAAAAAACGGAAAAATGTGTGTCTCCCTCTCTTAGAAGTCCTTTAAGCACTTTAGATAAACGGGTTGGATGAGGGCCCTAAGATCACTCCTGGCCATTGGAAACAACAAACTGGTTGGAAACATCTCCTTGATGTAGTATAGTTTACCTGTGATCCACTGGGCAGTGTCACCAGAATGAGGATCCCACAGAGTCAAACCACTTACCTTGAGTTGATGTCAGGTCAGACAGAAAACTAGAAAGAATAAACCAGCAGTTTTGTCAAATCCAGAGACAACACTTCACAGTTGGGTCTGCCTGTACAACAGTATCCTGCTGAGTCTTACTGGCTCCTGGATTCTAAGACTAGTAATAAAAATGGAAATGGAAAGATTGGTAATGGAAATGCAATCAAACAGCTCTGTAGAGAAACTCATTGTTGGAGCATTACCTAAGCACAGCGAAGCATCTCTCATTTTGGCAGGAAAACCATGCCTCTTGCTTGTTATTAGGAAACATTTGCCCAGCCTGACCAACATGCTGAAACCTCATCTGTACTAAAAATACAAAAATTATCTGGGCATAGTGGCGCAAACCTGTAATCCCAGCTACTTGGGAAGCTGAGGCTGAAGAATCACTTGAAGTCAGGAGGTGGAGGTTGCAGTGAGCAGAGATCCTGCCATTGCACTCCAGTCTGTGTGACAGAGCGACACTCCATCTCAAAAAAAAAAATAAAAAATAAATAAATAATAAAAACAATAAACCTATACATTTTTGGCAAAAAATGAAGAATATAAGATTCAACAGATGAAATTTAAGAAAATATATTAACTACACAAAGCAAAATAAAGAGCTGACAAAAAATACATGACTTAGGAGTTGGACATTTCAAAAACAAATGCTAGGAAATGAATGTTTCACTCCAATATTACAAAATTGGGAAGAAAAAGGGTAAACTATATTATAGAAAGTTTAATCAGAAAATTTATAGAGGATTAGTTTGAGAATCTTTCCCAAATTACAGAGAGAAAAAAATAATACAAATAGTGAGGAAGAGGTTGGTAAAGTTGGTAAAAGGAACAAAATTTTAATTTATAAAAATATATACCTGGAGAAGAGACTTGAATAAATTGAAGATAGATGATATAAAAGATTAATTATAAAAACATTCTCGTTAGATAGAATGTCTGAATTTTAGCATAATACAGGTAACCAATAGGTGAATAAAAATAAGAAATCTGAAATGAGAAATTGTTATATAGAAGTCCTGTTATATACATTCAAACAATTTAATCATAGAATTAAATATAAACAATTTTTGAACTGCAATTACCACACAAACATAGAATTAAATGTAAATTCTTTAAGTATAATTAGCATGCTAAAATTAAAAAGCCAGAAATTATTCCTAATGAATGATCTTATAAATAGTCACTAACTTCACATTGAGTTAAAACTCAGATTAGTGGCTGAGTGATAGAGATAGAAGACAGTGCAGGAATTCAGAGAAGGTGTGTGTGTGTATTAGTCTGTTTTCACACTCCTATAAAGAAATACTCAAGACTGGGTAAATTATAAAGAAGAGAGGTTTAATTGACTCACAATACCACGTGGCTAGGGAGATCTCAGAAAATTTACGATCATGGCAGAAGGCGAAGGGGAAGCAAGGATCTTCTTCACATGGCAGCAGCAGAGGGGAAAGGGTGAAGGGGGAAGAGCCCCTTGGAAAACCATCAGATCTCATGAGAACTCACTCACTATCACTAGAACAGCCTGGGGAAAAGCCGTTTCCCCATGATCCATTCACCTCCCACCAGATCCCTCCCTCAACACCTGGCAATTACAATTTCAAATGAGATTTGGGTGGGGACACAAAGTCAAACCATATCAGTGTGTAATCCCAAATGGTCAGAGAAACCATCAGGACAGATGGGATTTAAGAGTAAGTTTCTGAGTAATTTGAAGTCAAACAGATCTAGGTTTAAATTCTACCTCTGTCAAATAGCAACTTGAGACGATAGACAAGTTATCTGATTTCCCTGGGCCTCATTTCCTTGTCTGTGAAAAGGGAAACAATGAAAACATACTGTGACATGGGCCAATTATGATGACTGACTGAGATATTCTGTGAAGAGCATCTGAAACACGTCTGGCACATGATAAACCCTTAATAAAATCCTCATCAATATCCGGTGTGGTGTTGTCATATAATAGGACTATATGAAGGAATATCTTGGCAGGGTTTTCTGTTAAGTTACTTCATTGGCAGAGGCGTGATGCATTAGGAACCAGTGAGGAGCTAGTTATAGGGTATAATGGTGTCCTATGTTTAAACTTCAGATATGATTTTTGTTTGACATATCATAAAAGTGCCACTGAGTCTGATTTTTTTTATAATCTGCATTATTCTGTGTAGTCCTAGATTGGGATTTAAAGAAGCATTTTATTTGCCTCATTCAACTTTGAAAAGCCCAGGATCTCCTATGTCTATAGCATAAATTTTGTTCTTAAAAACCCAGATATACCTGGGAAGTGAAGCACTTTAACTTATCCCTCGTTATTTTGTAATATTTTGATGGTGAATATACATTTTAATACAAGACTGAATACAGATTTGGGTGGTCATATGTAAGAGTGGCAGGTATATAGGGACAGGACCATGAAGACACTAACATTCAACAAAGTACCCATTGCAGAGGGAAGTAGATTGGTAGAAGCACAGGCTGGGGAATTGATGATGAGTTTGCCTGATCCAGTTTTCCTTAAATAGGGTTGAGGGATGCATCTGAGTCAACTAATACAATAATTTGTGTATTTTCATTTTGTCATTAAGTAAATAGGATACTCTTTTCAAACTCGTTCTTCTTTTACAAAGAGGTTATTTTGTACCATTCATCTAAAGTCATTTACCAGTGTTCACAGAATCTTGGTAATGAGATCAGAACCAGGGATGAATCAGGAATTTTGTGGCAAAAATAGAGTGCTTCCCTCAAATACCTTCTGAGATTTTATTACGTATTTAAAAATGTATGGGAATATTTATTGGAGTTATGAGAATGTAACAACAAAAATCCTGGAGAGCGAGAGTTCAATCTAAACATTAGAAACTTCTTGACCCATTTCTAATGTTATTCAGAAACCACAGCCTACAGGCTTTGACTCATTAAAATCATTTGTTATCATTTTTTTCTTTTTGATGAAGTGGAAATTTTATTTTCCTCAATGTAATTTTTTAAGGAACTCAACATGTAAAGCAAAAATTATAGCAATTATGAAGATGGGGTAGGGAGCCTGGAGTTCCTTTTCACCTGTTTCCCTCCGTCTTCATCCTCCTACTTGGCAATCCCAGAAAGTTATTTGGGATACAGTTCATTTGTTGACGATTTAAATGCATCTTGAAACCTTGTACAGTTTTGGAATTCTGACCCACATGAGAAAGACTCTATCCTGTTTCTAAAAATGCGCTGTCACACAGCTCTTATTACTTCCCTGTCTTGCATTCTTATTTGCACTCTGCTACTGACCTACTTTGAGATATTTAATACATAACTTCTCTTTTCTTTGTCTTTATGTCACTGCTTCCAATTCACTCACAAAAAAACACTATTAATCGTATGATTATGGATAAAAACTATTTAGTACTTTTTCCTAAATCACTTATAAGTACATAATACAAACATAAATGGAGGCAATGGTTTTGAAGATTCAGTCACATCAGAAACAGGGGAAGAATTACAGAGAGAAATGCTTTGTGTTCACACCCATGCATATGAGCGAGAAGGAGCAGGCCTTAAAATTAATCTTCAGCCTTGCCAATGGTTCCATAACATTCCTGGATATTTGAATACCAAACCACTCACATATTCGAAATTGAAATCTCACTTCGACTGTCAGTTTGAGGTTAACACTTTGATCTCAGACTCATAACTATCTTATCCTGTTCTGATACTCAATCTTCAGGTGTGCGGTAGGCTCTGACCTTGAAGCTGTGTGACCTGGTACTTGAGAATGCTTTTTTAACCACTATCAATCAGGTCATGATGAAAGAAGAATGTGTAGGTTTGGAAAATTAATAACTGGTAAACAAGAATAGAGTACATAATGTGAATCAAAAACTCTGCTTCATAGACCAATATAATAATTTGGAATGTTTGGATCAAGATCATACTAGAACTGGAAATGGTGGGTAACATTTCAAAGTAAAATGAATAAATGGCAAATACTGTTTTTGATAAGGAAGACAGTAGGAACTGCTTTTTGATACTTGAGTTTAGTAGATTAAGATGCCTGTAAGAAAGAAGTTAGAAATCAATTTTATTCAATTTGATTTTATATGGATTATGAACTCTTTATATATAAATAAATAAATTGAAGCAGAAGTGATCTCTTGGTTATTGCAGATGACAGTCTTTTCTACCTGAAACTCTAAAGGTGGGACTTGAAGGCTCTATAGTCAATCTGAGAAAATGATTTGATGTAAAATGAAAGATGGCTAAGGAATGATTGCTGAAGAACACTAGAATCCAATAGGTAGAAGAAAAGCCAGTAAGAGAGAGATGGCTGTTGGGAGCCGTGGAGAGAGGCTGGGTAGCAGAGCAGGGAGATTGGAGATGAGGTGTATGTGTCAAGAAAAAGAAGGGGATATTAGAAGTACACAGTCTCTGAAGCAGAGAGAGGAGGCTTTCAGGGAGACCCTACTCAAAACAAGTTAGACTAAAAAAAAAGTCTCCACTGGCAGGAATAATTTCCATCAATTTGCATCAGTCAAATAGTTTGTATGTCTTCTGCTATAAATTTAACCTTTAACCTCCACGTTTTCATTTCCTTAATTTAAATCCCTTTCCCTTTCCTTTACACTTTATCATGGACCTTTCCATTAAAAATACCAACAAAAATCTATTATGTTTCTTGATTGATACCTTTCTGTTAAAGTTGTAAAAGATCTATTCTGTAATATCTTGTTACTGTATTAATTTGCAATTGAGTATATATAAATATATGTGTGTATACACAGATATATTTTTATATATGCATACATCCTCACTGAAACATCATACAAATTATAATACATCTTTTTGTTATATACTCTATTAAAGTGTTTTGATAAGTTGAAACATATCAATGTAAATTGACATCAATATACATATGAGATACTTTCTCTAAGCTCCCTCTCTCTTTCTTCTTTGGAAGGTAAGACCTGACAGTATAGCATAAAATATGTCATGAATTATAATGTGAAATGCATTGTTTTATTATAATATGGAGATCTCACTGTATTATGGGATGTTGCCATATTATAATATGGAGATCTCATGGTATTATGAGTGCGTTCAAGGTGAGAGTGTCATAGAGGACAACACTGAATGTACACATACAGACAATGACTTCACTGTACTCAGTTTATGTTCATGTGTGAGACAGAAACAGTCTTGAGGGAGTTTTATAGTATGAGTGACATAACCCAAATATAACAGTGCAAATAAGTTGGGAAGTGTGTGCAGGCAGAGAAGAGGTAGAATGTGTGAGAAAAGGAAGACTGATTTTCTTCAGAGTTGTTTCAGAATGCTTTGACCAGTAAGGTTTGCTTTGCCTCATTGAATGGTACAGAAGCTTGTCTACATAATCAGAACAATATTCAGACCACGCAGTTATTATACAGCTCTCAATTCTACTGTGAGCTCCATCAGTTGACTCTACTCCTTCTTTGGCTGTTGTGATGCTTAAAGTGTTATTAATAGAATAAAATTCCATCTCTGGTTCTTCCATATTTCCATCTTGAGGCTAGGACATGTTTTAACATCTGATGAGAGATAGAAAAGTGGGCTGGAAAAGGAGAAAGCATATCAGCGTATCATCCATTTTTTTCTCCAGACATTCCTAGTAGAAACTATAGAATGAGAAATTTAACCAAAAAATTTTAAATAACAGCAAACATAAAGGAACTCTGCATAATGAGTGGTCTTAGAATAAAGTTTGAACATATAAACTATTTGAACAGGTCTTAGAATAAAGTTCATGATAAAGTTGATGCAATGTAACCAATTACTGACCTCAATGTCATAAAGGAATAACTTAGAAAAATAAGCCTTCCAATCAATACAAAAAATTTGTCTTTTTTTTGAAACACAGGGTCTTGCTTTCTCACCCCAGTTGTAGTGCAGTGGCATGATCTCAGCTCACTTCAGCTTTGATCTCCTGGGCTCAAGGGATCCTCCTGCCTCAGCCTGCCAAATAGCTGAGACTACAGGTGTATGCCAACATGCCTGGCTAATTTTCTTGATTTTTTTTTTTGTAGTGGTAAGGTCTCACTATCTTGCCCAGGCTGCTCTCAAACCTCTGGGCTAAAGCCGTCCTCCCACCTCAGCCTCCCAAATAAAAATTTGTCTTAAGTCACTATATATTTTTTAAAAATTTCCAACGTGGGCATGGTATTATTTTACTTTCACATAACTGTGTGTGGATATTAAAGATTGACTATCTATGAGAAGATTTGGAAGCATTTCTGCTTCATTCTCAGACTGTTACTAGAAATATTCCTAAAATTATTGACTATGTAGTCTTGAGATAATCATACTGCCTCACGCTAGAGCTTGCTTAAGTTTTCAGCAACATTAGTAATTTCAGACTACAAAGAGGGGCTAAGACTCATCTATCTCTCTCATTTCATTTCTTCCTACTCTTTCCCTCTGTCACAGTGTTTCACAAATGTTGTACTTCTTTTTCTTCAGTCACTCCATGCTCATTCCAATCTCAAGCCACTCATCTGTTTTGTTCTCAAAATGGGCATTGTTCCCTCAATTCCAACTCCACTTTTACATGGCTGTCTACTTCTTGTCAATAGATAAAAGCTCTAATGTCCTGCCCTTTCCTGTCTCAAATATTGCCTATGAACACATGCATGCATGCATACATATCTTTTCCTTCATAATACTTTTATCCTCAGACGAAAGTATCTTTTCTATTTTTTTCATTAATCATAGATCTCCATCTATTAGGGCAAAAATTGTGCAGGGCAGTTACCTTGTGTGTCCTCCATTGTATACATCAGATCTTACTGAGAGTGGGAATTCAGTAAATATTTGCTGATTGAATGTCACCTTTTACCAAGGAAAATAACAAAACTCTATGCTTAGATCCCAAATAAATATTTTAAATTTATATTTTGCTTCATGTTTTTCTAATATTTTGCTTTTTGGCTGACAAATGTTGGCCATTTCTTTGTTAGCTAGTATTAAAATGAACAGGACTTACACAGGTATATGTCGTTACTACAGAGACCAGCATAGAGATTATTATAGCTACATTGATAAGATGGTAGCAAATTTATGTTAAATTTAGGTATATACACTCTTTTTAAACTTCTGTATATTGTGCGATCTGTAAATTTATTATAAAATTCAGCTTTGTTCATTGTTGTCATTTGATGAATATATTTAAATCAATTTCTAGATTTTTATGACTGAAGATAAATGTTGATGCACATATGCGTAGCATGCTTTTGGAGGCCAGAATATTTATTTGTGCATCATTGCATATTTAACTGTCAATGATTTGTATTTAGAAAGCATTTATATTTAAATATGTTTCATATTAGACAACTACCAAATGCCTAAGCCCAACTGCATATTTTAAATTTCCCAAGGATGGTTGAAAGTGTGAGATGGTAATTATCTTTTTCTGATGTGTTTGTGCTATTAAAATCATATCATGATAACTTATCATTTACACATAAATCTTGTTAAAATTTCAAAGCCCTGTGCTGAAAATATAAAAATAAGTATATTTAATATAATTGACATAAGATTGCTATTTTCCACAATTTTTCTGAAGGTAATAAGAGAAATCCACTTTTGCTTGCCTCTTCAAACAGCATTTTGAATTCTATCAACATCACACTCCTTTTATCCCCAGTAGCTGAAGTCCCAAAAGACTATCTCACCACAAAAATAACATCTGAAATATCAACTCTATGCATATAAATTCAGTTGGAAGGAGAACACTCTTCATGACTTTAGAGACATCAATTTTATTACAAACTGTTTCTTCTGCACACAGCTATGTGAGCAGGAGAGTTTATGTGTGTAAATTAATGTGTATTTCTTTCATTTGCCATTACGACTCAAGGTGTAAAAGAAACATATAAATACAAGTATACCATAAAATCAGAAACTGTCACAGAAACTATATACCTAGTTACATGTGAATTCTTAACACCTTGACTTCTGCATTTACCACAGAGAACTCAGATTAGCAAATGATATATAAGCACTCATCATCCCAAAGGTTGACTCTTCTTTCATTTTTTTTCTTTTTCTCTTGAAATCCTACGATCCAATAAGAAAAAAACGTCAAAAATTTCCTGCCCTTCTCTGTCCTCACTCACAGACATTGCACACGCATGATATGAAAAACCAGGATTTCTAAGTTTTTTCTCTTACACTTCTGTTTTGTTTTTTAAATTAAAGTTATCAAAATAATTCAAACTTAAAAGCATGGTGGTATTTGATTCTACATTTCTTCTCTTCTAACAAATCCATTCAGGAACAAGGGTAAATTAAATCGATCCATGGCACATATGCATCCATTTCATTCCAGTCTCATTTGTTCCCCTGGATGAAGACAATTTACCTACATTGCTTTTGTTCAGCTCTCCCCTCACCCCTAACCAATCTATCCTATAAAACTCATCATAATAAAATAGAGCACAGCTGTAATTATGATGCTTGTCATTTTATAAACTCTCCATGATTTGTAATTATAGAAAAGAGAACACAGCACTCTCTTTTTAATCACAGTTTTAAATCAATCATTCATCAATCATTCTTGTTGCAAAAATTCAAACAACTGAAAAATATATAGAAAAGGGATGAAAATCTTTCTTCACTGCCATCCACCTTTTTCTTTTGAGATGGAATTTCTCTTGTTCCCCAGGCTAGAGTGCAGTGGCGCCATCTCAGCTCACTGCAACCTCCACCTCCTGGGTTAAAGCGATTCTCCTGCCTCAGCCTCCCAAGTAGCAGGGATTGCAGGCAT
Source organism: Leontopithecus rosalia (assembly GCA_028533165.1). Lineage (NCBI taxonomy): Eukaryota > Metazoa > Chordata > Mammalia > Primates > Cebidae > Leontopithecus > Leontopithecus rosalia. The sequence goes on along the minus strand of CM052649.1, from coordinate 162,601,075 downwards.
GTGCCACCACGCCCAGCTAATTTTTTGTATTTTTAGTAGAGGCAGGGTTTCTCCATGTTGTTCAGGCTGGTCTCAAACTCCTGACCTCAGGCGATCCATTCACTTCCGCATCCCAAAGTGCTGGGATTACAACCAGTACATCCACTTCTTAAATACCATGTTCTTTCAGTTAATAGCTAACGATTAAGTACAATTTGGATGGCTTAATTTCATACTTAGTTTTAAAAATAAATATGTTTTTGGTATGTGTAAAATAATTGTGAGCATATTAAAAACAGATTCCAGTGTGATGAATTCACTGTTTCTTTTGTAATAACTACAATTTCTGTAGCCATTTTTTATTAGAAGAGTAAACAGTGTTTTAAATATAGAAACCTTCATTAACTTCTTTAAATTTTTAATATATTTCCAATATGACTAAAATTTTAATAAACATATTTTACTTTAGTTTGTGAACTCCCAGATAATTAAAAATAATTAAAACTTTGTTTTTACTAAGGTTCTTATTTACTGATACAATCAGAATCATAGACTCATAGACTTATCAGGTGTTCAATAAATATTTGAAACATAAATTGTACTTACACCACCATTTTAATCGATTTAAATAATGTGTAAACATAGAATAATATTTAAAAACATATTCTGATATTTTTCAGAACAGTATTGGACAAAATGGTCTTCATTTAAATATATGCTAAACTAGAAAAAAAGGCTTTCGGAAATAAAACTTTTTTTGTCTTTCATTTTGTTCTTCTTTGGTTACTCTTCCTTTCCTATACCCTGATGTCTGTTACTAAAATTAGAGGGTATGTATTTTTTACACACTCTCCCCTCAGGTAATTTATATGTGCAGTTAAGCTTAAAAACTACTGTTGTTCTGTGGTTTCCATGCAATATTACTTAATATTTGTAATTTTAAATGTGATTTTTATCATTCTACCAAAAAGACACATCCACTTGGGTGTTCATTGCAGTATTACACACAATAGCAAAGTCATGGAATCAACCTAGGTTCCCATCAGTGGTGGCTTGGGTAAAGAAAAGTGGCACATACATGCCAAGGAATACTACTCAGCCATAAAATGAAAGGAAGAATGTCCTTTGCAGCAACATGGATACAGCTGGAGGCCATTATCCTAAGTGAATTAATGTAGGGGCAGGAAACCACCGACTGAATGTTCTCACCTATAAGTGAACTAGACCTTGGCTATACATGGACATAACAGTGAGAACAAAAGACACTGGTAACTCCTAGCAGAGGAGGCAGGATGTTGGGCAAGGATTAAAATTCTACCTACTGGGTACTATCTCAGTAGCAGGGCAAAGGGATCACTTGTGCCCCAAACCTCAGTGTCACACATTTGCCCATGTAACAAACCTGCATATGAACTATGTGAATCTAAATAAAAGTTGAAATTATTAAAAATAAGTAAATGAAAATAAAATGTGATTTTTGGATTTAATTGCCACCTATTCAGAATTTATAAAGAACTGTTACAAGTCAACAATGTTTCCCTATGGTTAATAATGTAGAATATATTTTCATGTTTTTTTTTTCCTTTTCCTTTTTTTTTGAGACAGAGTTTCACTCTGGTCACCCAGGCTGAAGGGCAATGGTGTGATCTTGGCTCACTGCCACCTCCACTTCCCAGAACAATCCTCCTGCCTCAGCCTCCCAAGTATCTGGGATTACATGTGTTTATTGATCATTCATTTATCCGGAATTTCTTTTCTTTTCTTTTCTTTCTTTTTTTTTTTTTTAGGTAGACTCTCACTCTGTCACCCAGGATGGAGTGCAGTGGTGCGATATCAGCTCACTGCACCCTCTGCCTCTCAGGTTCAGGCAATTCTCCTGCCTCAGCCTCTGGAGTAGCTAGGACTACAGGCACCTGCCACCACTCCTGACTAATTTTTGTATTTTTAGTAGAGATGGGGGTTTCACCATATTGTCTAAGGTGGTCTCAAACTCCTGACCTTGTGATCCACCCACCATGGCCTCCCAAAGTGCTGGAATTACAGGCGTGACCCACCGTCCTGTTTATATATTGTCTTATTCTGATTATTTGCCCATTTTAAACTTGGTTTTGTCTTCTTACCATTGAGTTGTAAGAATTCTTATATAGATTCTGTGTACAAGTCCCTCATCAGATATATACTTTACAAACATTTTCTCCCCTTCTGTGATAGGAGAGACAAAAATATCTTTTTCTGTACCCATCTTAGGTTACTGGCTGGTACCCTTATAACAAGAAACAGATTAACAAGAGGAAAGCATACAAATTTATTCTGTATCAGTTTTATATGACATAGAACCTTTAAAGGGAAATGAAGACACAAAGCATTAAGCATGAGTTTAAAAAATTGTGGGTTTGATGAAGAGTGAACAGTCACGTAAAAAAAAGAATAGGGCAAAAAGATTATGATCTAACAGTAATAAACTGTAGAAAACTTAGCAAGACCCATTTATTCAGATACTTTTCTATGTCTTTGTCTTCAGATACAAAAATGATCCCTTCCTCCAGGTATGTGGAGGGTACCTCTCAGCTGAGGGTCTTAGACTTGGTTTAAGGGAAGGGCAGAAAATTTTTCCTAGGTTTTATTGACCTGGTTTAGGAAAGAAGGGGTGGGAGGAAGGTTAGAGAGACCTTTCCACTTCTACTATTTTATCGGATTCCTTCAGGTTAAAATACTTTGGGTAGCTAATATTAAGAACACCAACAATGGGTCGTTGTTTTACTAAGTGCTGTCCTTTGACATACGTGTTTGTTTATTTTTTAATGTCCAATTAATTTTCTGGTGTTGCTTGTGTTTACAATACTATATCTAAGAAATCATTGCCCAGTGACCAGATTTAGGCCTTTTTCAGTTGTTTGAAGATTTTGACAATTTCAGCTCTCACATTTATATCTTTAATCCATCATGTATGTTATGTTAAGTAGTGGCCTAACTTCATTATTTTGAATATGCTTGTCGAGATATCTCAGCACTATTTGTTGACAAAACTATACTTTCCACATTGAATTGTCTTGGCCTCCTTTATTAAAAATGAGTTAACTATGAATGTCAAGGCTTACTTCTGGTCTTTTAATTCTACTTTATCAATTTATAGCTCTGTCCTTAGGCCAGTACAGTCACACTGATTACTATTGCTTTGTCATAACTTTTGAAAGAGGGAATTGTGAATTTTCCAATTTTGTTCTTCATTCTCAAGGGTGTTTTCACTGTTCACATGTTCATATAAACTGGGGGATTCGATTATCAAAAATCTGAAAAAAAGGCAGCAGAAATTTTGATGGGAATTTTATTGAATCTTTAGATAAATTTGGGGATAACTGTCACCTTGATAATATAAAATTTTCTGATGCATGAAGGTGGGAACTTTCCAGCTATTTAGGTCTTTTAAATTTATTTTAGTTTATGGTCATGAATTTCTTTGGTTAAATTTATTCATATTTTTTCTCTTTGATGTTATTGTATACAGAATCATTAATTTTATTTCCAGATGGGTCATTGTTAAGGAAGACGATTTTTGTATACCAGTGTTGTAGATTTGAACCTTGCTGAACTCTTAGTAGCCCTAATAGTTTTTAAAAAATATATTTGGTAGAAAATTTCTATAGAGAAGACCATGTCATCTGTATATATAAATAGTTTTGCTTCCTCCTTTCTAATCTGGATGAATTTCTTTTCATTCCCTGTATTAACCGTCCTAGCTAGAACCTCTAGTGCGATGCTGAATAGTCCTAATTAAAAGGTGAAAGCATTTAGTCCATCACCATTAAGTAGGATGTTAGCTGTAGGGGTTTCCATAGATAAGCTTTACTCAGATTGAGAAAGTCCCTTAATGTTCTAAGTTTTGTTAAGTGTTTTTAACATGAAAGGGGTTGGAATTTTGTTAAATGCTCTTTCTGTGTCTATGAGGTTATTGTGGTTTTTGTTCTTATTCTAGTAATATGGTGTATTACATCCATTGATTTTCAGATGTAGAACAAACCTTGTAAAACTGAGATAAATCCCACTGGGTTATAATGTATAATTCTTTTATATATTGCTGGATTTAATTTGCTGGTTTTTAGTTGAGAGTATTTGTGTTTATAATAGTAAGGAAAGTCGTTTGTACTTTGTGTGATATCATTTTCTGGTTTTGGCATCAAGGTTATATTTCCCTTGTAGAATAACTTGAGAATTGTTTTATTCTCTTCAAATTGTTTTGAAGTGTTTGTGAATAAACAATGTTAATTCTTCTTTAAACGTTTCATAGAATTTAACAGTGAAGCCATGTGGCCCTGGATTTTTCTTTGTGGGAAATTTCTTCATTACTATTTCATTCTCTTTCTTTCTTTCTTTTTTTGAGATGGAGTCTTGCTTTGTCACACAGGCTGTAGTGCAGTGATGCCATCTTGGTTCACTGCAACCTCTGCCTTCCATGTTCAAGCAATTCTCCTGCCTCAACCTCCTGAGTAGCTGAGATTTTAGGCACCCACTGCCACACCCGGCTAATTTTTGTAGTTTTAGTAGAGTCGGGGTTTCACCATGTTGGCCAGGCTGCCCTTGAACTCCTAGCCTCCAGTCATCCACCTGCCTCAGCTTCCCAAAGTGCTGGGATTACAGGAGTGAGCCACCTCACCCAGCCTCAATCTTTTCTTGTTATAGGTTCTTCTGGATATTCTGTTCTTCAGTTTATATCGATTATTTAATTTGTTAGCATAGAGCTGTTGATACAAGGGATACCCTTATAAGCTTTTTAATTTTTTAAGTTTGATATTAATATCTTCTCTTTGTAATTGTAATAAGTTGAGTCTTCACTCTTTTTCTGGTCAACCTAATTATTGGCTTGTCAATGTATTTTAGTGCTCAGGCAGGCAGCTTAACACCCTGCCTTATTCTTCACTTTCAACTTGTGCAGAGCCTCAAGGACAGCTAAAGGTGTGAGATTAGGGCCTTCTCAAGTGTTTTCTCAGTTTATGAAGTTTACTACTCAGTCCTGCATAGCCCTATGCATGTACAAAATTTTATACATTCACAGGAATATATTAGAGCTTTAAAAATGTCCCCAGGAACATCTTATTCTCCAGCTTTTTTTTTTTTTTTTTTTTGAGACAGAGTGTCTGTCATCAGACTGGAGTGCAGTGGCCTGTTCTAAGCTCACTGCTACCTCTGCCTCCCAGGTTGAAATGGTTCCCCTGCCTCAGACTCCTGAGTAGCTTGGAGTACAGGTACTCACTACCATGCCCAGCTAATTTTTGTATTTTTAGTAGAGACAGGGTTTCACTATGTTGACCAGGTTGATCTCCATCTCTTGACGTCGTGATCTGCCCACCTCAGTCTCCCAAAGTGCTGGGATTACAGGTGTGAGCCAACGTGCCTGGCCAGCTTTTTCTTTTTAAGCACTGTGTTTTATTTTGTTTGACAGAGTCTGGCTCTGCCGCCCAGGCTGGAGTGCAGTGGCATGATCTTGGCTCACTGCAACCTCCACCTCCTGGATTCAAGGGATTCTCAGGCCTAACCCTCCCAACTAGCTGAGATTACAGGAGTGCACCACCACACCTGGCTGTCCTGCTGATTTTTGTATTTTTAGCAGGGTTGGGGTTACACCATGTTGGCCAGGCTGGTTTCGAACTCCTGGCCTCAAGCAATCCACCCACTTCAGCTTCCTAAAGTGCTAAGATTACAGGAGTGAGCCACAGCTCCTGGCCTTAAGTGGTTTTTTATAAGTCTTTTATTTATTTGTTTATTTATTTATTGCCCCAATTGTTTAAGTCACCTAAAGCCACTGCATTTTTAAGCAACTAATTGCCACTGATTGTTTATTTGAAATGCCCCTCAGGGAAAAGATGAAGTGATCTGAGTTAGGTCACTGGAAGTGAAGTTTTCCAGGTATTTTCAGACAGTTGAAATAATGAGAATTATTGAGAACAGGTCGGTGAAGTTGGAGGAGCAGGGGGTGGGGATGGTGGAGGAATTCCAATCTTTTTCTGTCCCTTCCAATAGCTTCTAGGCTGAGTTTTCAAGCCTACCACTGAGGAGAGGAAAATGGAAATAGGGCAAGTTATAAATACCAAAAAAAAGCTCACTGTTCTTGCCATTGAAGCTGCTTTTCTTGAGTACAGACCCTGGATTTTTATAACCCTTTGATTAGTTTCCAGAGTGCTGAAAAAGTTAATTTTGACCATTTTCCTATTGTTCTCATTGCTTTTATGGAAGAAAGACTTTCTGAGTTCCTCACCCAACCATTCCGGTTGTACCTGATACAGTATAATAATGTCTTCTTAAATAAATGTTAATAATTTTCACTATAATTAAGCAACCCCTGAAATAAAATACAATTTTTGAGTTTATCGAGTATATTGGAATTAATTTTGAGGATGTAACATTGAATCATTAGAATCACCCTAGTTGAGTTTAGATGGGAAAAAAATGGAACATTAAAAAACAAATAATCTCTTTGTATTATCCATTGCCATCCCGGCTTCTGGCATATGCAAAACTTCAAAAAATAAGTCATTAGATGAATAGGGTTTTTTTTTTTTTGGACCATATCTTCAACAGAATATATACAATGGTAAAAGTGAGAAAGTATATTTGCATTTTACAATGTATAATTGTTGACAATTACACAAACATAATATAATCTTTTTCACTGATGGTATAAGAGGACATTAATATATAACAGCATCATTAAACGGAAAGCATCTTCAATAAAATTAAATATAATTTTGTTCATACCAAGACATGGAATATAAAAACTGTATTTTAAATGAGAAGTTTAAAATAGCCTCTGGGATAAATTTGAAATATATCATTGTTTATTTCTATACTTATAAGTAAAAGCAACATACTGTATAAGTTCAGTTATGCTCCATTGTAACACAATATATAATCATGTTAAATATTTTCCTACGGGGCTGATAAAGAAAAAGCTATTTATCATTTGATAACTATAAAAACGTTTTAGAACTAAAACAGATATTCCCTTCCAAAGAAGAGAATGGGGAAGGGAAAGGGAAAGGGAAAGAGAAGGGGAGGGGAGGACAGGAATGGGGAGAAATAAAACATATAAAACAGGAGAATCAACAGAAGAAAGATGCAAAGGGAATTTTCAACTCAATATTCAAGAAAAGTCCTGCAATGACTATGCCACAGGCCTGGGGTGAACCAGTCCCAATCTCTGGCTATATCAAGGGATTCTATTCTGTTCTTGGCAAATTTGGAACTGAATTCAGTAGGAATATATACAAGGCAAACAAATGCAAAAATGATAAATTATTCTTTTCAGAAAAAGTAAAGGTTCTCAAGGAATGAAATTATAATCCTATTGTTCCGGCACCGAACTGAGGGTTTGGCTGCTATTTCTTGTGGCCCAATAACGAGATGCAGATGAACTGGGGAGGAAGAGAGTTTTTATTTCTATACCTGCAATGCTGGAAAGGGAAGCAAAATTTAAATTTGTCTTCCATAAGCAAATTTCCCTGAGTCCTTCCCCCTCCCATGGGATTGTATCCTGTTTTGCAAGTTTTATAAGTTTATACATTCTTGTATTCTTGTAAGGTTGTGCAACACAACGCAGGTCATAAAAAATGCCTAAACAGGCTAGACTCCAGCCATTAGGCACTGCAGCAAAAGACAACAAATAAGGCCTGTGCTAGAATCCTTGAGCTCTAAAGATAACAGGCATCTGTACTACATGTGCCTGTCATTGCTTGACAGACTATCTTTGTTCTATGCCTGCAAGCTTGTTTTCATGCCACTGTGTACTTCATGTATGAAAGGTCAAGCCCAATCTTGGTTCGCAGCTCAGTTTTTGGTTACAAATCCACTGAGCCGGTTCACCTAAATAAAATCCTCCTGTTTCACCCATCGGTCTCTCCAGTCTCCTACATTTCTGCAACAGCTGGTTACAGAGAAGGCCCAGAAATTATTGCCAGACCAACTCAAAATGGCAACGTTTTCCAGAGCTTATATACTTTCTAAGCAATATGCCTATGTGTAAGTAAGTGTGCATTCATCTAAAGACATAACTAAGGTCTGAGTCCTGAAAACCTTCCCCTGGAGCCTCAGTAAATTTATTTAATCCAAATGGATCCGGGTGTTGGGGTGATTACCCTTCTCTTGTCTCCTGCTAAATCACAGAGGTCTAAGGAGGTCCTTCAGATCCCCAGTAAACTTGTTTGTGGAGGCCAGGGGAGTTTGTTCAGACCCACAATAACACTTGTTTAATACTTAATCGGTCCTGTAAAGAATTCCTTCCTTATTTTGTCATGCTTTAAGGGCTAGGAAAGACCTTGGCAAAACTCTTGATGAGCTTTTGTTACATCCCAGCCTTTGTATAAGGGCACCAACTTTTAATCTTAACCACAGGCCAGGCGCGGTGGCTCATACCTGTAATCCCAGCCCTTTGGGAGGCTGAACAGGGTGGATTACTTGAGGTCAGGAGTTCAAGACCAGCCTGGCCAACATCGTGAAACCCCGTCTCTACTAAAAATACAAAAAATTAGCTGGGTGTGGTGGTGGGCACCTGTAATACCAGCTACTCAGGAGGCTGAGGCATGAGAATCACTTAATTGAGTGAGCCAGAGGTTACAGTGAGCTGAGATTGTGCCATTGCACCCCAGCCTGGGCAACAGAGAGAGATTCTGTCTGAAAAAAATAATAATAACCACTCAGTAATGAAACATCTGTTAGTGAGACTGGACTACTACAATAGGTATATAGTCATAAAAATATAAACATTGACTTTTCATTTAAAAATATACAATAACTGTGTTGGGTTAATGGAGAAATGGCAAGTGTGTGGGATGTGCACAATCACACCTGAGAAGAGTAATAAAGCCATATACTCAACCTCTATCTGAGGAAACTAATGGATGAGTTGTAACATTTTGGAATCCAGGAAGAGCATTTAAGATCTGGAGTTAAAAGCATCTTCTAGGAAGCAAGATGAGAAATGGAATGGTAGGATGAAGTGGAGAAGTATTTTTAACTATAAGCCTAGATGTACTGTCTGACCTTTTAAGCTATATACAGTTATTATTTTGATAAAAATAAAAACAGTAAATAAAAACAAAGCTAAAAATCACAGTATTCTTTCACTTAATATTAAAATTAACAAAGAATGTTATATTGGATACTTCTTAGGTCATGTGCTTTAAATCCTCAGTCTTGCATCACCAAATATACTGATAGGAAGGAAAGCTTAACCATTTTATTCCCATATTTTTAAATTCTGAAAGCAAAGCACATTCATAATTAATCAGTTGCAATTTTTAACCGTACAGTATTAAAACGTTACAGACCTGTGCAGAAACCCAGAAGATGAGGGCAGAAACTAAAGTAGTATGAAAAGTTGTTAAATATTAATAACTTACACATTGAGAAACAGATTTTAGAATACTGAAGGATTTGCTGAATTTTGAGGGGCCAACAGAATGAGTTCTAAGTATGAATGTGATAAATATAATGACCCCACATTTTTTTGGATAATCTAATGTAAGGCTTACACATATAAGGACTTGGAAAGTCTGCTAACACCGCTGCTATTATGTTTCTGTGTGTAGTTACCAACCTCAGTGAACAAATTACAATACATATGATGTAAGTTTACTGCTCAATTTGCAGTCTCTTTAATGTAAATTCCACCCAAACCCTCAGCAGGCACGGATATATAACTTTATAAGTGCTATAAAATTATTGGACTTATCTGAAAGAATTTCATTCTGGAAAATAAGATATAAATTAATCAAATGGTTTCAAAAAATCATTTGTGTATTAAGCTACTTCCGTGAAATTACAGTTGTCAGTAGTACTTGGAAAATTTTGTACTGGAATAGAACATTTGGTTTTCCTTTAACTCCATATTAAAAAATCTCTGAATCTAGTTTAGGTACACATTTCACAAGAAATTTTTAAAAGGATTTTAAAAGGATTCAAGTTGTCTCTTCTGGCCATGTATTCCTTTTTTGTTTGTTAGATTTTTTAAATTGATACCCATTTTAAAATAATCACTTCAACAGATACTTATTAAAGAAACTCATCAGGTAATCAAGCAATGCCCTAGGAGTAAAATCTGCTAAACACCTGGTACCAAGAGAGACTCTTTTTTTTTAGATGGAGTCTTGCCCTGTTGCCCAGGCTGGAGTGCAGTGGTGTGATCTCAGCTCACTGCAATCTCCGCCTCCCAGGTTCAAGCAATTCTCCTGCCTCAGCCTCCTAAGTAGCTGGGATTACAGACATCCACAACCAAGCTCAGCTAATTTTTGTATTTTTAGAAGAGACGGGGTTTCTGTATTATTAGTTTGGCCAGGCTGATCTAGAACTCCTGACCTCAGGTGATCCACCTACCTAGGCCTCCCAAAATACTGGGATTACAGCCAACAGAGAATCTCAGAAAATTTGTTTCATCATACTTGTCTCCACAAAAGATGTATTTAAAATTCTTATGATAGAATTTTAATCAAAATTAAAGTAGTTTATTAGGGAGAAAGTAGAAGACTATATCCTTTTTGAGTTCCTGAAACTTCCTTTTTCAGTGTTTGGCACATTTATGTAATGAATGTCCCGAAGGAAAATAAAACACAACATGGTAAATGAAACAAGCAAGCTGTAAAATGATGCATGAGTATAAAATGTAACAACAACAAAGATATGAATACATTTGTATTTGTGTGTAAGATGTTAAATAACTAAAAGGATATGCAGCAAATTCATAATTTGGGATTAGGGGAAAGTTACTTCCAATAAAATTATGAGTAAGAGTAATATGGAACTACAAGTCTCTTGTTAAGTTTTATCCCCTATATTATCTATAAAAAAGTATATATGGCCTAATGACAATAGTTGCTAATCCTGGCTTGTGGGAACATGGGTAGTATGTTATTGTCTGTACTACCTTGTACTTTTAAATATTTTTTTAAAAATTAAATTAGAGCTCATTTTAAATATTCTCCACCTTGAAGAAATCAGAGTAATTTTTTTACTATTTAAAAATTAATCTTTTAATTATTTGGAAATCCTCTGTGTACAGGACATATATTTTATAACAAGAAATTACAATGGTACGTGTTCTGATATAAAGAACATTTTAAGCAAGTAGTAATGCTACCTACGAGATTACCAGGAAAATTGTATGTTACATTTAGTTTTCTTTTGAAACACACTTTAATAAGAGAAAAAAAATAGTTTACAGAATATTTTCTGGCATTGAGGTACCGGAAAGAAAATTGCTATGTGTAGCACACACTTCAGTGATGTGGCTTTCCATAATTTTGGGCATCTATTGATTCTTTGAATAGATAAATTAAGTGCTCTAAGAAACTGTGAGTACCTGTGTCAAAGAGCTATTGCTCAGGGCAGAGAACAGTGCCAGATCTCCGCTTGTTCAACTACCAACTCTGCCAGTGATTAAGAGAATGAGGGAAGAAATATAGCCAAAAATGTAATTATTACATTTTACTGAGATTTTTGAATTGTGTTAAAGACATCATGATATTTGAAACTATGCTCAAAAAATAATTGCAGGATTGTGGTAATGCAAATCAATACTCAGGCTGGGAAAATATTATTTAGAAAGGAAGAACAGAAAATTCTTACCCCTAAATTATGTTTTCAGATTATATGCTTCATATGAATAGTTCAGACTTGAGGTCTTTCTCTTCCAGTAAAGTAATTAGGTAGTTCACCCTTATAGACAAGGAAAAATGCCAGAATTAATTCTTGTTAAAAATGCCGAAAACATATTTACATATCTCAAGATTTTGGACTTTTTGGAGACATTTGCCAATTAATATGAGGTGGCCAAGGATTTGAGCTGTGCTTTTGGAAAATTTACAGGGCTAGATGGACTGAACTGGGAAATCAGGATCCATTTAAACCAGAGCTGCAAAATGCTGTACTCTAAAAGTAATAGTGTTCTCAAAATTTCCTAATTTTTGAAAAGACTATTCTCAGCTTTATGCTACTTCAGTAATTTGGAAAATCTAAACTCTTGACAAAGATTATAAGAATTCTGAATTTCTAGTTCTTCCATAACAAGACAAAAAAAAAAAAAAGAAGAAGAAGACAACCACAATGAAATTCTAAAGACTCAACTTTGAATAAAGGTAACATCATTCTTAACCTCAAAATATTTCTACAAAATATTTTCAACTGCAGTATCAAACACACCATCACAAATAAAAAAGAAACAGAAAGGTTAAAAAAAGTTATAAAACAAGCCTGTTGTTATTCTTTTGTTTATCAATAAAAAAAAAGAACAAGAGTGTATCACTTCCACGTTGGGTACAGTAGCTCACTTTGGGAGGTCGAGGCAGGTAGATCACTTGAGGCCAGGAGTTCGAGACCAGCCTGGCCAACATGGTGAAACCCTGACTCTACTAAAATTACAAAATTAGCATGGTGGTGCACATTTGTAATCCCAGCTACTTGGGAGACTGAGACAGGACAACTGCTTGAACTTGGGAGGCAGAGGTCGCAGTGAGCCGAGGTCATGCCATTGCATTCCACCCTCCATCTCAAAAAAACAAAATGTGTAACTTCGAATATATCAGAGGGAAGAATTAAATGGCACATGTGTTTTTGAAGGGGACAGGTGAAAGACAAAAGCAACTCATTAGGTAGGACAAATAAAAAGCACATAAAATATTAGCTTTATCATAAAATATGTCAATGATTACATTAAATTTAGATGAAATAGATGTTCCAGTATAAAACAAAGATGGCCAAATTAGAGAAATTTACAAAACATTTCTTTAAAAAGTTTTAATCTTGTTGAAATGTCTTAATGGACTTAAATATAATAAATAATTGGTAAGTAAACAGAATCAAAGAGAGAAGATAAAAATCACCATTATCAGGAACAGAAAAAGTAAACATTACTATAAATCCTCTAGACTGACCTTTAAAATGTAACAAAGTTATAAACAAACTTTATGCTAAAAATGAGAATTTGGCCAGGCCTGTTAGCTCACGCTTATATCCGAGCATTTTGGGAGGCTGAGGTGGGTGGATCACCTGAGGTCAGGAATTTGAGACCAGCCCCACCACTATGGTGAGACTACTTGTCTACTAAAAAAAAATACCAAAAAAGCTGGATGTGGTGGCGTGCACCTGTAAGCCCAGCTACTCAAGAGGCTGAAGAGGGAGAATGACGTGAACCTGGGAGGCAAAGGTTGCAGTAAGCCGAGACTGCGCCATTGCACTCCAGCCTGGGCAACAAGAGGGAAATCCATCTAAAAAAACTAATAATAATATTACAAAAATTAGCCAGAGTGGTGGTGCATGCCTGTAATCCCAGCTATTTGGGAGGCTGAAGCACAGGAATCCCTTGAACCCAGAGGTGGAGGTTGCAGTGAGCTGAGATTACACCACTGCATTCCAGCCTGGACTCTGTCTCAAAAATAAATCAATAAGATAATTTGCGTGAAATTCAATTTATTCGACAATTTATGGGAATCCAGACTTTACCAAAATTGTTACAAAAGGAAATAGATAACCTGAATGCTACTATACTTATTAAGGAAATTGAATCAGTAATTAAAATGTTCACAGTGAAAACCTCAAGGCCAGTTGCCATCACTACCAGTTTCTGACATATGTGCAAAACGAAAACAAAAAAAACAAACAAAAAGAAACGCAGGTGTCTCACAAACTCTTCCAAAGAACGAAAACAGAAAAGGAACGCTTTCTTCCCTCATTTTATCAGGGCAGCAACACTTTCACACTAAAACACAGGAAGGCAAGGACAAGGAGAAACCAGTTAGGTAATCTTCGTTATAGTCATGCATGCAAAACTATTAAGCAAAACAAAACCTTATCTGTAAAAAATAAAACATACTCATTTGGAACATTCATGCTCATTTGGGAAATTTCTGGTGCATTTAACATTTGAAAAATCAATAAATATAATTTGCCACATGACAGAATAAAGAATAAAACTCATGTTATCTCAACAGATTGAAAAATGGATTAAATTCAGGATCTATTCACAATAAAAGGAGAAAAAAGTGAACTAGAAAAAGAAGGGAACTTCCTTAGGCATTTAAAAATTTAAAAAGTTACTTGCAAAAACTCCACAGAAGATGCATGCTTAGTATGTAAACTCTTCATATTGAAATATTTCCCCTCAGTGCTGGCCTCAAGAGACAGATTCCCACAATCATCACAGCTACTCACTGTTTTCCTGGAAGTTCCAGAAAGTGCAATCAGGCAAGAAAAAGACCTACTTTTTACAATGGATTAAGGAGAAGATATCAACTTTTTTTTTTTTTGAAACAGAGTCTTGCTCTGTTGCCCAGGCTGGAGTGCAATGACACAGTCTAGGCTCACTGCAACTTCTGCCTCCCGGGTTCAAGTGATTCTCCTGCCTCAGCCTACTGAGTAGCTGGGATTACAGGCACCTGCTACCACACTAGGCTAATATTTGTAGAGACGAGATTTATTAGTATTAATATTAGTAGAGACAAGATTTACCATGTTGACCAGGCTGGTCTCAAACCCCTGATCTCGTGATCCGCCTGCCTTGGCCTCCCAAAGTGTTCACGCCTGGCCTGAATATACCAACTTTTTAACAAACTTTCTGACTAAAAGATTAGGTATTATATACATAGACTACTCCACTGTAATTAAAATTGATGAATTATAGCTCCATGTGACATGGAGATGAATCTTAAAAAACTTTTATAGAGTTCAAAACAAAGATAAACTTTAATGTTTCAAAAATGCATACCCACCTAGCAGAACTATAAATGCGAAGGTGAGAAAATAAAAGAATACGGGTTCAGTTTAGGCGGACAGAAGATATCATGATTGGGAAGAGGTCATGTAGGAAAGGCAAAATGCTTCTGGATGCCAGGCATCTTCATTGTGTTAATCTCATGGGTACTCTTTTTTTAATAATGTGTTAAGCTAATCATTTCTATTTTATGAACTTTCTTTTATACTTGTTATTTTCTAAAACAAAGTTTAAAAAGATAGCTTGAACTCCAGGAGATTTGGAAAGGCAATATGAAAGTATTCAGAAATTGTTTTTAAGTCAGTCACACTTCACAATCAAAAAGTGCTTGATTGATTAACTGTACAAAAAGTGTTTTACTAACGGCTTCCCTTTCTTAATTTGTAAAAAATTGGACAGACACAGTGGTTCACACCTGCAGTCCCAATATAATACTTTTGGAAGCCAAGTCAGAAGGATTGCTTGAGTCCAGGAGTTTGAGACCAGCCTGGGAGCCATGGAGATCCCCCTGTCACCCTTCACTGCTACAAAAAATAAAAAATTAGCAGGGCATAGTGGCAGGTGCCTGTAGTTCCAGCAACTCGGGAGGCTGAGGTGAAAGAATCACATGAGCTCAGGAGATCGAGGCTGCAGTGAGCCATGATCACACCACTTCACTCCAGCCTGGGTGACAAAGCCAGACCCTGTTAAAGAGTAGTAATAATAAATACATTATCTGCTCTCCTGCTTTAAGCTCCAAAAGGAATAAGAGATGTGCAAAGCTTTTTACTTTGTTTTGGGATTTTATGACTCATAGTTAAAAGATTATTTGAGCAAACACCTTTGCACCTTATGGAAACATAGCTTTAGTTTAGTTTGCATGGTCTAGGAGATAACAGAAAAGAAAGATACTCATGCATGGGTTAAACATAATTGTATATATTTTCATGATTTCTATAATTAAGTTTAAACATGTGTATTGTCCTTCAAAGAGTATATTTACTGCTAAATTGTGGTGGGTTTTTTTTTTCACTGTCATCCCCACCCCTAAATTGTGCTTTGGTTTAAAAAATGGGTAAATTCAAAATAAATAGCTGTGCCTGTTATTCTAAAACACTATCCTAGCACTTTGTGAAGCTGAGGGGGGAGGATCACTTGAGCCCAAGTTTGAGCAGCCTAGGAAACTTAATGAGATGTTGTCTCTATTAAAAACAACGATAAAATAAACAAAAAAATAAATAAAAGGTTAATTCTATTGGGTTTTTTATGAATTTAAAAAACAATGTCAACAGATGTATTGATACTGCACATTGCAATTTACAGGTTTTATCTTCTAAACTATCATAAAAATGAAATAGTGAGGCATTAATAAAATTATGATTTTTTTCTTGAAAATAGCAGGTACAGCTTTACTTTTGCCTGAATTTGAGAGATGTGTGTACTGTGACTATGTAGTAGCTACACAAAAGCCATTAGTCTGTATTTAAAGAAGGATCAATATCTAATTCCTAGATGAAACCACCTTTTTTTGAAGATGTGATAGAAGATGTCAAATCTAGTTAACTTGATGCATTATAAGCTTATCAAAAATATAATGAATGACAGCTTCAAACTATTTTTTATGATTACCACTCACAGGTGGCTAAAGTTTCATTAAAAGTATCATTTGTAGAGTAGTAAAATCTTTAGTTATTTGAGGAGCAGTGAACAAATCTATTGAAATTCAAGACACTGGAGTAGTTCAGAAAAATGTTAGGGAATTTCCTAAAATATAGGGATTTGTGGAAACTATTATTTCTTTCCTTTAGAGATTGTTTGGTAACACTTATTTTAAATTAAACATGTTAGCTACCATAGGAAGAGCATCAGAGAAAAGCGATTACTTTAGAAATTTGCCCATCATGTTCTGAAAATTTAAACAAAATGTTTTCCCTGATATTTAATGTCTTAACACGTTTAAGAATTATGTGAATGATTCTTTTTTTGTTTACTGCCATCACTATCTGCTTTATCTTTTAAAATCGGACTTGAATTTGATATACAAAGACAATTTTGGAATTCTAAATTAGGGGCAAAATATTTAGCATATAAAACATATCATTGGCAATGTTATGCAATGAAGTTTTGCCAGACCACCATAGACACAACTTAAATTTTCCCTAGGAATCAAGTGTATTTACTATTTTATTCATACATAATTAATATGTATCCACTAGATCTATCTTAACATATGCCTAGAACACAAATTTTGATTTTCAAATCATAGTTCTTACTTGGGATTTGCATACTTCATTAATTGCATTTTATTTCATTAACAAAAACAACACTTGCAATAAAACTAATTAAGAAAAAATTGGATTTTTATTATGGCCATCAAATTATATGAACTTCTATAAGAAAATACTTGCATGATTTAAAGGAGGACTAAAATTATCTTTTTAGAGTTAACTATGTATCTTAGGAATTTGTGATCAAAAATGCATTTATGCTAGATCACTATCTAATTGCATGCTTTCCAGGAGTTTTAAAATTAATATAAATTTATGTTTTATATGTTAATCCAGGTTAGTTCATTCTCTAAATATTTATTGAGTATAATTTATGGGCCATGTGGTTTTCTAGGTATTGGAGGTACAGTAGTGAAGATGATATTCAAGTTGCCTCTTCCCATAGTGTTTATATTCTGGTACAGAGAAAAAAAATAAAGATGATCACTTTGGACTGTGATAAGCTCTATGATAAAAATGACGTGCACCGACAATGCCTATAGGTGTGCTTCTTTAGATATTGTGGTTAAGTCCTCTTTCAGATGTGATAATTATGTGAGCTGAAACTTGTACTGAAAGAAGCTACATCTGTATCAAGGTCTAGAGAAAGAGCTTTCCAGACAGAGGGAATGGTGAGTGCAAAAATCATAAAGTAAGACTAATTCTGGCATTTCTGAGAACAAGTTATAAGGCCAATGTTATTGAATCCTAAAGGGCAGGAAGGAGAATGCTAGGATACAAGATGTAAGAAGTGGACAAGGACCAGTTTGGCAAAGAACTCTCATGATAGGGCAACTAGTTTGAATTGTAGACTCTATATAATGGGGAGGGAATCATATGATCTGAGTGACATTTCACATGTTAATAAGTTTAGTGTAGAGAATGAATCACAGATACCAGTTACAGGTTCTTACTCTGGTGGTTTAGGAAAAATATGTTTGTAATAACTATAAATGTTCCAGTTGTTTAAAATTATGTTTGCCAGAGGCTATTCATCTGGGAAACAATTCCTGGGAGAAACATCAATTTGAATCATTTTTTAAAAAGTTTCAAATAGTTTGAATGATATTTCTAATATATGTCCTATGCAATCTTTTGACATTAGTTTTTCAGCTTGATAAAATAAAGCAAAAAGTAAAGCAATGACCTCCAAATATATTTTCCTATGAGAAATAATGGCTTATAAAGGAAACTTTAGTAGAGGCTAAAGAGTTTTATATTTGACTTCCTTTAGAATAAGTCACGGGCTCTTTAAAGAAAACAACACACAGAAATCTCTGAAACATATTCTTTGTTTTATTCAAATAGGAGCTATCATTCCCTCTCTTAGCTAGGGCAAACTACTAATTTTCCTAACCTTTAGCCAATGCATTCTCAATTGATGAGATAGAGCTGTAATTGATGAGATAGAGCTTCTCAGAGTTTTTTGAGGAAATATTTTTGCAGAGTGTTAACATGTGTGCTCCAAATAGAGGATCCTATACCCACTTATGTTAAATTAGTTTAGGCTTTAATAAGATAATCTACAGGCCGGGCGCGGTGGCTCACGCCTGTAATCCCAGCACTTTGGGAGGCCGAGGTGGGTGGATCACGAGGTCAAGAGATCGAGACCATCCTGGTCAACATGGTGAAACCCCGTCTCTACTAAAAATACAAAAAATTATCTGGGCATGGTGGCGCGTGCCTGTAATCCCAGCTACTTGGGAAGCTGAGGCAGGAGAATTGCCTGAACACAGGAGGTGGAGGTTGCGGTGAGCTGAGATTGCACCATTGCACTCCAGCCTGGGTAACAAGAGTGAAACTGTCTTAAAAAAAAAGATAATCTACAGCTTTGCGTAATTTTAAAAGCAAGCAGAACTTCCCATTTTTACTTGCATAAGGAACAGTTTTTGTTTCCCAATAGTTTTCTACCGAGCTGTGTCCAGCAGGGAACCATTTGAGAATGTACATGATTCAAATAATTAATTTAGACATGGCCTTGTTTATAGACACTGAACTTTAATGATTCTTGGATTTTTACATTTATTGTGTGGCCCTTGTGTGTGTGTGTGTGTGTGTGTGTGTGTGTGTGTGTCCATTTTCTATACTAGGCTTTATATAAACTATAGTTACTTAAAGAACAGACTTCCCATTTTTACTCAGTAGGAAACACAAACTACAAATTTTCCCTATTCTATAACAGGCATGCTATCAGCATGCTTCTATTAGTTCTTCTCAATCTAAATTGGGAAACCTGGTATGCTAAATAAATAATCAAAATGCTCCTATATAGATCTTCCCCGCATGGGGTCAGCAAAATGACTGCTTTGGCGCTTCCTTGATTATCTAGTTGCTGTGAGAGTTTTCCTTTTGGGCTGCTGGGATTGACTAATAGTGGTTCAGGAGAGTTTAGGTTCATCCTTGCTTCACAACAGGAGGCTGGTTAAGGGTACCTTTCTGAGGGAGGCCATGATTACTTTTAAGAATAGTTTTTCTTTCTTTCTTTCTTTTTTGACATACAGTCTCACTCTGTTGCCAGGCTGGAGTGCAGTAGTGCCATCTTGGCTCATTGCAACCTCCACTTCCTGGGTTGAAGCGATTCTCCTGCCTTAGCCTCCCAAGTGGTTGGGACTACTGGTGCGTGCTGCCACGCCCAGCTATTTTTTGTATTTTCAGCAGAGACGGGGTTTCACTATGTTGGCCAGGAGGGTCTCGACTTCCTGACCTCATGATCTGCCCACCTTGGTCTCCCAAAGTGCTGGGATTACAGGTGTGAGTCACCATGCCCAGCCCAGAATAATTTCTTAACTATTTACCGTGCTAAATTGCCTATTATGTGATGTTACTTACACTATTATTTTATTCATCATTCACGTTCTTCTGGAAGATAAAATATTTTTAAAAACTACTTCTACAATGTACAACTAGCATGATTACTCATTCATCAAGAAATTCAATCTTTTTAAAAATAAATAATTGCACAAATAATCAATGGGTAATCAGCCAAGAGATTAACAACTATTAATTGAGGACTATTTGGTATTGGATTCCTTTCTAGGGTTCACTGAAGGAAAAAGAGTATGATACAGTCAAGCAATCAGCGAAGCTGAAAGCTTATGAAAAAGTAAACATGTTTGAGAATGTGTTTAATAAATATATTAAATATGTTAATCAATTAATTAAGTTCTAGTAAATATGGTTGTCATATTTTCAAATGAAACTTTTTAAAAATTAAGTTTTATACTTCCCTCATGACTTTTTTTCTTCATTTCATAATTTTTTTTTTCGGCTTAGTTTTCTACTTGGTCTCAGAAAAAATTTTATAAATGCTGGTGAAACTCAATTCCTCTAGACACATATTGGGAAATAAAATTTCTTATTCTATTTGGAAAAAGAGATAAAGGGGAATGCTTATTCTAGACATAATTCACACATTAACTTAGCACCCATTGATGGGCTTATCATGGATGTTTGTTTTGATTTTGACTTTCCAATCATAAAAAAGCAGCACAGGAGTATTGTCGCACTTTCATTTTGGCCTTGGCCTTTATAAAGCTCTAATCTTCTTTTAAAAATTCTAGGTAAAGTATATCATGTTGTGTTTGGCTTGCTTTATTTTTTTTTATTTTCAGATTTTCAGTTTAATGCTAAAATACTTTTCATTTTATCTAACAGAAAAAATCACTTAGAAGAAGAAAGTAAAATAATCTTTTTGAATGGCATTTAACAACCTCTTATTATCATGAGATGGTCTAACCATATGCCCTGTCTCTTCCTATTACCCAAATCACTGGTATTGGATGCCCGGTCTTGGTGCCATGCCTTGTCTTATTGTGTTAGTATTCACTTTCTCTCTTTTTCCTGACTGCACCTTTCAGAATTATGAGATGTTAATCACAGACATTAGAGAGGGAAATGATCTGTTACTGTAGGTCATCTAATACCCTCAGAGGCCAATCCTCCTTGCTATAGTATCCAGTACTTTTCACAGGTTATTTGAAGTAACTCAAGGAATGAAGATTTCCCCTTTTTCTTATTATACAACCAGTTTCCCCCCATGGAATTCACTCTCCTTTGATACTCTAACCAGTTACTAACAAGCAAACTATTTCTTGACACATGTAAAATTGCACAGACTTATAATACCTCCGGCACATTGCGCTCTTTAACACTGTTATTAATATGTTAACAGGTGGAAACTTATTATCTTCTGACTGCTTGGAGTGTGAAATGTCTTATACTCATTTCATTTTAAATTCTTTGTAGTTTATGGTTACACTTGATTAAAGGTGGTAGTGTGAACACTTGGAGTTGTTTTAATTCAAGATAAAAAGGCTGAGGACTACATTCAGAAATATATTAGATATTGATTCTCACATGTCTTTAGCACTTGTCTAATCTGAATTCAAATAAAAAAATTGAAGCGGTATGTGAAAACCATATTAAAGCATAGCCAAACTATAGTCAAAATTAGTAAAATGAATTCATTGAAAGAGCGATAGAATAGTGACAGGAAATTAGTAGAAGGTAACTTAGTATATTAATATATAATATCTCCAAATACAGAAGTTGAGAAGGTTGATGATGGATATCATTCTTTTTGGGTTATAGTTTAACTTCATTGCTCTGATATTTGCAAGCTAAGCGCATACCAAAGAAGAATGATAACATTAGGTGTATTCATACAAAAGAAATATCATGTCTTAGATGTGCAAAGTCTACATTTTTAAGAACATCTTCTGCTGATATCTGTTTTTCCCATAATCCAACATAAGTGTGTGGCAATCAAATATCACCAACAACAGTACTTGGAAATAAAATATAGTAATTATCTCCTAAATGTTAAGAGGAAGATTGTCCTCAGACCATAAAACATTCCTTATTTTGATTATAAATGGAAATTGGATACAATGTATAACCATGTGAAGCATGCTTGTTTGATGGTACTGTCGGGGGCGGAAGGCCAAACTTTAATTCTGTCCTCTTAGAATTTTCAGCTGGGTTTGTGAGTTAAATTGACATAAGACAGACTTCCAGGAGAAAAGCATCCACAGGTCTGTAACAGGAGTTTTACATGGCACGGGAGCCCTCAAAAGAAAATGAAGACCCAGAAAGGAGTTAAAGTTGAACCTTTATATACTGAGCTGAACAGAGACTAACAAATTGTGAAAATGAAACAAGGCAAGAGGGCTTGGGTTCCCATAAAGTTAATTCACGTAATTAATCATAGAGACCTGTCTAGGAAGATGAGGGTTAGTTTCCAAGGCTTGTTTGTACAGTCTTTTCTCAGCCTCAACTCCCTGTCCTTGGTAATAAGAATCTTACTCTTCTCCTGGCATATGGATGACACTTTCCATATGGGGGTTTTAATCTCTTGATTTCAGGAAGGAAAAAAGGGAGGTCAGGATGCCCTTCTTGCACCTGCTGTTCTTCAAGTACATTTTACTCAAAATAATCTTGTGCCGAAGTGGCAAATTCTGCAACCCTTCTGTGGTATCAGTTAATTCATGTCTCTTTTCTGGCATAATAAAATTATGGTTCATAGTGGGCCCAATCAAATTTAATTTGATTTACTTATCCTCGTACTTGAAGATGGAGCCTAGCTGAGAGATTATGAGCTAATGAAGCAAGAAGCAGATAAAATTCACACTCTAGAAAGGCTAGTCCTCCAGAAGCTGCATCTGTTGCTACAGTGGATGGCCTTATGTTCTGAGGTCCTTAGGACATGCTGTCAAGTTTTTACTCAAGATTATGTGACTCTGTCAAGGTTTCTCAAAGGGGCACGGGTCTGGCTGAACTTAAGGCATGTATATGTTGCCTCCATGAGCTTGAGGAGAAGGAGAATCTTATTTTGTGGGTTTTGTTGGTTTCTTCAATAGTAAGAATTTAAACTAACTCCCACTAAGCCTGTACAGGATTAGAAATTTCCAAAAGAGAGGTGTGATCATAGAAAATGGGTGAAGATGAATAGAAAAGCTATTAGAGCCAAAAGTGAAAAATAAGCACTGCAAGTACCCACGTGTGTCAGGGGTTATGCTAGTTATTAAATGGAACAAAAGAAGAAAAGACACTGTCTTTTCCCACATGAATAATATGTCTAATTGTGCTATAAAAGAACAAATATATGTTTGAAATACGTATAAGTTTGTTCTCATGCTGCTATAAAGAACTGCCTGAGACTGGGTAATTTATAAAGAAAAGATGTTTAATTGACTCACAGTTCTGCAGGGCTGGGTGTCCTCAGGAAACTTACAATCATAGTGGAAGGGGAAGTAAACACATCCCTCTCCATATGGCGGCAGGAAGAAGAAGTGCTGAACAAAGCGGGGAAAGTTCCTTATAAAACCATCAGCTCTCTCTAGAACTCACTATCATGAGAACAGCATGGGGTAACTGCCCCCATGATTCAATTGCCTCCCACTGGGTTTCTCCCATGATACCTGGGGATTTTGCAACTACAATTCAAGATAAGATTTGGGTGGGGACATAGTCAATCCATATCATTCTGCCCCTGGCCCTTCCTAAACCTCATGTCTTCACATTTCAAAACAAAATCATGCCTTTCCAACTATTCCTCAAAGTTTTAGCTCATTGTAGCATTAACCCAAAAGTTCAAGTCCAAAGTCTAACCTGAGAAAAGTCCCTTCCTCCTATGAGCTTGTAAAATCAATAGTAAGTTAATTCCTTCCTAGATACAATGGGGATACAGGCATTGGGCAAATGTTCCCATTCTGAAAGGGAGATTTTGGCCAAAACAGAGGGGCTACTAGCCCCATGAAAGTCTGGAATCCAACAGGGTAGTCATTAAATATTTTTAATGTTTTTGAGACAGTCTTACTCTGTTGCACTGGCTGGAGTGCAATGTCACAATCTCAGGTCACTGCAACCTCTGCCTCCCAGATTCAAGTGATTCTTCTGCCTCAGCCTCCTAAGTAGCTGGGACTACAGGTGTGCACCACCACACCCAGATAATTTTTGTATTTTTAGTAGAGATATGGTTTCTCCATGTTGGCCAGGCTGATCTTGAACTCCTGACCTCAGGTGATCTGCCTGCCTCAGCCTCCCAAAGGGCTGGGATTACAGGCATGAGCCACCATGCTTGGCCAGTCGTTAAATTTTAAAGCTCCAAAATTATCTCCTTTCATCCTATGTCTCATGTCTGGGACATGCCGATGCAAGGGGTAAGCTCCCACAGCCTTCGACAGCTTTGCCCTGTGGCTTTGCAGGGTTCAGCCTCCACCCCAGCTGCTTCCATGGTGACATTGAGTATCTGCTGCTTTTCCATGCATATGGTGCAATAGGTAAATCCATCATTCTGGGGTCTGGAGGATGGTGGCTCTTTCCTCACAGCTCCCAGTAGGCAGTGCCCCATTGGGGACTCTGTGTGAGGGCTCTAAACCCACATTTCCCTTCTGTACTGCCCTAGCAGAGGTTCTCCATGAGGGCTCTGCCCTTGCAGCAACGTCTGCCTGGACATCCAAGAGTTTTCACACATACTCTGAAATGTAGGCAGACGTTTTCAAACCTCAATTTTTGACTTTGGTGTACTCACAGGCCAAATACCATGTGGGAGCCACCAAGATTTGGGGCTTGCACCCTCTGAAGCAATGGCTCGAGCCTTGGCCTCTTTTCACCACAGCTAGAGTGGCTAGAATGGAAGACCTTGGACCCAGCCCACAAAACCATTTTTTCCTCATAAGCCTATAATCGGAGGGGCTGCCACGAAGTTCTCTGATGTGCCTGGGAGATATTTTCCCCGTTGTCTTGGCGATTAACATTTGGCTCCTCATTACTTATGCAAATTTCTGTAGCTGGCTTGAGTTTCTCCTCAGAAAATGAGTTTTTCTTTTCTATCATATTGTCAGTTTGTAAATTTTCCAACCTTTTATCCTCTGTCACCTGTTGAACACTTTCCTGCTTAGAAATTTTTTCCACCAGATACCCTAAATTACCTCTCTCAATTTCAAAGTTCCACAGATGTCTAGGGCAGGGACAAAATGCTGCCAGTCTCTTTGCTAAAACATAGCAAAAGTCACCTTTGTTCCAGTTCCCAATAAGTTTCTCATCTCTATCTGAGATCACCTCAGTCTGGACTTCATTGTCCATATCACTATCAGTATTTTAGTCAAAGGCATTCATCAAGTCTCTAGGAAGTTCTAAGCTTTCCAACATCTTGTATTCTGAGCCTTCCAAGTCTCTAGGAAATTGCAAACTTTCCCATCTTTTTATTTCTTCTTCTGAGCCCTCCACACTGTTCCAACCTCTGCCTATTTGCAGTTCCATAGTCACTTCCACATTTGTGGGTATCATTATAAGAGCGCCCCACTCTGCCAGTAACAATTTACTGTATTAGTCTGTTCTTACACTGCTATGAAGAAATACCTGAGACTGGGTAATTTATTAAGGAAAGAGGTTTAATTAACTCACAGTTCCACAGGCTGGGGAGGCCTCAGGAAACTTGCAATCATAGTAGATGGCACCTCTTCACAGGGCATCAAAAGAGAGAATGAGTGGTGAGCAAAGCGGGGAAAGCCTGTTATAAAACCATCAGATCTTATAAGAACTCATTCACTACCATTAGAACAGCATAGCGATAACCACCCCCATGATCCAGTTACCACTGGGTCTCTCCCACAACATATGGGGATTATGGGAACTACAATCCAAGATGAGACTTGGGTGGGGACACACCCTAACCGTATCAAAATTGGAAATATTTAATGATTTTACTTTCTCTGGACAGTATTAAGTGTTCATAGTTTGGAAAAAATAAGAAAAGCAAGAAATTGACCTCAGAAATGTCACAATTATAGGTTATGAAATTGAATCTGTTTCTTCCTTTCTTATATATAAAGAATATTAATATTATGTCACTCATAGGGCTAAATGAGGCTAATTGAGGATTTCATGTTATAATAAAGTTACGGTGCATAGGACATATATGGTATTTAACAAGAGTTCCATGCATGTTATATCTTATTCTTTAAACCCTAAAAGCATTTAAGAGTGTTGTTGCAACTGCCATTACTATGACCACTATTATTAATAATAATAAAGGTGATAATACTATCATCATGCATGTACATGCATGCAGTACAGCAGCATAAAGTTGTCTCATCATTTTTCCAAGTTTCAGAAAAAAATTGATAATCACTGGTATAAACAGCTATTAAATGTCAGTTTACATATGGTGAAATATGGGACATTTGCAATAGACATACACAGACTGTATTCTCTGCTATCAAATGCAATTTATGGATATATCCATATTTTATCAATACTTAAGTTTATATTGTTTATTGGCTTATCTTCCCCATTTGCCTCTTCTTTGTGTTATATAATAACAATAAAGGTAGGAATATGTTTTATCTCATTTGCTATTGGATATCCAGTTTTTATTAGTGCCTGGCATGTAATAGGTACCAAATAAATTTTTACTGTTGGCAACCATATGGATTCACCAACAAAAGAGTTTCTCTTCTCCTGTCTCTCCTAAAGCTTTAAATTCAATTTACAAATGTATACATTTGGCATATTCACACACACTACATACATATTCCCCAGGGTTGAAAACAGCATATATAGAAGACATATAACATCTTAGTTGGTCATTATCTTTGATTATTCTTATGCACATCATTGTTTTAAAATATGAACTAAATATATTTAATCAGTCACCAATTTTATTTATTTTATGCTATAAATCACTCTTAGAACCCTATCTTTCCACTTTGATTATCATGAACTCGGTCCAAGCCCTCAATAACTTTATTTTACATGTGAGTTTCTACAATAGCTTCTTTGACTCTAATCCCTGTTACCATCTCTAAGTTATGGTCTACTTAATACCATAGGAATCTAGGCTTGGTACGGTGGCTCACGCCTGTAATCCTAGCACTTTGGGAGGTGGAGGCAGGTGGATCACCTGAGGTCAGGGGTTCAAGACCATCCTGACCACCATGGAGAAATCCTGCCCTACTAAAAATACAATATTAGCTGGGTGTGATGGCATGTGTCTGTAATCCCAGCTACTCGGGAGGGTGAGGCAGGAATCCCAGCTACTCAGGAGGCTGAGGCAGGAGAACTGCTTGAACCCAGGAGGCAGAGGTTACAGTGAGCCGAGATCATGCCATTGCACTCCAGCCTGGGCAACAAGAGCAAAACTCAGTATCAAAAACAAAACAAAATATAGGAATCTATACCATCTTACCAAAAATATTATCCTCAGTGGACTCTTCTATTTATTCTTTTTCTTTTCCTTAAATCCATTTACAAAGAGTGGTAGGAAAACATTACAGGTTGAGAAAAAGCATGGGAGAGTACTTTCTTGTGCACTCTGTAACCATTGTCTCTTTCATTTCTCTTAATAAACCTTTAAGAGACCTGCGTAACAAATAAATACACATGGTTAGAGTTTGCTCGGTATTTGTTATAATTTTAAGAATGGGCTTTGATCTATCTTAACACAGAGAGGAGAAAACTGAGATTTAGAGAATTGAAATGCCTCCATTGAAACAGCTCAAAAGAAGCATAACTTGTGATTGGACCTGGGTCTATCTGATGCTGAAGCTTGAGTGCTTTTACCACACTGCACTCCTTTCCAAGAACAGTAAACACATAGGATCTTTTCTGGTAATTTAGTGAAAAATAAATAAATTACTACATTAAAGTATATTATAAAAAATTTAAGTTCTGAGAAGAGGAAACGTAGATAAATTGAATGGCCCAAAGGAAAAAATGTGTCTGCATTTTAGCATTATAAAATATAAAGAAAACTTTTTTGCAAAAGTTTAATAGAGCCCACTGGTATCTTAGAAATATACTCCCTTTGACAATAGAGAACTAGTATATGAATAAGGATGGTGGTGCAACGTCAGGGAGATCTGATAATTTATGGCCTACTCTGGCATATTTCATAATGTTAGAGCTAAAGTTGCATGTGACAATGTTACTGGGAAGCAGATTGGAGGATTAGTATTTGAATGGAATATTACCCATTTGATGTAAGGAAGGTAATCCCCCAAAGTAGGGATTAGCCCAGGAGGGTTCTTGGTTTTGCCCAGGAAAGAATTTAAGGGTGAGCTGGTGGTGTTAGACAGTAACTTTACTAAAGCAGCAGTGTACAACATCAGCAGAGGTACTGCTCCTTGTGAAGCAGGGATACCCCATAGGCAAGTGTGCCCAGAGGAGCAGCTTAGGGACAATTCTGCAGTCATATTTACATCCACCTTTAATTAGATGTAAATTAAGGGGCAGACTACGCAGAAATTTTTAGAAACAGGGTGGTAATTTTTGGGTCATCAAGTCATTGACATGGAAAGGGATGGTAATTTCCAGGTGTTGCCATGACAATGGTAAACTGACATGACACACCGGTGGGTGTGTCTTATGGAAAGCTGCTTTGTCCCATCCTTGTTTTAGCTAGACCTCAGTTTGGTCTGGTATCCAAACTCTGCCTCCAGAGTCAAGTCCCACCTCCTACCTCATATTTAGTAAGTCAAGTTCCTCGTGATAAAATTATTTTCTTGCAAAGTCACAAAATATTTTTATGGTCTTCCTTACCCAGACTACTGTACTGGAAGCCAAATATATTTTATGTATCTTTTCAAGATAGGCAAAGATCAAATTACAAAAAAGCAAAACTAAGCAAGAAGTTATCTTTTGTAATATTCATTATAAGTATTTCCATTTTAGCATTGAAAAAATTTTAAGTTATACAGAAATGTGACCTCTTTAAGTAAATGATAATGACAAATCGAAAATTGTTATGTAGTTTAGAGTGGTGAATGATGATATTAGAAACCTAATCTTTATACTTAGTAGTAAATACTTTAATGATGATTATAGACCAAGAAATAAAGCTGTCCACATTCATTTCCAATGATGTTATTGAATAGTCAGATGACCACTCACAGGTCAGAAGGGAATTTACTCATATGAAAAGCAGTATGATTTAATTAGAAATGGCTTGAACATTTTTTAGAAGAAATAAACTGAATATGCAAATGGTTTTTAAAGTGAGATTTGAATAGAAAAGTAAAACAAA
Source organism: Leontopithecus rosalia (assembly GCA_028533165.1). Lineage (NCBI taxonomy): Eukaryota > Metazoa > Chordata > Mammalia > Primates > Cebidae > Leontopithecus > Leontopithecus rosalia. Next base: position 162,572,076 of record CM052649.1, on the reverse strand, counting down.
CCAGAAATTGAACTAGCTTATCTCAGTCTTAAGTCTAAGTACCTTTAATCCTATATAATCAAAGGTGATTACAAAAAACTAAGTCACATAACACCAAAAATAACATTAACCTTTTGTATTTAGATATCATTCCAAAACTAAATTTTCGTTACTTATTATGATAAAATGAGCATTATCAATGGGCAAAAGCTTGTGAGAATCGCTGAGTGATCACAGGCAAAATCTCATTGATATCTTCTTTTTCATCATTTTTTTCCCTTGCTTCTCCTGGGCGTTTGTGTGGGAATTGCTGAATTTATATATTATTGGAGGATATACTTATGCTCTGTTATACTATAAGAAGACTTTAGGCCGGGCGCGGTGGCTCAAGCATTTTGGGAGGCCAAGACGGGTGGATCACGAAGTCAAGAGATTGAGACCATTCTAGTCAACATGGTGAAACGCTGTCTTTATTAAAAATACAAAAAATTAGCTGGGCATGGTGGTGCGTGCCTGTAATCCCAGCTACTCGGGAGGCTGAGGCAGGAGAATTGCCTGAACCCAGGAGGCGGAGGTTGCGGTGAGCCGAGATCGCGCCATTGCACTCCAGCCTGGGTAACAAGAGCGAAACTCCGTCTCAAAAAAAAAAAAAAGAAGACTTTATGTGCTAAACCCATTCTATGATGATCTTCCCATTAATATCAATGTCTATATTATGAATATACATATAGGTATAATTTGCCTCAAATGGGTACAAAAGTAAAAATTGGCTTTTATCAAGTTTCTATAATATTCTGGGGGTATATATGATATAAACTAAACAACTTGCTTGCATTATTCTATTTTACTAATTCTTTTGCTTATCTACCTAATAGATAAAGAAACTGGGATAAGAGAATTTAAATTTTGCAAAATCAAATGACTAAAAAGAGATAGTCTCAAGATTTGAGTTCAGAATATTTGACACCAGTGTAAGCCTCCTAACCACAGAACCGGTACTAGATGCATAGGTATATGCATTTGTCTCCGAATTTTCTGATATTTTAAGCTTCTCACATGCAGAGCCTGTATATATGTATACAGAGCCCATATATACATAGAGCCCATATAAATTTTAGAGACCAGTCAGAATTTGTACTGGCCAGTGACTCTTATAAAATAAAATAAGTTTCAAGGCTAGTTTGACTGATGATATTATTACAGTTTTTCATTTTAGAAAAGATCTGTGCATTTTGTTATGAAACAAGTTTAATGAAATAATGTGCCTAAGAAGTATGCCTTGTTTTGTTTTGTTTTGTTTTTATATTTATTTCCATAGCAACATTATGCATATCAAGTTTAGCTTTGGAAGTTTCCTCACAGCTAAGAAATATACAAATAGTTTCATAAGGTTCCCAACTCATATTTCACAGAGTTCCTACAAAGTAAATTATAAGGGCATCTTGTCAGAGATTAGTTGAAAAAAATTAATTCTTATAACATTTTTCCACATCAGCCTAAATATTTACCCCCAGGTATTGTTGTTATGTTAACTTTTTGGAACCGGTTAGAAAAGGGAGGGGACTAAACACACTGATGTGTGTATTAAATAGACAATATATGATTATAACTACCTTGAAATACATAAACAGTAATAATAGCTATCATTTGTTTTGCTCTTACTAATGCTAAACACTGTACTAAGCATCTTGCTTATTGACTCATTCTTTTTTTTCATTCACTTAATAATTATTTGTTGAATTCCTACCATTTGCTAGATCATGTTCTTGGTGTTACAGCAAAGTTCTTGCCTTTATGAATAAAGATTCTGCTGAGTTTCAGAATAGCGTGAAAATTGTTGTTTTGTTTTTGAGATGGAGTCTCACTCTGTCTCTCAGGCGGGAGTCCAGTGGCACGATCTTGTCTCACTGCAACCTCTGCCTCCAGGATTCAAGTGATTCTTGCACCTCAGCCTCCCAAGTAGCTGGGACTACAGGTGCCCGCCACCATGCTGGTGAATTTTTGTATTTTTAGTACAGACAGGGTTTTTCCATGTTGGCCAGGATGATCTTGAACTCCTGACCTCAGGTGACCCACCTGCCTCTGCCTCCCAAAATGCTGAGATTATGGGCATGAGCTACCAGGCTGGGCCAAAAATTAGGTACTGTTTTATCCCAGAATTATAGCTGAGAACTTCAAGGTTTTCTCTGAAAGCAGACTATTTGCCTAGTTTACTTTGCAAAGCCAGAATTCAACTCACGTTTGTCTTACTTCTGATTCCAAGCATTTAAACACTGTATTATATTGAAAATAAGTGAGTTGAGTAGATTAAGCCACTGCATCAAGATTATACTTGTTTTAAGATGGTAGCTAAAAAAACTAAAATTTAACATAATCTTTTATGTGTTAATACTCTTTCATTTGAATTATGCTGTGAAGTTATCATCTTTACCTACTCAATTCTATTTTTGGCCTCATGTACCTCTGCCTACGAATGATATGGACACTGTGTGTGACTTGAGTTGAATAGTAAGATATCATACAAGGAGACAGTATCAAGGAATAATAGGAGAATTCTAAAATGCAGAGGAGACTGGGTTACAAGTGAATTCATTTAAAAGAATTGCTTTAAAAATGTAAATTTCAGTTTTATACACAAATCAAATTTATTCATAAGTGAATATATTATTTAGTGAATATTAATCAACAGATTATTCAAAATTAAGTAAACATATCTTATATAATAAGGGTCAAGTGATGCCACCTTTTAGAATAAAAGAGACACATTACATTCTATTAGTTCAGTAGAGTGAAATAATTGGAGATCGATTGATCTATCTATCTATCCATCCATGCATCCATCCATCTAAAAATAAACTGGCTCCTTCAACCTCAGTCTCAGAAGGCAAGAATGAAGCCAACTTCAAAAGTAAACAAAAGGCTCCATTTCTGTGTTCTTCATGCTTTGCTGATCACAACACCAAGAATGTGACTTATGTCTAAAGCCAAATATTTTTGGATGTCTTGCTATTATAGCAAGGGCTTCAAATAGTAATCACCAGCATTCTTCAATATAGAATTAGCTTATCAATTATACTGGCAAGGGAGAGGGTCCCTAGGCCTCACTGTAGCCCTTTAAAAACTTTAGTGTATAACCAATCATCCAGAGAATATGCGGTGAAAGGGAATTCTGGGTTTCATGCTATTTGTATTCATGGGCTTCCCATGAATCTTCATTTTCAATGGGAATTATAGGTAATTTTGACAGAGATTGCCCTAGGTCTCTCATTGGGCTAACAGTAACTTTGATTAACTCAATAAAAAGGACAGATTCATATATATGGCAAAATATAAATTAATAAAAATTCTGTAATCCCAGCACGTTGCGAGGCCAAAGTGGGTGGATCACGAGGTCAAGAGATTGAGACCATCCTTGTCAAAATGGTGAAACCCTGTCTCTACTAAAGATACAAAAAATTAGCTGGGCATGGTGGCGCGTGCCTGTAATCCCAGCTACTCAGGAGGCTGAGGCAGGAGAATTGCCTGAACCCAGGAGGCGGAGGTTGCAGTGAGCCGAGATCACGCCATTGCACTCCAGCCTGGGTAACAGGAGCGAAACTCTGTCTCAAAAAAAAAAAATTAATTAATTAATTAATTAAAATAATGAGAGTATCATGTGACTTTTTTCTTTCTTAATAATTGTGCCTTCCCCTCATGACAGTTATTTGCCTTTAATCTGCTTTCATTGATAGAATTCATGAACTTCAAATACTCTCACAGAACTATGCTGTCATTAATATATTCTTTACTTAGAAATAAACACGTGTCATAAATCCTCTCTCAATAGATCAAAGTAAGCATACACATGAATTAATTAAGATGTTTAGAGTGAATGTGTTGTTTGTGGCATAAGAGGGCAAACAGTTGGTGAAATTGTTTTTAAATTATTTTTAAATGCCAACCTTCTTTCCCAAACATTTTTATTTTCATCAGAAATGCATGACACTAACTTTTGATATGTTTAAACAATGTTTTTAAATGTCATGGCCTTATAGTCCTTACATATGTGTGGATTTTATATTTTGACTCCTAAATTATTTTTCATTTTTTTCCTTTGTTCATTTTTTCCTCCCTAATTCCTGCTCTTCTGTGTGGCTTCTACTGCTTTTCAAGATCACTTTATTTTTCTACTCATATCCCCAGTTCAGAGTCCCCATACTATGCGCAGCATCTCTTTTGCTCTAGAAACACAACTGAAAAGTCAAATCTCTCAAATATTAAAATACAAAATCGCTTGATCATAATTTAATATGAAAAAAATAGATTCTATGCAATGTATTTAAAGTTAGTTGATGATATATTTCTATTTCTTATGTAAACTTTTTGATAAATACATCTGCTTTTTCTCATGCAAGTTAGATTTTTTAATTTATAGTAAGTACATAAATTTTTAAATTTAAAAATTTAACAAGAGAAAATATGAAAAATTTGGAGTTCACAAGCAATCTTATTTATGTTTTTTTAATTTAGATGTTTTGGCTGGAAGAAGGAAAGTTTTATTTCAAAGGAGATAATAGTCCCAACTGAGAAATTTTTTTTTCGCACCAACATTTTTTTGCAGTTTTTGTAACACCTACATTTTCTTATTGCCTGCCTTATGGTTCTATTTGGAGCTATACCAGTGTCATAACTAAAAGCCTTTTTTTTTTAAATGCAGTGGAGTAATGCACAGTAATAGTGCAGTAGATAATTCAAATCAAGTATGCCTGCTGAGAGCAACTAGAAATTAATAATTAGACTCGAGAAATGTTAGTGGAAGCAACAGCATTAACATGCAGTTCTCAAGGGGAGGATTCATGGCAAAATACTTTCCCCCTGTGGGTGTGTTCCAGTGCCTTAATGGGCCAGTAAGTAGTTTGAGCAGTTCAACTTTGTATTTTCTCAATAGCTAGAATTGGATTGAGAAAATCCCAGATCACCAATGCCCCTATTACCTAGAAGAAACAACCATTAACATTCTTTAGAGTAAGATCTTATTATCTAAAGAGTCAAATAATTTCTACAAACGTTTTTCAAAAAAAAAAAAATCTGTCACCCAGTAAAAATAATCAGGAATAGGAATAGAGAATACAACATGAAGAAAAGCAAGAAAAACAATCAAAGGTAGAAAGGCCCACTTAGTTCCAAATGGTATGTTATAAGGCACAGATTTTGAAATAATAATGCTCACTATGTCAAAAAATTAATGCTAAGATTGAGTATTAGCACTTGATTGGAAATGTTAAAATAACAAATGGAAATTTTGGAGATAAATAATTAAAATTAAGAATCAATTGATAGTTTTAACACATAGTCACAGTTTAAGAGGGGGGATTAAATAAGAAATAAATTGAAAATAAATACATAGAATAAAGCAAAGAAAGTTAAAGAATGAAAATTACAGAATGATGATATGAGACAACGGTGATCCAGAAAAAGGTTCTAATTCCCTATAGTTGGAATCTGAGGAAAATTAGATAGAAAATAGGAAAGAAGCAATACCTGAAGAAAATATGGCTGACTACTTGACAAAACTGGAGGAAGACATCAAGTCACAGCATCAAAGTCACTAGAAATCTGATCATGCTAAAAATAATTGAAACTCAGTTTTATACTTAAGATCTGTTGAAATAAAGTTGAAAGAACCAGATTTAAAAGCAATTAGAGATTAAGAATATGCAATGTTTTCAAAAAACAATTAAGATTACCAATTTGATTTTTAATGGAAATGATGGAAACCAGAAAATAATACAGTGACATCTTTAAATAGTGAAAGGATAAAAATATTAACCTATAATTTTACTCTCCACAAAATTGTAATTTAAAAATGTAATCAAAGATGTTTTCAGAAATATAAGAAATGAGAGCAGTTGTCATTGAAAGATTTGCAATAAAAGAAATGCTAGAGGTATTATTTAGGATGAGGGAAATTATCTTCAAAAAAACAAGAAATTACCTAAACAAAAAAAAAGAATATAAGGAAACGTAAATATGGGGGGATATCTAGATAAATACTGATTTTATTAAACGATGATTATGTCTTACAGGATTTAACACAGCTGTAGTATATAAGCAGTTTAGTAAATTGAGTTAAAAAATAAAAAGGGCATAACTCTAGAAGTAAAAAAGATAACACTGAATAATATCAATATTCAAACAAAACTCAAGAGAAAAGGAAAAGAAAAAAATAGAACTAATGGTACAACTAGAAAAGATGGAAAAATATAGTATATTTAAAGCCAAGGATATCGATATGTATGTTAAATATAAATGTGTTAAATATAAAGGCAAAAATGTTCAGATTAAAAAAATAACATATCCACAATAACATGTCAAAACATAAAGATATCTAATTTAAATTGGTAAATTTTATTTATGTGCAATGGATCAAATGACTATGTTCTTAATATTAACAGGTTGAAACCATAATGACCAAAATGATAATATTAGATACATGAGTTTTTGGAAGATAATTAGGTCATGAGAGTAGAACCCTCATAAAATGGATTAGTGCCCTTACAAACGAGAACCCAGAGAAATCCTTTGCCCATAGGATCGTGTGAGGACATAATGAAAAGACATTTGTGAATCAGGAAATAAATCCTTACCAGATTACTGAGTCCATGCTATGATATTGGACTTCTTAGCCTCTGGCCTGTGAGAAATAAGTTTGTTAGAGACATATGAAAAGAAATTACTACTGTACCTCAAGTGTTTATATATAATATTCGTAACAACAACCCTTTGAGGCTAAGTTTTTTAGGAGACAGAGATTCAAATAAATTAATTGTACAAGGTTACAAAGTTACACAGTTCAGGGATGTGAGAGTTGATTCTCAGCCTAGTTCCTTCTGACTTCCAGTCTTACAATTAGAGACTATCCAAATCTGTTCTCACATTGAATTAAGAGCATCCTTAAAATAATGTCATATTATAATTGATAAATTGAAACTTACAATAAATATTATTTGCTTAGTTGCAAAAAATGTTTGTTGTTTATAAGCCTCTCAGTCTATAATACTTTTGTTATAGCAGCCCAAATGCACTATGATATCATGTAAATTATTTCTCAGAAAAGAGGTCAAGCAATAAGAACAGGCATATCAAAGAAAAAGAAAGAAAACACTACGCCAAACAAATACTAACTTTAAAAAAAATTCACATGCTACACTAAAAGCAAGGATATTAGAAATTGATGTTAAAAAAAAAAGCCCTAAAGATAGAAGGGTCAGGGGCATCCTGTAACAGTTTTAATTTACTGGGGAGATCTAAAATTGGAATATTATATAAATGATTTAATATGGTGTCACAAATATAAAGCAAAAATTCACAAGACTATAAGGAGAAAAAAAAAATCTACAAATAAGGTGGGAAATTTTATTATCCCTCCCTCAGAGAAACTGATATAAAAAGCAGGTAAAAATCACTAAAAGATATAAAGTATTTGAAAAACATAATTAACAAATTTGACCTAAAGGATATGCTGTGTAGAAAATTACACCCAAAACATAAAAGAAAAAAGCAATTTTTTCATGAGCACACAAACAATTACAGAATGTGTATAAATGCTGGATCATTGGCCGGGCGCAGTGGCTCAAGCCTGTAATACCCGCACTTTGGGAGGCTGAGGCACGAGGTCAAGAGATGGAGACCATCCTGGTCAACATGGTGAAACCCCGTCTCTACTGAAAATATAAAAAAATTAGCTGGGCACTGTGGCGCACGCCTGTAATCCCAGCTACTCAGGAGGCTGAGGCAGGAGAATTGCCTGAACCCAGGAGGCGGAGGTGGCGGTGAGCCGAGATCGCACCATTGCACTCCAGCCTGGGTAACAACAGCGAAACTCAGTCTCAAAAAACAAACAAAAAACAAAACAAAACAAAAATGCTGGATCACTAAGCAAGTTTCCTTTATGTCCAAAAGACCTTGAAATCATACAGAGAAAGTCCTTTAACTATAAATAAGTTTTTTAAGACTGACTAACATTTTAAAATTGAGTAGCAAGCTCCAATATGTTTCACGATTGAGGAAAGTACTTTTAATCAATTCAAATGTCAAAGGTAAAATAATTAATGTTAAATATAACGTGTGTATTAGTCATAGTTCTCCAGAGAAATAGAAGCAGTAGAATTGATAGAATCTATCTACCTGCATGAAACTGGCTCATGAAACTATGGAAACTGAGAAGTCCTGGAATCGGCTGCCTGCAGGTTGAAGAACCAGGAAAGCCGGTGGTGTACTTTAGTTCAAAGTCTGAGTCCAAACACCTGAGAACCAGGGGAGCCTATAGTGTAAGTTTGAGCACATTCAAGAAACTTAAGAAATAGGAGCTCTGGCCGGGCACAGTGGCTTACGCCTATAATCCCAGCACTTTGGGAGGCCAAAGCGGGTGGATCATGAGGTCAAGAGATTGAGACCATCCTGGTCAAGGAGGTGAAACCCCGTCTCTACTAAAAATACAAAAATTAGCTGGGCATGGTGGTGCGTGCTTGTAGTCCCAGCTACTTGGGAGGCTGAGGCAGGAGAATTGCTTGAACCCAGAAGGTGGAGGTTGCGGTGAGCCAAGATCGTGCCATTGCACTCCAGTCCGGATAACAACAGCGAAACCCCGTCTCAAAAAAAAAAAGAAAAGAAAAGAAACAAGAGCTCTAATGTCTAAGGGCGGAATCAAATGTTTGTCTTAGTTCAAACAGGAAGAGTGAATTCTCCCTTCCTCCATTTCTTTGTTCTATTTGGGCCCTTAATGAAGTAGATAATTCTCATTTATTGAATCTAATAGATTGACGAGAATGATTTTCTTTACTTGGTCTACAAATCCGAATGCCAATCTCTTCCTGAAATATCTTCCCAGACACACCCAGAATTAATGTTTTACCAGCAATCCGATTAAACCTTAGCTCAGTCAAGTTGACATGTAAAAGCTAACCATCACGATGTTTTTATCTGCATGTTAATAAAAATGACATATCAAAACTTAGGAAGCAGAAAAATATTCTCTTAGAGAAAATTTTTGGCATATATTGGAAAAGAAAAAGTGAGTAACAGTGAACCAAACATCCTTATTATGAATGGATAAAATATCAGTTTAAACTAAAAAAAGAATTAAAATAAGACTAAAACATAATTGCTGAAATAGAAAAAATAAACAGTCAATAAATCAATAAAGCTATCAAATTCTGAGCTTAAAAGAGGGAGAGAGGAAGAGGAAAGTGTAGAATAGCCAATTTTGAAACAGTAATGCTCTCTATGATTATTAACAACTCTAAAAATCCTTAGATACATTAAGAAGATATAAGGTTACAATGAACAATTTTGAAAAAATAATAACATGACATAACCAACACAAGAAAAATACAAATACAAATTTGAATAAACCTATGAACATTAACTAAATTTAACCCCAGTTAATTTTTTAAAAAAATATAAAGAAAAGATCACAAAGCAATATAAAACAAGCATCTAGGTCTAGCTGCAACCATTGGTGAACACCTGGATGGATTAAGCAAGGAATAATTGCCTTATACCAACGTATATAAAATAGCAAATATAAAATGAACTAAAATGAAAGCACTATGCTTTCCAATTTATATTGTGAGGATAAGACATTTCAAGAAAAGATATTTTCACATGTTAAAGAAGAATGTAGAGTTCAAAATCCTAATACAAATATTAGCAAAGTTAATTCAATAATCTATTTAAAAGAGGAAATGTATCATACTGAGGTTATTTTTATTCCAGGAATGTAAGGTTAGTTTAACATTGGAAAATCAATTTAACATAGCATATTACTAAGAAAAAAAAGAAAAATTATGTCATCATTCTGAAAAGCATGGCAAAAGAAGGTTTGATCACATCCAATATTTATTCGTGATTTAAGTAATTTTAGAAAACAATGAATAAAAGGAAGGAAATTAGTCTAATAAATGTATGTATCACAAGAAAAATACCATGGCAAAAATAATGCTTAATCTTGGAAGTTTTGAAGAATTCTATTTGACATGGAGCCCTAAGTGGCTGTTATCATCACTTTTCATTTTATTGGAGTTCCTCACAGTGCAGTCGATAACCACAAAAAGAAAGAAAACTAATGTAGACCACAGAGGAATAAATAACATCATTATTATTCACATATAATAATATGTAGATAGAAATAAAAGTACAAGTAATAAAATTAGTAAAGTATTTTAGCAAGGTTTCTGGAGGGAAGTCAAAGTACAAAAATCAATTTCAGTTCTTTATAGTTACAAAAACAATATTAAAATTTAAAACCATGTCATTTATACTAAAGTAGCATCAAAAATTTAGCAAGTAATAAATCCATCAGACAACACATAATAACTCCCTGCCAGGAAGTACAAAATATTTATTGAGAGAAAATAAAGAAAATTGAAGAATATGAATGTGAGAAGACCAGGCGTGGTGTCTCAGGCCTGTAATCCCAGCACTTTGGGAGGCCGAGGTGGGCAGATCATCAGAGGCTGGGAGTTCCAGACCAGCCTGACCAACATGGAGAAACTCCGTCTCTACTAAAAATACAAAAAATCAGCTGAGTGTGATGGTGCATGCCTGTAATCCAGCTACTTGGGAGGCTGAGGCAGGAGAATGGCTTGAACTCCAGAGGCAGAGTTTGCAGTGAGCCAAGATCGTGCCACTGCACTCCAGCCTGGGTGACAAAAGTGAGACTCCTCAGAAAAAAAAGTGAGAAAATTTTATAAACCTTATTGGTATCATGTTTATGGAATGAAAGACTCATGGTAGTGTAGATTCTAACTCCCCCTAAACTTAAGTTTAGATTAACAGCAATTCCCATCAAAATCCCTGTGGGAGTTTTTGTGGAATATGATGGGATGACACTAAAATTAGTATGAAAATGCAAAATTCTAGTAATAACAGGCATCATATTCTGGCTTGGAGAGCAAAGGGAATGGACTTCTTCTATCAGATATCTGGGCTAAGTGGCAAAATGGAAGAACAGGGAATAGTAGTATCTTTAACAGGTGATACTGAAACATATGATTATTGATATTGAAAATAGTGTGACTTGACCACTACCTCACATTAAATATTAAAAATGAATTCTAAGGAATCATATATTTAGATGAGAAATGCGAATTTTCTAGAATATAACTTTGAGAGACTATCTTTATAATGGAGTAGGATAATATTTCTTAAATAGGACACACAAGTCATTAACCACAGAGGAAAATGTTGGTAAATTGGACAAGGTTAAATTTAAGGACTAATTTTCCAAACAGGTTATTAGGAGAATGAAAAAGCAGCTGACAGAGTGGGAGAATATCTTTTCAAAGCATCAGTAGATAAAGGGTAGGCATCAAGAAAATATAAAGAACTATCAATCAATAAGAAAAAGACAAAACAACTTTCAAGAGCTGAATTGGTAAAAGGCTTTAATAAGTTACACATGTCAAACGAAAGTGAGAAGGCCAGGCGTGGTGTCTCAGGCCTGTAATCCTAGCACTTTGGGAGGCTGAGGTGGGCAGATCATCAGAGGTTGGGAGTTCCAGACCAGCCTGACCAACATGGAGAAACCCCGTCTCTACTAAAAATATAAAAAATTAGCTGAGTGTGGTGGCGCATGCCTGTAATCCAGCTACTTGGGAGGCGGAGGCAGGAGAATGGCTTGAACTCCAGAGGCAGAGTTTGCCGTGAGCCAATATCGTGCCACTGCACTCCAGCCTATGTGACAAAAGTGAGACTCCTTCTCAAAAAAAAAGTGAGAAAATTTTGTAAACCTTATTGATATTTAGGGAAATGAAAATTACGACATGATGAAACATCACAACATACCAACAGGATCATTAGAATTAAAAGGGCTGACAACTCCGAGTGTTGACAAAGCCATAGAACCGTATGAGTTCTCTTACACTGTGGCAAAGAGAGTTACTTTGGGAAGACTTTGGTCCTAGCTTGTAAATGTAAATATAGGCATGCTCCATATCCCTGCAGTTTTTCTCCTAGTCATATAATCAAAAGCAATATGTTCCAAGATACATACAAAAATATTCATAGCAGCATTATGTACGCTATTTAGACAAATCATTATTATATATGCAAATAATGGAATACTATGCATCAATGAAAATGAAAGAAATATAGCTACAGTGAACCATATGCCTGAATCTTACAAATATATTAAGGAGTGAATGATACCAGATGCAATAAACTACATACTATATAATAATATTAATATTTCAAAAAATAAACAGAACAGTTTTTAGGATTTTATGCTCAATAAAACATGTGATGGGAACTGAGACAGTGACACTATGAAATTGAATTTTTTTAAGTAATTGGCAGTAAGTAATTACTGGGAGGGAACATAGGACTAGATTTCTCGGTGGTTAGCCATGATCTATTTCTTAATCTAGGTGGTGATTACACAGGTATTCATGATGAGTTGTGCTGCTTATATACTGTTGAAAAACATGTGCTTTGAATGAAGAGACCTTCCAAACAGGCTTTTGAGGAACATGGCTGTTTATTCACCTGGGCGCAGGTGGGCTAAGGCTGAAAAGGGCATTAGCAAAGGGAGTGGGATAGGAGTTGGTTTTATAGGTTTCGGTAGTTTTTTGCGGGGCGGGGGTGTTGCAGAGTAAGTTCAGTTAGAGTGCTGGGGTTAGGGGCAAGAAATATACATGACCACAAGTTCAGTTACAATGGCAGGGTTAGGTGAAAGGTAGTTACATTATCATAACACTTAAGATGGCAGGGTTGGGTGAAGGGTATTTATATTATCATAAGAATAGTTAAGATGGCAGGGTTGGGTGAGGGGCTTGTCCGGGAAAGCTCTGCCACTGAGTGATCAGGGACAATGGCCAAAGCAGGCAGCGGGTGGGAGACATCAGTCGAGGCAAGCAGGACTTCAGACTTTCATGCTCCAGGCTTGCATATGGAGACCTGACAAATACTTTTGTTTACTATTGTGTATGAGGTACTTCACAACAAAAAAGCGTTAAAGAAAATTTAGTTTCAGCTCCTTTTTACAGAAACACCTAATAGACCGCTGCAGTGGGAATGAGTCAATAAAACTGTACCTACTAAGATTCCAGAGCTCCAATCCAAGTTACCACCACGAGTAACCTCTGGAAATTTAGTAGGTACAGTTTTATTGACTCATTAAATCTTAGTAAGTACAGTGCACCAAGGCGAATTATAAGAATCAGGGCATGTCAATCAGATGTGCAATTCTGCAGAAACAAACATTCACAGCAGCAGCTCTCAGCACTGCTGCTCTGGAGAGAACTAACTACAAAAAAAAGTAGAAAGTAGAGCGAAAAATTAAGTTTGTGAAGGTAGGTTTAAGCTTTACATTATGTCAGGAGATGTCCTTACACAGTTGCATCCTCTGTCTCCTACGTGGTCTCTCCAAGTGTCCGTCTCTAATGCATCATTTTGTAGCAGCAAACAGGGCTTTCAGGTGTGGGATTAATTGAGTTTAGTGACCAATAGTTGTTTGATTCCTATGTCAGTTCTACGGGTGGGGTGGTGGTAATTAAATTACTTTCTAAACTAATTGGGAAAGTTTCACTGTTAGCAGTATGCTAAAAGTACTGTTAGCAAAAGAAAAAAGTTTCTAAGGTCAAATAAAATAATGTTTCCTGCTATTCTTCAAACCCTTCAAAAAATTGTGGTTTTTGCAGAGCATCTGGTTCAAGTCTCTGCTAGTAGCATGGATTATATTTAAACTTTATATAACAAGCATGATTAAAGTATTTGGTCAGTAAGTGCAATAATACTATTAGAAAGCATATTGGACTTAATGGTAAAATGCATCTAATGAGGTCAACTCTATATGAGCCATTTTTTTTTTTTTTTTTTCTGAGACGGAGTTTCGCTCTTGTTACCCAGGCTGGAGTGCAATGGCGCGATCTCGGCTCACCGCAACCTCCGCCTCCTGGGTTCAGGCAATTCTCCTGCCTCAGCCTCCCGAGTAGCTGGGATTACAGGCACGCGCCACCATGCCCAGCTAATTTTTTGTATTTTTAGTAGAGACAGGGTTTCACCATGTTGACCAGGATGGTCTCTATCTCTTGACCTCGTGATCCACCCACCTTGGCCTCCCAAAGTCTTGGGATTACAGGCTTGAGCCACCGGGCCTGGCCTCTCTCAGCCTTTTAAATATTATATCATCCTTAAATTCAGGTTCTACTTTTCTATCAGTGAGACTCTCTGAAACTATGAAAACACAGCTATGAAACTGTGTTTTCTTTATGTTTTAAATTTGTAAAATCCTAAAATAATCTCCTGCATAAAATTAATTTATTTGGACAGTTGTTATTTAGTTTCTGCTGAACATTTTGCTCTTCCTTTTCTCTCATTCTTATTTATGTTGTCTTTAATTCTGGGGACTTCTTTCTATTTTCCTTGGCTTCTTGTTTCTTTATGTCATTCTTCCAGTAACGAAACCACAATTTATGCAGTGACTCAATATTCTTATTACAATTTTTTATATCAAATTACTCCTCTGAGTTTTTTTTTTTCTATTTTGCTCATTTGTGGACATCTAAACTTTTGTCTTTGACTTTCTATCTCTACTGTCCCTGAGTCTCAAGCACTTCATGATTTTAATTGCCATTTGTTACTAATAGCTACCAATTCAATATTTACACCTCAGCTCCTATAAGTACTAGATTTATATTAACAGTGTCTCTATCATGAAATCGCAGAACTTGGTGATTGTTAGGGCATCTTCTTCTATTTGTTCATTCCAAAATTTGTTGTGTACTAGCTATTATTAGAGAAGACAGTCCTAAGTTATTTTAACAGAGAAATTAGTACAATGGAAATGCACTTTCAGATGGGAAGAAATGGTTCTAACAAAGTATATGGTTTGAGAAAGTCAGAGATCCCAAACATGTAACTGTTCAATGTCAAGGATCAGGAAAAAAAAATCCTCTTTGAAAGTGAGGTGGCTCACAACTGTAATCCTAGCACTTTGGGGGCCAAAGTGGGTGGACCACCTGAGGTGTGAGTTCAAGACCAGCCTGGCCAACATGGAGAAACCTGGTCTCTACTAAAAATACAAAAATACAAAACTTAGCTGGGTGTGGTGGTAGGCACCTGTAATCCTAGCTATATGGGAAGCTGAGGCAGGAGAATCACTTGAACGTAGGAGGTGGAGGTTGCAGTGAGCTGAGATTGCACCACTGCACTCCAGCCTGGGTGACAGTGCAAGACTCTGTCTAAATAAATAAATGTCAAACTTATTTGAATTTTTTTGGAATTTTATTAAAGTTTATATCCCTTTGCTTTTAACTGGAAAGCTAATTGTTTGCCATGTATGAGTCATTATTCTATTTATTAAAAAACACTATTACAATAAATTTTGTAGGCCGATATCCTTTTATCAATGTTTTTATTATAATTATGATTATTATGAAGAATTGTAGTACTCCCTCAATACCTTGAACACAAAAATCCCAAACAATAAGATGTTCTTTTTCTACTGTGAAAAATGAAATGTATTTGTACTCCTTTAAATTTTCTTACAGTGTGTTTTCTTAAGCTATAGATGCTTAAATACTAAATGAAGTTCCTAAAATGGAGGTAAAAGCACCCATTTATATAAAAACTATTTAAACATAAATTAAAAAGAAAATGTAGAAAAATATTTGCACTAAAATGCGATTGAAAATGATGAAGTATTACATTGGTTTCAAAAATTCTTAATCTTTAGGACATGCTAAACATTTATGACGTACTTCTTAAAAGTAAGCACACCTTTGCCCTCAGTATGGTACTCAGTATCATATATATCTATGATATATATATGATCATATATATATATATATATATATATATATATATATATATATATCATACTAGGTATTCCCAAACTTGTATATAAGAATTCCCTGGAGGATTTTAAACCTGGAGTATGTAATATGTGGATCTGAGCTGGAGACTGAGAATTTGCAGTTCTAGCAAGTTCCTAGTTGGTGCTTCTTCAAAGACTACATGTTGGGAATCATGAACAAATAATAATACAAATACTTGTTTTTCCTGCACCTGTTTTAAAACTTCTACAAGTTTAATTTGCTACATTTATAGATATGTGGAAAAAAAGTGGTGCTTGACTTAGGATTTGCATAATGCTATCCCTTTCACAAACTTTTTATTTAAACCTTGACCAAGCTATTTGCACATTTAAGAGAAATCATTTACACAAAGCTTTGGGGACTGATTTTATTGTACTAATTCCTAGCACAACAGGCTCATTGAAATATCTCAGACTTTCAAGTCTCCTCACTGGAAACAACACTGTGCAAAGGACAACTTATTTGAAGAACTATTTCAGAAAGAATTCTAACATCATGAATGATTATTATGCACAGCAGGTGTAAATGAATTATTTATCAAATATGTTTTCATTATTTCTCACTGAAAACATTGAAGATCTTCTTTCCAAGCATCCAGTTTCAACAATCATTTGTACACAGAGCAGGTCTTTACTTAGACAAATATTTATGGGTATGCTTTCATATGAAAAATGAAAGAGCTATTATAAACACAAACACTGTACTGTATTTTGAAAGCATAAAGTGAATAATTAGCAAATAATTATGCCATTTGATAAACAATTTTCTTCATTGCTCACTTTATTTCATTTTATATTTTAACATTTGGCATTTTTAAAGGGTTTATTATGCACCCCTCTCTCAGAGGAAAAAAAGTATTAATCTAAAAATCACAATCTATTTATGCAACTTAATATCACAGGTATTGCAATGATGAGCTCAAAAATTTCAAGCAAGTATCTAATGAACAAATGTGCTCAGGGAAACAAGGATTTTAACCATCTGTATAAGGCTTTTACATCCCTGTGCAGAAATGGTATAGGATCTATTAAATATATCCAATAGATATACACATACACAAACACACACAAATACCCTCATACAACACACACAGAGACTTTGTTCACACAGGGTAACTATTTGTCCTTCAAATGAACAAACTTTTTATGATACTAAGAACCTGCTCAATGCAACTATTTATTTGATATATTACAGCATATATTTATTTTGCAAGTGATTCACAGTTCAAATTGTTAATTGATCTCATGATATCCTAACTTTGATGAAGTATCCTAAATTCTCCAAGACTAACCAAAGATTGGGATGAAAGGAATTTTTTAATTCAAATATGAAGAAAATTATTTACTTGCAATCCCAAACAAAATTTTATATATTATATATTATTGCCAAATAAAAAATATTAGAAAATAAAATTAGCCCACGTCAAATGTAGGTGCTTTCTAGGGAAAACAAGAGTTTCACCATGTTAAACAGGATGGTCTCCATCTCTTGACCTCGTAATCCACCCACCTCGGCCTCCCAAAGTTCTGGGATTACAGGCTTGAGCCACCACGCCTGGCCAAAATTTTATACTTAATGACAGAGTCATCTGATGGTCTAGTTGAAGACTAATTATATTTGATCTGGTTTTCAGTACACATAATTACAGTTGAATAAATCTAGTTGGTTATGTCCATATCTTTTATAATAGTAAACATGGTGTATCACTATTGTTTCCCAAGTAAAAAGAAAATATTTTTGGAAACCTGTTTCCTTTAGATGAAATATTTTATTTTCAACAAGGGTTTTTTTTTTTTTTTTGAAACTGCATCTTCTTTTCTTTTTCCATATTGAAAGTTTAGGCCAGGCATGGTGGCTTATGTCTGTAATCTCAGTAATTTGGGAGGCCTGAGCAGGTGGATCACTTCAGGTCAGGAGTTCAAGACCAGCCTGGGCAATATGGTGAAACCCTGTCTCTACTAATAATTATGAAAATTAGCTGGGCATTTAGGCCGGGCTCAGTGGCTCATGCCTGTACTGTAATCTTAGCAATTTGTGAGGCTGGGGCAGGTGGATCACTTGAGGTCAGGAGTTTGAGATCAGCCTGAGCAATATGGAAAACCCCCCAACTCTACTACAAAATATAAACATTAGCTGGGTATGATGGTGGGCGTCTGTAGTCCTAGCTGCTTAGGAGGCTGAGTCAGCAGAATGCTTGAACCCGGGATGTGGAGACTGCTGTGATCTGGGATCAAGCCACTGCACTCCCGCTTGAGCTGCAGAGGAGACTCCGTCTACCCACCCTGCCCCGACAAAAGAAAAAATAAAGAAAAGAAAGTTTATAAGTAAGTTAAGAGGACAAACCAAACCAAGAATTGTACATTATCCTATCATGCTTGTGGTCATTGCCACCATTTTTTAAAAATCATTAATGCTTATTAGAACTATTTAAACTGAATTGAAATACCTTATCTTGAACAGACACCAGGACCTTTGTTAAACACGGAATTCCATATTAGAGTGACTTTCATAGAAAATTATGTATATATACCCTGTATGTCAACTTCCCAGATTTAGGAATATTTTAATATTATAACTCACAAATAATGAGAAATCATTCCTCACTCTAGTAATCCTATTATATTTTACATTGGGATAGATAACAAAGAATTTTAAGACATTGAACATTACAGTGAAAGTAGATGGATTAGGATTTCTAAATGGCTATCTATGGAATAAAGAGAAATAGATGATACTCAGAAAGAGAAGACAAGGCTCACTTAATCAGAAACTTCAAATTATTACCATTGTGTGAGCGAGAATTCTAAATTACCTGTCTTTAATGTGGAGATGACTTTAAATTCTGACCTGTGCATTTGAAGTTAAAAAATGAGAGCTTTTTGAAAGTAAGAGTAAATATATTTTGCTCATATATTACTATAAAACACTGTTGAATTTCTTTCAAGACAATTAATGTCTTCACCTATATTTAACTAAAGGTGGGGACATAGAACCCATCTTCCAATATATAGTTCTCTTTGTAGATATGGCATAGAGAACTTGAATTATAAAGCCAGATAGATATAATATAAATCCCAGGCCTCATACTACCAACCATAAACTGTTTATTTGGTTATTTTTACCTTTCTGAACCGGTTTTCTCCTCTGTAAAGTGGAATTCAGATAACCTTTGTCATAGGAGTAGACACTTTTTTAAACACCCAACTATCCTGGCTCAGTAACCAACAGTAGAGTACCCAATAATGGTTTTTTTACCTTTCTTCATGGCCTTCCTATAATCTGGCATTCAAATGACGTTTTCATTTTCAATCCTTTCCAAGCTATTATCTGTTTGTTCATTGTAGCTATTAGTTTAATTATCTTTGCAAATTCCCAATGCCTTTTGGATATTATCAACTCCATGTTTTCTACTTAGTATTACATAAACACTTGTTGAATGAAAAAGGAAATCAGTAATAAAAACCTGAGCTACCTGAAAATTCCTGGAATTTTCTGTCTATTTTAGGTATGTATGCTTTAAGTGAGGAGCTTGACAAATTTGAGATATGGAGAAAAAAATAAGATTTGACTATCTTCTTGCAAGTAAATTAGTTTACCTAAGGTCAAAATATAGTAATAGAGAACTTCATACTTTTCAATTCAATATATTACATAATGTTTTAAAATATAAAACAAGCTGTCATTCTAAGTTGCCCCTTCTGTAATTTAACATTCTAATAAAGAATAAAGTTAAAAACAGAGTCTGAAGAAATCTTACCAAGATTATGTATGTAAGAAATGATTTGCTAGTCCTGTATCATTCAACCATCCAGCAGGGCAACAGTAAGGGATTTGAAGAAGATAATAATATTTCTTAGAAAAATTAATTTGAATCTTAAGTAATTACCACTTTGGAAGTATTAAATTTTTAAAAACATTCTTCACTCACAATCTGCCAGTGGCTGGTTACACTAATTCAGAAGGGAGATTAAATTAGTGCAAATAAGGACAGTATTATTAAAAGCAGGAACAAATTTTCTTCCTATTTCATAAGGACTAGCAACTACGAAAAGATGTGCTTTCTCCCCCAATCTTTTGTTACAAGGAAAGAAATGGATAGTTAATTAATGTCTGTAGTACTAGGAAGAGGGAAGGAAATATGTTGCAGGTTGGATGTAAGAAGTGTATTTCTTCATTTCACAGTGACAGGCTTTAATTTAAGTAAGTAGATAAAGGAATCAATTCCAAGGGGATGCTTTTGGATTCCACACATTAGAAGCAAATTCCAGCTTCTTTCTAATCAGTTGGTATTCTGGTAATTAAATACTATGACTATGCACTGTTGCTTATATAGCAACTCAAAAGAGTGTCTATTTAATTTTCAGGTTATTCATTATCCCTTGTATATGATATGGCCTAGAGGACTGGAGAATCTAAACTCATTGCTCTAATAGGAAACACTTCGGATTGTCCCTGTCATTTGATTGCTGCCACCTGAGGGAGGACAATTAACGTAAATTAGGGGCTGTAAACCTGGCAAGATGTGCTGTTAATCTATCCAAATGAAATCTGACACTTGATCAGTAATTTCATTGAGGAGGGGTGCACAAAAATCACCAGTATGAAAGGAAAAGCTCTATACCTGAACACTTTAGATATTTTGTTCTCTTTCTAGAGTAAGAGAAGATGAAAGCAGGTCCACAGGTTAGCTGCTTAACACTACAAAAATATTTCAAATACTTAAATTATTTCTTCTTTCCAAAAAACAAAAGAAAACAAATAAACAACAAAAACAAAATCAGAACAAATGAAGGGAAATAGAGAAATGCTTAGAAAACCCAGAATTTTCAATAACCTGAATCAAAACAAGTCAACTGATAGTAAATAATGAAGAAAATTTTCACACCCTTGCTTTCCTGAGGAATATGCATTACATTTTGTATTTGATAAATAAACATCTGTTAAAATATATGAAAGATTCTTTAGAAGTCACATGCTGTCCACAGGATTGTTGCTTTTCCTGACACTAATGAACGCTTTGTGCATACACATAAAAGACATTTTTTTCCTAGTTATTTTCGTTGTGATGTGAGGCAAGACTTTTACATGGATCTTAATGTCGATAGCTAAAATTAGAAACTTTCAAGGTGACATCAAATAAATACTTAAAAGGAATAGAGAAAATACCAAGCTGTTGACTGATTCTACAAGATCCATTTATTAAAAATATATTCATTTTGGAGAGCTTAACAATAGGTACACATGGACATACAGAGTGGATAATGGTCATTGGCATCTACAGAAGATGGGAGGGTGGTGAGGGTTTGTTGTTGTTGTTGTTGTGCTTTCAGAAAAGTCTTTAAAGGAACATACAGAAGTAACCAGAGCATATTTTAAAAAGGAGTAAGAGGGAAGCTCCAAAGTTCAAATTTAAAGCAAAAAAGCATTTGATGGATCTCTCTCTCCTGCCTACTCCTGCTAAGATAGATGATAGATAGATGATCGATCGATCGATCGATAGATAGATAGATAGATAGATAGATTAGATGGATAGATAGATGACAGATAGATCAGATAAATGTTTTTAATAACCAGCATTAATATTTGGTGACCCCAACTCCAACAAATACAAGCAAAAATTACTTAAGCAACAGCTGTCATATTTAGGAAAACAAAAGGATTACATTCAAGGAACAGGTGGGATTAAAGGATCAAGATATTAAGAAAAGTCTCTGAAAATGAGAATATATAAATATATGATTATATGTGATTGGGAAGACAGAAAATCTGAGACACGTCTGTTCATTTAGAAAGTTTATTTTGCCACACAGCTTCTGGAAGTCCTGATACCATATGCCCAGGGTGGTTGGGGCACAGCTTGGTTTTATACATTTTAGGGAGACATGAGACATCAATCAATATATGTAAGAAGTACATTGGTTCAGTCTGGAAAGACAGGACAACTTGAAGCAAAGGCAGGAAGAGTCAAAGCAGGGAGGGGATTTCCAAGTCACAAATAGATGAGACACAAACCTTTGCATTCTTTTGAGTTTCTGATTAACCTTTCCAAAGGAGACAGTCAGATATGCATCTATCTCAGTGAGCAGAAGGATAGAAAAGGAGACAGGTTTGCCCTAAGTAGTTTTCAGCTTGAGTTTTTCTTAGTGATTTTTGGGGACCCAAGATTTTCCTTTCACATGCTTATAAATATGTATATGAACATTTAGTTATTCATGCATGTAAACATATCTGTTTATTGTATATTTTATTTTACATAGTTCTATATTTGTATTAAATCCCCTAATTTTTAATAAATTCTTATTGTCCTATACTTTCTATATATAATTATGTATTTTATCTGTATGTAGACCAATGGTGTAAGAAACACTGGCAATTTGAATTCACCTTTACATCATATAGATAGTCAGATAATAGGTAGATATAAAGCAAATGTCACTGAAATAATGTTAATAATCAGAATTATGAATTTTCTGATGACCCAGATTTTATATTATCAGTACAATATGATGTGGTCATTTCCCTATAAAATCACAATTTATTGTGTTTGCAGAGAGGGGAGGTTATTAAGTACATTTATTTCCCCTTAAAGGATAGTAAAAAAATCTGAGTGAAGTCTGCCCATCAAAAATTTATAGAAATCTATTTTATGGTAGTCTTCTCTTACCTAACATAAGTATATATAAAAACTTTTAAGAAGAGAACTTAATAAAAAATTAGAACATACATAATTTAATATTTTTCCAGCTGCAAATAATAATTACTGTAACAGAAGATTTATTTGGTTATATTACTGAAGGTCTGTGTGTTGCACTGTGTGATAGTTAATACTGTCAACTTGATCGGATTGAAGGATGCAAAGTATTGATCCTGCGTGTGTCTGTGAGAGTGTTGTGAAAGGAGATTAACATTTGAGTCAGTGGACTGGGAAAAGCAGACCCATCCTTAATCTTGGTGGGCACCATCTAATCAGCTGCCAGTGTGGCTAGAATATAAAGCAGGCAGAAAAATGTGAAAAGACTGTACTGGCCTAGCCTCCCAGCCTGCATCTTTCTTCTGTGCTGGACCCTTCCTGACCTCGAACATCAGACTCTAGATTCTTCACTTTTGGGACTCAGACTGACTTTCCTTGCTTTTCAGCTTACAGATGGCCTATTGTAAAATCTTATGATGGTATGAGTTAATGCTTAATAACTTCAAACACACACACACACACACACACACACATACACACACACACTATTAGTTCTGTCCCTCTAGAGAACCCTGACTGATACAGATTTTGGTACCAGGAGTGGTTCTAGAGGAAAAAAATATTAAGGATGGAGTTCTTTCATTGGTTTTGTAGTTTCTGGAGTTGGCAACTTAATATGAGTAGACCCCACAATACTAAGGACTCTTAGGTCTAATAGTATGGAGAACACTGATAGTTCTTGGTGTACTATTAAGAGAGTTATGCAAAATAAATGCATTTGACACTCCTGATTTACTACTCATGAAAGGCAAGGAATTTAGTGACTCTATACATAATACTTTTGACCATATGTGGAGGACCAAGGAACATAATGAAGCTGGTTGGTTTCTCCTAAGTTCAGTGGGAAAAATGATGAAAGAAAATGATGAACTCAGGGATTCTGTCTCCCGGCTTCAGAAGCACATACTGAGCCTCAAATCTGCTCAGACTGACCTGAGTGAAAGTCTTATCACTGTAGAGAAAGAGCTGAAATTCTGGAAATTCAGACACAAGCTCTTATCATGCAAGTGTCTGACCTGCAACAAAAGGTAGATGCACAACCTTGCCAGGCGTCTATTGTTAAAATGAGGGCATTGATTGGAAAAAAAATGGGACCCTCCAACTTGGAATGGGGATGTGTGGGAGGACCCTGGTGAAGCTGGGGAGACTAAATTTGTAAACTCAGACATTTTCTCCAGAAGAAACAGCTTCCCCAATCCCAGTAGTGACAACATTCCCCTCTCCAGTCTGCCATCAGCCTTTCTACCTTTGTCTGAGTAGGTAAACCCTGTGCTGCCTGAGGCAACAGTGATGGCCTCCCCTGAGGCAGTGTATGCTCTGAATCAGTGTCCAATATATGGTACAGTTTCTCCCTTGGCCAGGGTTCATGAGTTCAGGAATCAGGGGTAGAAGTGGAAGTAGCACCATTCACCATCACCCCTAGTGATGCACTAGCAAAATTTTTGCTTTCTGTCCTTATGACATTATAAGGCCTAGAGGTCTTAGTTCCTGAGGGAGAAATGCTGCCACCAAGAGACACAACAAATGATTCCATTAAACTGGAAGTTAAGATTGCCACCTGGACACGTTGGGCTCCTCCTACCTTTTAGTCAACAGACTAAGAAGGGAGTTATACTTGTGATTGGGGTGACTGACCTGGAGTATCAAGATGAAATCAGTCTACTACTCCACAATGGAGTTAAGGAAGAATACACATGGAACACAGGAGATCCATTAGGGCATCTCTTAATATTACCATGCCCTGTGATTAAGGTCAATGGAAAATTACAACAGCCCAATCCAGGCAGGACTACAAATGGTCCAGACTCTTTGGAAGTGAAGGTTTGGGTCACTCTAGTAGGAAAAAAATCCATAACCTGCTGAGGTGCTTGGTGAAGGCAATGGGTGTATACTACCCATACAGAATGGGTAGTATATGGAGGTAGTCATCAATCCCAACCATGACAGTGTAACCAGCTACAAAAATGAGCACTGTAATTGTCATGAGTATAAGAATATGTTTGTGCATGTATACACTTGTACTAAGAAAATATCTTCATTTTATTTCCTTTTTCTTTTATCACGACATAAGATTTATTGACTTCATGTTAGCATTTAAGTATTGTTAACTTATGTGATAGCATTTGGGTTGGGGATTGGCACATTTCTGGTTGTACAAAGGATAGTTGTGTTATGTTAGGTGTAATTATGACCTTATGATTGTCTTTATTTGAAGAGTATGTATGCATGCTCTCAAGAGATGTGTATGGGTTCAAGTTGACAAGGGATGGACTTGTGATGGTTAATATGGAGTGTCAGCTTGATTGGATTGAATGGTGATCAATCCTTCAGTTGATCCTGGATATTGATCCTTGGTGTGTCTGTGAGGGTGTTGCCAAAGGAGATTAACATTTGAGTCAGTGTGCTGGGAAAGGTAGTCCCACTGTTAATCTGGGTGGAAACCATCTAATCAGCTGCCAGCATGGCTAGACTATATAGCAGACAGAAAAAGGAACTTGAAAAGACTAGACTGGCTTAGCCTCTCAGCCTACATCTTTCTCCTGAGCTGGACCCTTCCTGCCCTTGAACATCAGGAACTTAGGACTTGATGTTCTTCAGTTTTAGGACTTGGATTGACTTTCCTTGCTCCTCAGCTTGCAGATGATCTAATGTGGAACCTTGTGATTGTGTGAGGTAATACATATGGGAGTTTATTAACTATTCCCTCACACGATCACAAGGATATATATCTTATTATTTCTGTCCCTCTAGCAAATGCTGACTAATATGTGCTAGTTTCAGATATGGATAAATTTAGGGTCTCAGTGTATATTACTAGGTATACTCACCATAACTGTGCTCATTTTTTCTCTGCAAAGGTTTAACTTTTAAATAAGCTTTCTATAAAATTGCAGTAAGGTCTCTGACTTACAACTTTAAAAGTTCAAGACCAGCCTGAGTGACATGGAGAAACCTCGTCTCTACTAAAAATACAAAATTAGCTAGGCATGGTGACACCTACCTGAAATCCCAGTTACTTGAGAGGCTGAGGCAGGAGAATCGCTTGAAAGTGGGAGGCTGTGGTTATGGTGAGCCAAGATCGCCCCTTTGCCCTACAGCCTGGGCAACAAGAGTGAAACTCCATCTCAAAAATAAAAATAAAAATAAAAAAATAAAAAATTGACAATGTTGCCACAGTAATTTTTGTCAAACCACATTGCGCTCATTTTCCTAAAATGATTTTAAAATCTATGGATTTCTTTTTACAGTTTTAAATAAACCTGAGTAGACCTGTCTTTGGAGGAAAGCCAAAATTTAATAAATAGCAGCTTTGGAAATATCCAGCCTCTTGTGGTGACTGATATTGTGTTTTGCTCTCTTCATTTAAAGCCTCATTCAACTTTACTCCTACTCCACTCTGTGCTTTTCACACTAATTTATTATTTTTTTAAAAAGGAACTTTCCTCTTTCTCCAAGCAATGATCTGATTCTGACCTTCCCTATGCTTGTCTTTACTGAATTAATACTGATTTTACAACACATTGTATTGTTAGAAGAAAAACCCTTTGGTTTAACACTTTCACTAAAATGTTGCTAAATGCATATAATATGCTATTGCCATGTTGATCATGTTTTGCTCAATGTTTAACTCCATTCATTAGAGTGGTGGCTGTACAGCATTTGGAATGGCCACAAAACACATAGATGGTTATGTTCCTTGCACTCAATCCATTCCCATTTTCTATGCCCAAGATTATTCTAGTGAGGGCAGCATTCTTAGAGAATTCATTAGAGAATGAATTCTTAGAGCAGTCTTAGAGAATGGCTTTACAGTGCCATTAAACAAGAAAATAGTGGAATTCACTGTCTTTTGCAAAATAAACTATTAACAAAATTTGGTATATTAACTATAGAGGTAGTTAATTTCAGAATGCACATTTCATAACTGTATTAATAATTGGTCATCGGATGTGACCATTGCATGCCCAATTTTATTTTAATAGAGTTGTTAGCCAGATACGCCTCTTTGCTGAAAATTCTAATAGATTGTAAGTAACTAAAGGGAAACCAAAGTGGTTTTCTGAAAAAAATTATCTGGGCTAACCTGTCACTCATGGAATAATAACCCAGAGTGGATGACAGTTCTCACACCAGCTGCTTGACATCTGAACAGCTGCCAATGCCCTAGGAAATGTCACACCATCAGATATAGGCTCTGAGTGGGTGAGCTGCAAAAATGTATCTGGTAGAGGCCAGCACCCCAGGCCATGACTAACACCCCAGGCCCCTTCATCCCATAAGCTTGAAACCGGAGTTGAGCTGTCAGTTTAATAAATGAATAGCCTCTTTGTTTTGATCAGCATTGTCAAGGCTTATTTCAAAAAGGGACTCCGATTCCTCTCACAGACTAGCCCAGCCAAAGTCAATTGGTACAATTTCAAGGTGAATTTATTCATTCTTTATAAAGTTCTGTGCACGAATGTATCAAGACAGTTGAATAAATTGAAATAAATAGACTTGGAGTTACATATTCTCTGAGTAATTGAAATAGTTTCCCCCCAATATATTTATAGTAATAATTCTACCTTTACGAAACCTAGACTAGCTGCAGAAAGGAAAGCATAGAATTACCATTTTGATAACATATTTGGAAAATGCAACCGGGGCTAATATGTTGATAAGGGCACCTGAAAGTTGTCCTTGCCTTTAACTATTCCATGTTAAACGTTGAGTAAAGCACAGCTTTACCACTTGATAAAGATGCCTGATTAGCCTGCATTGATGTGCAAATATTTACCTTGAATTTGGTCATTTTAAAGGGAGCTAGGCTGCCCAAACGCTAGCTCTATCTGCCTCACAGTACTCTGAATTTAAGATATATATAGGACACCGAAATCAACAAAAAACAAAAGGCAGCAGCAGTGTTAATGTCCATCGGAAATGAGAAACTGAGTTTAACATGTATAAAATTAACACGTGTCACCTTAGAGATCACCATTATGATCATTAATGACATCCAATAGTTTTAACTTGCAAGATTCACTTCATTTTTCAAACTTTTTTACTTATTGTGCCAACAGATGGACTCTGAGTCATAGTCAGCAAGGGTTACTGTAACAAAAAGCTCTCCTGGTTACAGTAGAAAAACCTCCCCAAATTTATCTGCCTGTGAAGGAGGGAGGAATTAATCTGGAACACTTACAGCATGCTGTTCTTAAAAGGATTTTCAATATATAAAATATCTTATCTGGAAAGTTTGGGTCCTCTTAAAATCATCAATAAGCCTTGGGAAATGCCGCAATCTGAGGTTTGGGAAGGAAAACGCTTTGACTTGATAATGAAGGACACCTGGGAGTGATTGGCGTTTGCTCACAGAAAAGTCAAATAATTGAGGTATAATGGTGAGAAGGGGTTTAGAGAACCACTTAGTCCAATGCTAATCCTTTGAAAACTTAAAGCGATGTCTATGATTTTTTTTCCCCAGTGACAAGCAATCTATAAAAGTGATCAAACCGATCAGCTGAGAATGCCATTTCTCTCCCTTTATCACTGTTTATCTGATTCTTTTAAAGCAAACTGAATTTCCCTCTCCTATCCATCAGTGTGTATATAAGCTCTGATGTGTGACCCATGGACAAATGAGCATTTCTTAGCCTCTGCCTGGAACATTAGTATTTCATAAAACATAAACAATAAATGTGTGAGTTACAGTCAGTCTGAGGAGATGTATGGCTTGAATAAAATAAATTTCAAAAGGATATTTTTACTTCTGTGTCATTAAATAAATATATATAGCCAAGTAAGTTGTTATTGATTAAAAGTCTGTTTTCATAGTTCTCTCAGGAAAACTCAAATATATGAGCTGAAAATCTGAGCTCCAATTTTAGTAGATGGATATCTATACACTCTTAATATATTATCAAAGCAGCACCTTATTTGATAAGGAATAGAGATTGTATTAACTTCAGAGTTTGCCCTAACCTTAAGCAGGAGGGCATCTGAAGGCTCTGGAAGGACTAGCCATGTTGCCTTGGATGTAAAGTCTCTCTTGATGGTTTAAACTACTTGTTTTTTATTCTTATTTTATATATATTTTTTTCTCTTTTCTTTTAGAGATAGGGTCTCTATGTTGGTCAGGTTGGTCTCAAACTCTTGACCTCAAGCCAATCCTCCTGCCTCAGCCTCCAGAGTAGCTGGATTACAGGCATAAGCCACCATGCCCAGCTCCCAAACTACTTGCTACTGATATGCCAGGCCTGAGACTTATACTATCCTAATAAGCTCTTCAACACCCCTGTTAATTTAATTAACCAACCCAAACTGGACAAGGAAATACCAATCAAATGTTAGATCTTAATGTTTGATTGCAGGTTTCAATATAATTAAGGTTTTTCACTAACCAAACTTTTATTGAACTCATCCAATAATCAAATTTTTATAGAAGACCTACTATGGACTAGACAGTAGAGATTATAATGTCTCCATCATGAAACAAAACAAAATCTAATAAACCACCAAATAAATAAATTATTTACATTGCAATCAATGTTTTATAGAAAGAAAACTAAGGGGCTGATACTGAGAATATTGTGGTGGGGAGCGTACTTTCTATTGAGAAGTTTAGGAACCTTTTACCATTTTCCTCTCTATTGGTTAGAAATAAAGGCAAAATAGGGTGTTGCCTGGACATAAGTTCAGTGGCAAGAATGGACTAATTTAATTAGGATATTTTAGAAAGATAAGTAATTTCTTAATTGGTAAATGTGACAAAATTCAAAAGGCATAAGAAATAAAGTAAATTTTCTCCCCACAGCCGTTAATTATTTAGTTTTCCTTGCTAAAGGACCTACTATTATCGGTTTTTAAAATTCATTTTATATATACAAATATATATTTATTCACAGACACATGCTAGAAAATCAGGCGATTTGTTAGCTCAGAAGTAGGGGAAAAAAAAATCTTAGATTCTTCACAGTTTGTGATTATCTGTGGGATAAATTCCTAGAATGAAAATTGTAGAGCTAAAGATTAAATACATGATCATTACATTAATAACATGTATCAATATCAACATATAGTCTCTTCCTCCAATCTTACTCACAAGTTGTATTACCTAACTTAGTATTTTCCAACATGTTAAGTGAAAATAATATCTGATTGTATTTTTAGTTTGCATTTCACAATGAATGACTCTAAATATTAACTCAAGTTCTTAACCACTGTTTATATATACATTTCTCTGGAATTATCTATTTCTATACTTCCTCATTTTTTATTGGTTTTTCATATTGATTATTTAGACCTCTTAAGGTATTAACAAATTAGGTTTTTGTATATCACACATTTATACATATTTCGCCGAAATGTTCTATTGCCTTTTTACTTTAAGTTTCCTTTTGGGAACGTTTTACATTTTAAGCAGACAAGTTTATCACTATATTCTTTTATGGCTCCTAAATTTATATGATATTAAGGCCTTTCCTATTCAAAGATTATATAAAAACTAGGTTTTGCTTCTTGTCCTACCTTTCCAATTTTATTTTCCACATTAAATCTTTGATCCATCCACAATGTATTTTTGAGTAAGGATTAAGATATAGATCCATCTGCTTTCTTTTTCTGAATTAGGATATTTTTGAAATAACACCACCTTAGAAATCTTAATTGAGATTTGAGACAAAAAAGAATTTTCTCAAGAATAACTTAATCACACACTTGAGATAAACTATTAACTGAATTTACTAAACCATTAAATTAAACATTTCAGCTAATTACCTAGATTGCACTGAATTTTAAGATTTGCTTTGGCCACCAGGCCTTCTTCACAGAGGGAGGGAATAGGGACATACTCTCTAGTGAGATCATTTGCAGAACTCTGGTTTCAATCACCCTTCCTCCCTTTCTTCCCATTTCCTCCCTCCTTTCCTTTCTGTTCCCTTCTGTCCTAACTTCTCTCCTTCCTTCTTTCTTTTCTTCCACCCTCACTTTCCCCTTTTCTTCATGATTCCTTCCTGAATCATGAGAAGGGAGATTACTTCTTTTCCTCCCTTCCTTCATTCCTCCTTCCTGACAAATCTCCTTCAAAGACCCATTATTCCTGTCTATTGAAGAGCTGGTACTTCCCATGTACATGTTTATTTGCGTCCCTTTTTTGCCTCTAGATTCCTTCTTCTGTGTCTTTCTCTGTTCTGTGTCTTCCTCTGTTTCTCTACTTTGTACAGTTCACTGATTCTTTTCTTTCCTGTTTTGGTTATATGACCCTTCTGCATAGCTCTGAATACCTGCTGCTTTCAGAAAACCTGGATCTCCTTCTGGTTTCTGGGCTCTTCTTATTCTATAGCAACCTTGCCCAGCTTGTGGCCTGTGGGCTGCATGCAGCCCAGGAGGACAGTTTTGAGAGCTGCCCAACACACATTCTTAAACTTTCTTAAAACATCATGAGATTTTTTTTGTGATTTTATACCTTAGCTCATCAGCTATGGTTAGTGTTAGTGTATTTTATGTGTGGCCCAGTGTAATTCTTCTTCTTCCAATGTGGCCCAGGGAAGTCAAAAGATTGGACATACCTGCCTCCAGGTTCATTGCCTAAAAAATGATTTATTTCTCACTACAACTTTCTTTCTGGGAAGCATCCTCAGGAAAAAAGACTGCAAATAAGCTTAAGTATTTTTTTTAAGCTTTGTCTTTCAGGGTGGTTTATTATTGTTTATTTTATTTTACTTTTTAATGTTGTAACTCAGCTACCCCTTCATGTATGATTATATTTATTTCATAATCATGAAAAAGACTATAATATTTTTGGTTAAAAGAACACTATCCCTATATCTTTGGCAAGTGTTTTTGCTTTGTCTCCTCTATATCAAATAGTCTGACTAAATAATTTATATTTGTTTACTTATATTATAATTCATTTTTTTCAGACAAGCAATATGATCTTAATTATAGAAATTATCTTGTTACTGTTACCGCCTCCTGACCACTTCTTCCTGGTCTGTGTCTCCCATAACAGTTCTTGTCATAACAACTCTTTAACTTATACTGTTCAAATGTGCCATCTGTATTTCAGGCCAGATGTGCATTTTTTATTTCTTTACCAGAACTCCAACTACTTCATTCTTCATCTAACCCTTTTGTTCTTCTCAGGCCAAAGACACCCTTGCCCCACCATCACCAATTATTCTGATGATAATTAATCAAAATATAAAATTTAATTTTAATAGTTATTTCTATATTTCCTTTCTGTTGTTTTATTCCATGCAGACCTCTAGGAATATTATGAAAAACAGGTAAATGGTGAGAATATGCGCTGTCTAAATACAGGCCTGTTAAATGGGTGATGCTGGGGCTAATGGAATTGAAGTGTCTCCATCAGAAATATAAGCAAGCTTGACCAGATCCGCAGTTTTTGATTATTTTATCCAGAAACCTCAGTGTTCACCATCAGGGGCCCATGACGGGGCATCCAGGATGTGTGGTGCAGCATAATGACACTCTGCATCATAGAAATTGAGAATTTGTTTGGATAGATCAAAAAAATTGGCAGATGACAATATGAAGTGATTTTAACAAAAAAGTTACACCAGTTTCCTACAGATAGACTATTTGTGGAAGGGGCATCTTTTTTGAATACACACAAAGGCTCCATATGGACAGAATCCCTGCTCAGCCTCAAAAGGTGAAGCGAGGCACCAGGAGGTTTTTCATCATCTATTTCCACCAGGCTCCCTCTGCTATTATCTTTGTATGTGTAGGAGTTTCTTGGAAGACTAATTTGAACATAGAGTTCTCCTAACAATAAAAAAAGAAAAAAGAAAGTTAAAAAAAAGAGAGAAAATACTTTTGAAAAGTTCCAGACTAGATAATATTTAATGTAATTTCTGGCTCTAAAGTTCTTTGATTATATGACTCAGTGTTAATAAATTAATCTACATATAAGATGTACATATATATTATATATATATTATATATACATACATATATAATATATATATATAATATATATATGGAGAGAGAGAGAGTGTGTCAGAATTTTAATTTGACAACTATGGAAAATTTTTACAGAATATTCTCTCCTTCAGGCAGTATATCTCCAACAGTTCCTATATTATTTTAGGAGATGTTATATTTATTTTTTAGGAGATGTTATTTTTATTTTTTAGGAGACTAGAGAGGTGAGATTTTGGGTTTCCTAAGAGATTAAGAGTTTCTCCATGTATACAGATTGGTCTTTTTCATATGCTTACATTGAAACTAAAATATAACTCTCTACCAGAAAATTGGTATTTTTGTTGTGTTCTAAGTGTAAACTAGTGTTTTAGTGACATTAGCCTATGTATGCATTAACTTCACATTCTTGTGACCTTATCATTTTGAATAAAAATTGTGCCATTTCATATCATTAAAGCAAATATATTAATACATTGTTGTACTTGTTTTCAACACATTCTAATATGTAATTATTTCTGTTTTTCAGACTGTAAGTTGAAATAGATCACAGCAATTTTTTTTAATGGTATTAAAATGTGTTTTTAATTTTAGGTTTGAAGTTAGGTCTTTTAACCAAGAAAAATGTCCTATCAAATTCTAAAGCAATTAAGGATTTGTTAAAATAATTGGAAATTCAATTAAATTGGCAAAAATGAAGTAAAAATCGGTATTTATAGAGAACCAATATGAAAAGACATTATACACCATGGTGAGAGTCTCAATTGGCATAACATTGCTAGTATAAATTTTCAGTATTTATCAAGACCCTTAAAATACTTATTTATGAAATTGTATCTTTCAGAGGTATTAAGGGATGAGAAGAAATATGTATATAATATATTTATTGTATCAGAAAAAATTATTAGGAGAACAGATGATATGGGTAATATGTAAAAAATATAGTATCTCGCAGCCGTTAAAATGTTCAAAAATATTTAAGATGTGTATGCCAAAATCATTTTAACCTAAAAATTAGCATTATAGCATAAATGGTAATATGACTGTAGTTTTCAGAAATTCCATACAAATAGCTGAAAACTGGAGAAAAACATAATCACCAAATATAATACTACTACATATTTTTCCTTCTATATAGTTTTATTTTTCAAAAATTTAATGACATTTACTGTAAGAAAAATAAATGATAAATATTAATTTTAAAAATTGAGGATTCTATGTTAAACATTGATATGAAAAAATCTTGATTTCTGTTACTCTGAAGAAAGTATCATTTGAAAGGCTTATTATTTATATCATTCAAGATAATATTTTTGCTTAATAAGCTATATTTACTGTGCATTTCCAGATTTTTTGAACCGGCAAGTTAGGTAGTTACTACCAGATAAGAGTGGGTTTATTGATAATAGTATGAGAGACAATGAAGTAGGGTCTTTCCTGGACAGGGGAAAAGAAGAAAGTACACGTTTCCTCTCACACAAGGCAAGTAAATTTCTTCCTCCTCCTCTCTTTTCCCTTCTCCTTGTTCTTTTGTTCTTCCTCTTCTTGCTCTTTTTTTGTCTTTGTTTTTCTTCTCTGTTTTAGATAGTGTTTGAATTAGATAGTGTGTTTGAATTATATTGCATTGACACTAATAACAAATTTTATACATTTATGCAACTCTCTTCAGCCTATTCCAAATTTGCACAGGAATTTCTGGAACCCTAAGGTGTGGTATCAGTTCTGTGAACTCATTCCTTCTGCCCTTGCTGGATACTCTGTTATTTGGCTGCTCATCAATCAATTTCAACATCAACATAATGTAGTGTTCTGCCCCTCCACTCCATCAAGTGTGATGGTCTCTCTTGGTCTGAGTAATATATGATCATAATACTGCTTTCCAGAAAATAGGACACCCGACATTGTTCACTAGCCTCTCCATCTCTTCTCTGGAGGCTGTAGCCTCCTACTTGTCCTTTGTGTTTCTAATTTTGCTCCACACCTCCCCATTCTCTTTTCTCAAGCAAGCAGTCACAATTTTTTTTTTTAAATACAGGGCCTCACTTTGTGACCCAGGGTGGAGTGAGTGCAGTGGCACAATCATGGCTCACTGCAGCCTCTAACTCCTGGACTCAAGTGATTCTCCCAACTCAGCCTCCCAAATAGCTGGGACTACAGCCACAAGCTATTTCTTTCTTTTTTTTTTTTTTTTTTTTTTTTTTTTTTTGCTAGAGAGGGATCTTTCTATGTTGTCCTTAATGGTCTCAAACTCCTGACTAAGCAATCCACCTGCCCAACCTCCCAAACTGTTGGCATGATAGGCATGAGCCATTGTGCCTGGCCAACAATACTTACTTTTTAAGATAAACATATACTGTGCCATTCCTCTGCTCAGACACATTCAATGATTTCCCTCACCATTAGAAAAATATTTGATGTCCTCTCACTTTTTCCTGGACTGAGAGTTCCTTGATGTGCCTGACTACC
Organism: Leontopithecus rosalia; assembly: GCA_028533165.1. Taxonomy (NCBI): domain Eukaryota; kingdom Metazoa; phylum Chordata; class Mammalia; order Primates; family Cebidae; genus Leontopithecus; species Leontopithecus rosalia. The sequence goes on along the minus strand of CM052649.1, from coordinate 162,537,099 downwards.
CCGCTAGCATTGTATCCCAACATTCTTCTCAGTGAGCTCAGCCACTCTGACTTCCTTTCCTGAGCATTTCAGAGTTCCATTTCAGTCATGTTGCGCTTGCTCTTCCTTCTGTGTGAAATGTTCTTACTCTACATAGTTTCATGATTCATTTCTCCTCCTCACTCAGATGTTGATTAAAATGAAACAACCACTTGCAAAATTCTTTCCTTGACCACTTTATCCAAGACTTCCCCTTGCCACTCACTCTCCATCCTTTTCATCTAAGCTACTTTTCTTTAAAACATTTACCACTACTTAATCCATTTGTTTGCTCATTCATTTTGAAGCAACAAAAACTATAGCTGCAATAATTACAAGTGAGTGCCTTTCTCAGTGTGTGCCAGAAAATTTGGAGACCCTGGGTTATACCACTAGAAGTCAACTCTGTGAAGATCCTGAGTTTGTGTGTGTGTGTTTTCACTAGTTTTGTGTATGGTAGTTGAGAAAATATTCATGGAAAGGAAAAGGTTTATCAATCTAAGTATGGATACCTTTACGTACTTAATGGACCTAAAAATGGCTAATTTTTTGGGCAAAGGTGGAGGAATGTCCTGTGCATTGTAGGATATTTAGAAGCATCTGTAGGTGTCAATAGACCCTTCACTCATTACAAACAAAAATATCTCTTGACATTGACAAATATTTGCTGGGGAAGAAAATCACTCCTCAGATGATAAAGATTGAGGTAGAAGAATAAATTGGGGACATGCAGATCTCCTGGTGCTGGTGATATGGCTGCTGCTCTATGGCCACAGTGATGTTTCTCCTAATTCTGTGACATTTTCTTTTCCAGTCTCATCTTTTCTCTGGATCAGTATTATCCAACTATGTTGTAATGCTCAACCTAAGCAAAAGTACTAGGTTGATATTTTCATAGTAAATGTTAAAAGAAAATAACTAAATTGTCAAGATTTCTTCCCAAATTTTAATCATTTACTTAAGAAAATCCCAGCATGACTTTTAATTTTAGTCAAAATTTTTAGAGATATAACCCATTCCCATACCTTGAACGCTGTGGGTTGTCAGATGTTGGCGTGAAAACCTACTGACTTGGATATTAATGACTTACTTTACTTCAAAGATGTCCTTGTCTGAACTCTATCAGTTTTCTCCTCCCTCCATGTCTGAAGTTCCAGGACTTTCCTTGTCATGAAAGAACTAATTTCTCTCACAGTTAACTTCCTTTTGATTCTTTGACTCTGTCTCATGCTGGTCCATTTGCTCCCTGTGCCTTTTGCTGACATGTCAGGAAAAGGTTATGCCTAGAAAGTGCTTGTGGTTGATAGAGATGACTCTGCTGAGTTATGCAGGGATGCTGAGCTCTCTCCTATGCTTGAGCTGCTTCTCCATTATTGAAGAGAAAAAAGTATTTGAGGATAATTAGAATTAATCATGACTTTAGCTTTCCAACCATGAATACCCTCATACTCCAACCTACAAAAAACACACAAGGAAGCAAATGGTAAAACCAAAACAAAATAAGAAGAGTTCTACCACAAGTGTACATTATTCAACTTTCACATTTTGTTCAACTCCAAACAACTACATGAAAAAATTACAAAGCATGTATAGATATATAAACTACTTTTGTTTCCTTTCTGGAGGAGGTATATAGGAGGCATTGTTTATTCTCTTTACTTCTATTTCAGTTTTTTCATTCTTCTTAAAGTTTTATTTATATATTTATTTCATGTTTTCTAAAACATATTTTAAAAACTTTTATTTTAGTTTCAGGAGTACGTATGCAGGTTGGTTCTATAGGTGAGTTGTGTGTCATGGGGTTTGGCGTACATATAATTTTGTCACCTAGGTGTAATAATAAGCATCATATCCAATAGGTAGTTTTTTTCATCCTCACCTTTCTCTCATCCTCTACCCTCAAGTAGGCCCCAGTGTCTGCTGTTACCATCTTTGTGTCCATGTGTACTCAAAGCATAGCTCTCACTTATAAGTGAAAACCTCTGGTATTTGGTTTTCTGTTCCTGTGTAAATTCACTTAGGAAAATGTCCTCCAGCTCTAACCATGTTGCTGCAAAGAATATAATGTCATTTTTTTTAACAGTTATATTATAAGTATTCCATAGTGTATATGTACCACTTTCCTTTATCCAGTTTCCTGTTGATGGGCATTTTTTAATTCCATGTCTTTGCTACTGTGAATAGTCCTGTGATGAACATATGCATGCATATGTCTTTATGGTGGAATGGTTTATTTTCCTTTGGATATATACCAAATAATGAGATTGCTGGATCAAATGGTAGTTTTGTTTTAGGATTTTTTGAGAAATCACCAAACTGCTTTTCACAGTGGCTAAACTAATTTACATTCTTACCAACAGAGTATGTGTTCCCCTTTTCTCTGCAGCTTCACCAGCATCTATTACTTTTTGACTTTTTAATAATAGTCATTCTGACTGGTATGAGATCATTGTGGTTTTGATTTGCACTTCTGTAATGATTAATGGTGTTGAGCTTTTTTTTTCATATGCCTTTGACTGTATATATATCTTCTTTTGAGAATTGTCTCTTCATGTTGTTTGCCCAGTTTTTAATGGGGTTGTTTGTTTTGTGCTTGTTAATTTGTTTAAGTTCCTTATAGATTCTGGATATTAGACATTTCTCAGATGCATAGTTGGCAATAGTTTCTCCAAGTCTGTGTGTTGTCTGTTTACTCTGTTGATAGTCATTTGTTGCGCAGAAGCTCTTTAGTTTAATTAGGTCCCATTTGTCAATTTTTGTTTTTGTTGCAATTGCTTTTGGCATTTTTGTCATAAAATCTTTGCTAGGGCCTAGGTCTAGAATGTATTTTCCTGGTTTTCTTCAAGGATTTTTGTAGTTTTAGGTTTTACATTTAAGTCTTTAATTAATTCTGAGTCAATTTTTGTATATGTTATAAGGAAGAGGTCCAGTTTTAATCTTCTGCATATGACTAGCCAGCCATCCTTGCACCATTAATTGAATGGGGAGTCCTTTTTCTATTGCTTGTTTTTGTCAACTTTGTTGAAGATCATATGGTTATAGGTATGCAGCTTTATTTCTGGCTGTTCTATTCTGTTCCATTAGTCTATCTAACTGATTTTGTACCAATATCATGTTGTTTTGGTTACTACAGCCTTGTAGTATAGTTAGATAGACTAACAGGTAACATGATGCTTCCAGCTTATTTTCTTTTGATTAGGATTACTTTGGCTATTTGGGCTCTTTTTTGGTTCCATTTGAACTTTAGACTCATTTTTTCTAATTCTGCGAGGAATGATTTTGGTAGTGTGACAGGAATAGCATTAAGTCTCTAAATTGTTTTAGGCAGTATGGCAATTTTAACAATATTGATTCTTCTCTTCCATTAGAATAGAACACTCTTCCATTTATTTGTGTCATCTCTGATTTCTTTGGGCAATGTTATATAATCCTTGCTGTAGAGACCTTTACTTCTTGGGTTAGTGCTTTGTAAACAACTTGGAATGTGTGAGGTTTGAAAAAGAGTGTTTATAATTATATCTTGATTATATTTCAATTAATTAAAAAAGCAAAGATCTTTGTAGAATATCCTTTGATAGTTTATTGAGATAAAATTTAAATATAATGCTGCATATATTTAAATATACAATTTGACCTATCTGTAAAACCATTACAATCAAGGTAGTAAATGGACCCATCACCCTAAAAGTCTTCTTGTGCCCTCTATTATCGCTCTTTCTTATGCCTCCCCATCTCTTTCCTAGACAACTCCCTGATCTACATTCTAATATTAAAATTAATTTGTGTTTAATAGAAATTTATGCAAATTGAATCATGCAGGATATATTCTTTTTAGTCTGCTTGCTATTACTCAGTAAAATTATTTTGAGATTCACCCATGTGCTGTATTTATTAATAGTTCATTATTTTTTATTTCTATGTGTAGTCATTTGTATGGATATACCACAATTTTTAGATGTCAGTAAACATTATATTGTTTCCAATTTTTAGCTGTTATAAATAAAGCTTCTATAAACATTTATATTCTTGTCTTTGTGTGAACATATTTTTCATTTCTGCTCCTCAAATGTCTAGAAATGAAATATCTAGGTGTATGTTGGTGTCTGTTTAACTCTTTATGAGATCGACAAATTTTTTAATGTGGTTGTATCATTTTACATTCCCATCATCAGTGGTGAATTAAAGTTATAATTCTTCTGTTTCTTTGCTAACACAAGGTAAGATCAATCTTTTTAGCTTTAGCCAATCTAATAGCTGTGTAGTAGTCTCTCAATATGCTTTTAATATGCATTTCCCTGATGATAAATTATGTTTACCATGTTTTCATATGCTTATTCAGTAATCAAAAATCTACCTCATAAAAATGCTTATGTAAATGTTTCATTCATTTGATTTGGTTTATTTTTTAAATTTAGTTTTGAAAGTTATTTTTACATTCTAGATACAAGGCCTTCATCAGATGTGTAATTTGCAATTATTTTCTTTAGCTCATGGTTTTCCTTTTATTCAGTTAACAGATTTTTAGTTTTCCTTTCAAGGAGAAGAATTAATTGTCACAAAACCTAAATTATCATTTGTTTTTCTTTTATGGTAAGTGTTTAGTGTCATATCTAAGAAAATTTTTCTTAATGGAAGATCACATATATTTTCATTTGACTTTTATGCGGCTTATAGTATTGTAGGTATTATAATTTATATTTATGTTTATGAAAATTTTGAGTTAAATTTTATATGTGATGTAAGATATGGATTCAAAGTGGGTTTTGTTTTGTTTTGTTTTGTTTTTTTAGTGTGTGTACGTGTTTGGTAAAGAATTTTGTCTGGCCCAAAGAGAGGTCTGACGGGCAATCAATCAACCAATCATGCAAACATAATGAAGCCCCAAGAAGAAAACTCTTCTCCAAAGCTTGGGCAAGCCTTTTTGGTTGACAGTTCTCTGTGTGCATTATCCTGTGTTGGTGACAGTAGAGTCACACGTCCAGACTCCATGGGAGAGGACAACAGGAGCTCCTGGAGTCCACCCTATGCACATCTTTCTTTGGCTGATTTTATTCCATATCCTTTCCCTGTATTGAATAATAACAGTGAGTATAATAGCTCTCAGTGAGTCCTGTGAATCCTTCTAATGCTATCAAACTTGAGGGTGGTGTGGCGAACTCCTTTGACTTTGAAGTCAGTGTCAATAGTGGCAGTAGTCCTGAGAACTGTGCCCTTTAACTTTGTACTTGGCTCTAAGCTCCTTGCAATATAGATATTCAATTGCCCCAATACCATTTATTGAAAAGATGATCTTTGTAACTTTGTCAAAAATTGGTAATCCATAAATGAGTGAATCTATTTCTAGACTCCATATTCTTTTCCATTTGTCTACTTCTCTGTCTTTTCATCAATATCAAATTGTCTTGATTGCTGTAGCTTTATAAAAGTCTTGAAGTCAAGTAATGTTGATCCTCCCATTTTGTTCATATTTTTGAAATTTCTCTTGAATATTCTAGATGCATCCTATTTCCCCATAAATTATCTTATCACTTTGTATAAAAAGCCTGCTGAGAATTTGATTGCATTGAATCTAAAGATAAATTTGAGAGGAATCTATATTTTTAAAATATTGTTTTCTTTGATCCATGAACACTGAGAATCTCTTCATTTATCTGGGTTTTCTTCAAGTTTTCAGTGCGTTTTATGGTTTAAAGTATACAGGTCTTGCACATCTTTTGTCATATTTATTCCTAAATGTTTTATATTTTTAATGATACTGAGTGGTATTTTATTTTTCTTTAGCGTTTTAATTTGTTCTTTTTTCAAAAGTAGAAGGCAAGATCATTTATTTAAGACCTTTCTTCTATAGTATAGGTGGTTAATCCCATTAATTATCCCTCTAAGAACTGTTTTTAGATGCATTCCTCAAAATTTAATATCCTCTACTTTTATTTTCTTTCAATTCAAATTATTTTCTAATGTTCCTTTGACTGTTTCTTTGACTCATGGATTATATAAAGGTTTATTATTTAGTTTTGACATATTTGGGGATTTTCCAGATCTATCTTTAGTATTAATTTCTAATTTAATTTGGTAGTGGTCAGAGAATATAATTTGGGTGACTGGACTTCTTTTAAATTTATTACCCATTACTGAGGCAAGACTCCTCTTATATCCTACTCAACATTTTATTAATTATGAGATTTTTCAGTCTAGCTGGAAAGCACTGGCACTATTCCCAGCCTGTGAGATCTCCGGAGTTTTCTCTCTCTGTGCTGTTCCCATATTCAGCCTTGTGAATTCTAGCTGCTTGGTCTCCGCAAATTCGCTGCTCCGTCTCTTGGACTTAAGGGGACTTCCATGTTTCAGTTGCATTGCCCCTCCCTGTGTCATGCACTGAGAACTCTGAGTAGTGAGCCTGCACAGTTCTTGGACTCACATTTGCTTTCTTTTCTTTAGAGGTCCCAGTCCTCTGTTGCCCACTATCCAGTACCTTCAAAAAATTTCCAAATATAATTTTTCCATTGTTTTTATTTTTTTACTCTAGAGAGTAAATCCAGTCCATGTTACTCTGTTTTGACTGGAATACATCAAAATTGTATTACAAACATGAAAAGTGTGCCAGCTTTAACTATTTGTCATTCTGATTCCAAATTATGAATATTATATCCCAACTGTCCTTTGAATGAATCAAATTTCCATTCAGTTTTTTCTAGACTTTTCTATCCAGTATTATGAATCTAAAGTTATCTTTAGGGTTATGTAATTCTCTATAGCTCTGGCAAAACCTCCCAGGACTTAACCTATCAATAGATACGTATAAATGATATGCTAATTTTGTATGAAATGACGGTAGATATCTGTGGGACAGTCTACTTCACCACATTTCTTCTCAAAAAATTGTCCCCCCCCATTTACAAGATGTAGCTCTATTTTATTTTATAAAATTTTAACCTTCGTGTCCATAGTTGATTGAACCAAAGTTACATGACTCGAAATTAGCAAAATTAATTACATTGCAGAAACTTGGAATTGGAATTTAATAGTTAATTATTTTTATTTTGTTATGGGTTGACTATAGTAAAACAGGTGGAAAAAAAGCATGAGACTTTGAGTGTAGAAAGAGAAAGATGAGAGAGAGAGAGGAGAATATGGAAGAAAAGAGAAAGAGGAGGAGGAGGAAGAAGAAAAGAAAGGGAGGAGGTAGCAGAGGAGAAGGAGGAAAAAAATAAAAGCAAAAAAGAGAGGAGAAGAAGTAACAGAATAAAGTTGAGTAAAATAGATCATAAGACAAGGAAAAAAGAGAAAGTAGTTAAAGAAAAGAGACTACAAAGCGATGAATTAAGCAGCTACACAGGGTCAGAGTTGAGGGTTTTGAAGAGTTTCTTGCTTTTGGCTGTGTATCCATCCCTGACTTCCTTGAAACATCCTGCAATTCACATAAACTTTCTTGCTCTTTTGCTTAAATTCCATTATCTGTAGCCAAAGAATGCTACCTAATATAAAGATGTAAATTAATTCTCGAAACATGGTCATTGGATTCAAGAAAGTCACTATATTTTGGTGCCAAAATATGGATGGTATATAGGCTATTGGAGTTAGAGTTAGATCATTGAAATCTGAAGTAGCTGAAAAGACTTGGAAGGTAATATGATCCTTAAAATTTAAGAAAGATGTCCCTATTTGGAGAGGAACAAAGCATTCATTTTAGAAATAGGAAATATCATGAACAGAGGCATAAAGGGGAAACAGAGCAAGGAGGCCCGGTACGGTGAGTCATGCCTGTAATCTCAGTACTTTGGGAAGCCAAGGTGGGTGGATCACGAGGTCAGGAGACAGAGACCATCCTGGCTAACATAGTAAAACCCCATCTCTACTGAAAATACAAAAAATTAGCCAGGCATGGTGGCACTTGCTTGTAGTCCCAGCTACTTGGGAGGCTGAGGCAGGAGAATCACTTGCATTCAGGAGGTAAAAGTTGCAGTGAGCTGAGATCGTGCCCCTGCACTCCAGCCTGGGTGACTCTGTCTCAAACAAAACAAAACAAACAAACAAAAACAAAACCCAGAGCAGGGAAAGGAAGAAGCACTTTGCAGTTGGAACATGTATATGTGGACTGTGAGAGATGAATTTGCATATTTTGTGTGGTATGAAGAAAGGCTTTAGAATCCAGCATTAGATTTCATGCAGTGGACATTTTTGGGATGGTGTATTTCTTTCTCTGCTTGTTTTTAAACAGGCAATGACATGATGAAGCATGTTTCTAGGGAGATTAGTCCAGTAAGAAAGTACAAGATGGATTAAAAAGCCCAGAGCCTAGATGGAAGAAATGGATTAAGAGGCTGCATCAATTAAGAGACTTTCACTTTAGGTCACAGGAAAACCTAACTCCAACTGACTTACAGAGAGGGAGAGGGGGCAGGAAAGGAATGGAATTTAAATGTATCAGAACACATGACTAAAACATCCATGGATAGAGCTGCATTCAGAAAATGACAGCATTTGGGGCTGAAGTAACGTCATTAGGACTAAGTTTTCTCTGGCTTCTGTCTCACCTTGTGCTGACCTAAATCCACTTCTCCACATCATTACACCTGTGAGCTTGACACTCTTACTTGGGTGAAATGATGCCTATGGAACTCCAGCATCAATTTGCCCGTTTCAGGTCCAGCAGGAAAGAACAGGTACCATTCTATGTTCATCCCTCAGTCCTGACTATTGTTCCGCTTGGCCAGTGTAGATCACAGGCTTCTCCCAGAATAATCCTTCTGGTCAGGAGGATACAATGCTTTTGTACATTGTATAGAATACAATGCATTTGTGACATCTAAGCTGTGTATTTGTCAACATGGCATAGAAAGGTGGAACATTCAACTTCAATTTGTTGCTCAATGCTAGTCAGTTTACCCCACAGTCACTTTTCATAATTTCAATGTTTTATAATCAGGAAAACAACACCAATTGTAAGATGAAAATGGTAATTGAGTTTTCAGTTCCAACAGTATATTTAAAAGCCACAATTTTAGATTACAGATTTTTAGTATAGTTTTATTGTATTAAGTATTCCAGAACACAAACACACTGCATATGACAAATGTCTTCTCACTGCGAACTTTCACAACATGCATAACCCCTTGAAGTCAGGAATCTTTAATAGAAATACTGACGCTACCTAACTCTGCTAAAGTGAACTGTGCTGCTGTGATAAGAGGAAAATGTATGTTTGCCTCTGGAAGACTCATGATCTTTCCAAATCATGATTAGTAGGTGGCAGGACAATATAACACTGAATCGTATGCAAAGATATCCTGGATTTGAAATATGAATCTTTTGCCAGTGCAAGAGATGAAGATGACAGTTGTAATCTCTTCAGATTCATAATTTACTAAGTTGTAGGCAGGTTAGCAGTGATGGATCATCCTTAGGCAGGATGTTAGTGATTTAAAAATTGTTTTATTGCATTACACAAATGTGAAATTTAAAAGTTTTAAACTGTCTTTATCTCGAAGCAAATCTTGGGAGCAGGCTTACATCTGGAAACTAAATGTGTGTGAGGGCTAGTTTATTGCAATATATGCCTCTCCTGTAGCTTATCATTTTCTCTATTAGATATTACAGAGGGGATTGTTTTCAGTATGAAAAGTTTTCTGTTATTATGAGGATACACAACATTAGCTACAGAATGAAGTACGGCAAAGAACTAAAGGTTTTGCCATGAAATAGTGACATGAAATTTGTCACTGCTTCCATGGTCAACAAAGAACATTTTGAGATGAAATTATTCAGGGTATAGTAGCAGAGGCAGAAAGGCTGAACTTACTCTCCACAATGAAACTAAGACACTATTATGGCCTATCAGAGCAAGGGGGTTTTTCCATTCAAAACCATCCAGGGAAGGCGTAGGAAGACCGCTGAACAATGTAGATGAAGGACTTCTCAATTCTGGCTTTGTATAGGTTTCCTCTTTTTTATCGCCTAGAGAAAGCATTATGAAATTGATGTAGCTCAGGACACGATAGAATCAAGGTCTCTGGAAATATCACAGATTATTTCCTTTTACCTCAGTTGCCTCTCTTTCTTCCCATATCTCTGATTCTCATTGCAACAGAAATTTTCCAGTGTTATCGTGTAAGGGATCAGGGTTGAATGGTCAGCTTAGCCTCTACCCCTTTGAAGGCTTACTCGAGGGGTGCTACTACTCATTGGAGATGCTCCCACTTAAACTTCCAACCTTCTACATCCACAGACTCTAGTTGGTCTGGCAGAATATGAATCAAAGCATGAGGTAAAGATCAATGACTGTAGAAACTTACAAAGTGAATTATTCTCATGACATTTCTCCATCTACAGGAATCAAGTTACTATGACTATCCAAAACCATGTCTGGCTCAATAAAAGAACATTTTCACAATGACTTGTGTGTTTCGAAAATGCAATTTTTAGGGTGTGGTGGCATTCACCTGTAATCCCAGCTGCTCAGGAGGTTGAGGCAGGAAGACGGCTTGAGGCCAGGAGTTGGAGGCTGCAGTGAGCTATGATTATAGCATTGCACTCCAGCCTGGGCAACAGAGAGAGACTCTATCTCTTTAAAAAAAATGCACCTGCAGTCCCAGCACTGTGGGAGGACAAGGTGGTGGATCACGCAGTCAGGAGCTCAAGACCAGCCTGGCCAACATAGTGAAACCCCATCTCTACTAAAAATACAAAAAAATTAGCTGGGCATGGTGGCAGGCACCTGTAATCCCAGCTACTTGGGAGGCTGAGGCAGGAGAATGCTTGAACCCAGGAGGCGGAGGTTACAGTGAGCTGAGATTGTGCCATTGTGCTCCAGCCTGGGTGACAGTGTGGAACTCCATCTCATTTTTAAAAAATGCAATTTTTATGCAAAGCTGGTTCATTCTTGGCTTAACATGTGGCAGAAGAGAGATTAGAAGACACTACTCAGGATAGATTAAAGATGAAATTTTATAGGGGACACAACAAAGTAGAAGTCAGCAAAGAGCCAGCGTCTTCCCCACCCACCCAGTCTTTCATCAGCTGCCAAGAGGTTCATGACAGACAACCATGTTCTGCAGGGCAGGCCTTGAGGTTAAGCTCCAGGGAAGAAAATATGACCCCTGTTGTTTTCTTTTCTTTTCGGGCAAGCACTGGAAGCACCTGGTCAGTGGGGGACAAATAGATCATTTGCAGTGTCAGGCAGCCTGGAGTTAGATACCCACTGATCCCATGAGGTGGCTGGAAAAGTTTTCATTTGTTGTCTGCGGAGAGAGAAGCTACTAGCCTCTGGTTGGAGAGTTGTGAGAAAGTTCTGGTCCCTGTGAAATGATTGTTCTGGGATCCTAAACAGAGGTTTTTTAAGAGCGTTTCAGAATCATCTTTCTTTGGTCACTCCATAAGAATGAATTCATTTCTTCCTACTATCATCCTCCCAATAAAAGTTGTCCCTCATGTCCGTTTGACACTGTTGTGGAGGAGAAGGTGGAAGGAATCCCATAGACAGTAACATTATCTCATCTGTTAAAATTCCACATAAGTCATGCCAGACACTTTGGCACGGCCATGTTTAATTTAAAACTTCTTAAATTCTACATTTGGTTTCCATCTGAGACCAGAAAAAAACAGCAGCCTTCACTCTTAATATAACTACTGTTTATGGTGTTGCTCAAATTGAGACTGCCACTAGAGTTTTATTTTGTTTTGTTTTATTGTTTGTTTTCATTTTTTAAACAAAGCATTCTAATTCACCCGGTTAGAAAGGCACAAAGCAAAGTGATTATGTAAATATATGCCCATTGGTAGCCATTCTGCCTTTCGGAGCTCCAGGAGCAGAAGATAGATGTGAAAGATGTGAAATGGGTTTTATTTTCTTTTTCTCTAACCCTTTCTCCCTTACCTTTTCTGTGTTTTTTTTTCCCCATACAGATCTCCTGAGTATTCCAAATCCACCAAGGACACTAAAGCCTCAGATCCTCTATTCTTCCTCTTTCCTTTCTGGTCAAAATGCCTTTCCTGCAGATAGGAGCATTGCTTCCTCCCTTGTTCACTCAATCTCTGCTCAAAGTTCATCTTATCAGTGAAGCTCTACTATGGACTAGCTGTAGATGGGAAGAAAATAGATGATATCAGTCTAGGTTAGAAAACCAAAAGAATAGTAATAAAAGTGACCAGTGATACTAAATACAAGTTTCCAAGGAAGTAATCTTAGATCTTAGACAAACTGAATTTGAAGGCAGCCTTGTAAGCAGCAGGAATTCTAGGTGTAGGTCATAGAATATGGTCAGGTCCAGAGGTGTAGATAAGGAATCTGTCATAGAGAGGTAGGTTAAAACCATTCCTATGCCAGTAGAGAGTGAAGGAGTTATGAGAGCCAAAGACAAACCTTTCAGAAAAGCAGCATTCAAAGAGTGTAACTTGAAAGATTGGAGAAGAGAAAAGGAAGCCCGTCCTGCACACGGAGGAAAATGACTGAAATATTGGAGACAAAAATTAGAGTGCAGCTGCACATGTGTGAGGAAGGAAAGTTTCAAGAGGAAAGTAACTGTCAATAGTGTCACATAATGCCTGAAAACAGGTCTTCGGATTTGTCAATTTGTAAAACCTATCAGAGAGAGTAAATTTAATAGAGAAATAGTTGACATTATTTGACAGTGAAGGTGGTAGGATTGACAAAATTGGAAAAAGTTGCTACATCTAGAACAGTTTTAGCAGGAGATAAACCTAAAGATAAGGTTGAATATTATGAATTTGCAGAGAACTCATACACGCAAGAAATAAAATTTTCTGTTTCAACATTCAAATGAGGAAAAATGTAGTGCTTGTGTTTATAAGAATGAAAATTAATGCAAAAAGCTGGCAGGGCGGGAAGGCAATGAAAGCAATGATTTATACAAAATTGTTCTTTTTCAGAAAAGTAATTCTGAACATTTTAGTTTTTTTTTTTTTTTTTTGAGACGGAGTTTCACTCTTGTTACCCAGGCTGGAGTGCAATGGCGCGATCTCGGCTCACCGCAACCTCCGCCTCCTGGGTTCAGGCGATTCTCCTGCCTCAGCCTCCTGAGTAGCTGGGATTACAGGCACGTGCCACCATGCCCAGGTAATTTTTTGTATTTTTAGTAGAGACGGGGTTTCACCATGTTGACCAGGATGGTCTCGATATCTTGACCTCGTGATCCACCCGCCTCGGCCTCCCAAAGTGCTGGGATTACAGTCCTGAGCCACCGCGCCCAGCCTGAAATTTTCAGTTTTATTTTGTTCTTTTCAACTAAATTCCCAGGATTGAGGACCATATAAGGCTCGTACTTTATATTATAGAGTCTACATTATTGAGCACTTTGGCAGGTACATATTTAGCACTTAGCATTCTTAATGTTCTAACTTTATACTATGAATGACGTTTCATTAGAATAAATGCGGTGGTTTTGCTGAGGTTATTTTCCAGTGTTTTAGACTATCTCAGAGTAATTAGATTGCTTTATAATACTACCAGACTCTATATGGAGTAGTCTATGTAATGAATATATTTTTTAAAATGCCTTCAAGTATTCAAAATTTTAATATACAACTATGACTATTAATAGTAATTATTGCATAAATAACATATTTATATAATAAAACAAAAAATAAATAAAACAACATTACAACAAATGTTGTTTATATTGGTGCTTATATTGTGCCAAGAACTTTGAAAGATTTATTTATTTGTTGTTGTTTTGCTTTTGTTTTAATTTGCATATTCAAAACAACCCTTTGTAGTGGAGAAAGCATAGAAATGAGTAAAATGAGGCATAGATTTGGTAACTTGTTTGTGGTCAACCAGCTGGCAAATGACTGAGCAGAAATGATATATCACATCTCACCTATTAGATTAGCCAAATACACACACACACACACACACACACACACACACACACACACACCACGTTCTGCTCCTGCTACAAACAAAAACCTTGGTTTATTATAATGGATGTATCTTTAATTTGATGAGGAACTCTTTGATTATTTAAAACTGCAAGTTGTTGGACTCATTTTACACATCAACTAATTAGTTGCTAAGTTCATCTCTTTCTTGTAGCACCTTCTTAAATGCAACTACCTTTGAAATCCCAACCTTCAGCGCTACAAATTCATTGGGTGATTTTTTTCTTCTCAATTATTACAAGCGACCATTTTACTAAATATTTTTTCACTACCTAATATGTGTTGTCATTTTCCCATCTTTCAACAAGTTTCCTCATCAATCTCTTGGACTCATAATAATTTCTTGTCACTTATACCTGGTTTCAAATCCAAAACCATATATTTGAGTTGTTGGGGTTTTTTTGGTAAAATTTTTGCATTATTCAAACAATGCCACAAAAATGCTGGTTAACAAGCTAGCCCAAAATTCAGTGGCATGGTTAATTACTCCCACAGTTTGAGATGGCTGTGTGTTCACTGATCCAAACTGCCAAACTCCTGGGTTTGGGTCTCAGTATAGGTAGGGTTTAAGTTTCTTATCCTGCCTTGATAAACAAGTTAGCTAGGATATCTTCCCCTAGTGATAGAAGAACATGAAACCTTGTTCTATCATAGAATCACACTCCAAGTTGTTATTGTATCACATCTACTAATATCCCATTGATCAAATAAGTTCATATGGTTATTCCCAGAGTTTACTGGGCAGGGATATACATTTTACCCATATAGAACCATGCCAAGTGTGTGGACACATAGCAATAATATAGGAGACTGAAGAATTATGACCAATGTTTGATTTTCCATAATGAGATTTTACTAATATGCCAAAGGTTGAAAAGGTAGATATGACAACCAATAAGTCTCATGATGTTGAATGTCATTTTATAACGTAAATCAATTCTACAGCTCTTAAATATTCAATTTAGAAACTATGAACTATAGAATATAAATTAGCAAAATTTATGCCTAACTGGTGAATTGCGTTAGAAGATACAGATAAAACAATGCTCAATTTTAACAAAATGCATATTTTATTTTCAAAATGTGCTTTTAAAAAAATTTTCATAAAATATTCAGGATCTAGAACAGTATATAGAACACAGAACACTCTCCTTTCTTTCTTTCTTCTTTTCTTTCCTTTTTTGAGATAGGGTCTTACTCTGTCACCCAGGCTGGAGTGTAGTGGCATAATCTTGGCTAACTGCAACCTCTACCTCCCGGGCTCAAGCAATCCTCCCACCTCAGCCTTCTGAGTAGCTAGGACTACAGGGAAGTGCCACCATGTCTAGCTAATTTTTTTTTTTTTGTATTTTTAGTAGAGACAAAAATTTGTCCCTACAAAAAAAAATACAAAATACAAAAAAAAATTGTGTTTTTGTATTTTTGGTCTTGCCATGTTGCCCACGCTGATCTGAACTCTTGGGCTCAAGCAATCCACCTGCCTTGGCCTCCCAAAGTTCTGGGATTACAGGTGTGAGCCACTGCGACCGGCCCCATAGCACTCTCTTAATAAGGATTTATTAACATAAATTTTACTTAAATGAGCTTCATATTTTGTTTTGAATTTATTTGAAAAAATCAAATAAGTCTCATATAGGGACTATTCATTCTTTTTAATATAAACATTATATATTTGCATGGTAAATTAAATGCAAACCATAGAAAATATAAAAATTCCCTACCCCAAGTTTAACTCCTTAATTATTTTCAGCTTTTACAAGCTACTGCTTGTTGTACTTTAACAAAATATATTTTTAAGGAATTTTAAAGACTGCAGAGAAAGCAGGCACTGTTTTTAAGCATTCTTCCTAATCAAACTCTGCCCTTCAAACACACTGAGTTGATGTCAAATAAAATGTTCCTTCATCAAAAGTCTCCTAAAACCTTCCAACCCCTCTCTTTTTCTCTCTACCTGGGTGGTTGTAGGATTTACCTCTGCTGCTGGAGGCTATAGTTGGTAACTTACCCCATAGTTAACATGGAACTTGTGGGTTCTTAAATCCTATGCTTCCAATTAATAACTGTCCTGTATTAAAGCCAAGATGTTCATTCCACTGAAAAGGTAACAGCTGCTCTTGGTGAGCCGTGTATGTCTAATCCTTTGGTGTACTCCCTGCCTTGTTAGAATTACTCTGCAACTCCCCAGCTGCTGGCTCAGAATAAACCCAACTCTGGTCCCATTCTTTTTCAGATACTTTATAATTCCAGTAGCTCCTTCATTCTGGCTTGCATTCTCTCAGCTACTTACACTGAAGTTCTGACTACATATTTTTTTCATAAGGGATTTTTCTTCTGAATTTCAGTAAGGGTCACAAAGAACTCAGCTATTTTCAGTGTCCATATATTGATTTTTTCCTTACTTCTTTGTAAAGAGCTGAAAAAGACTCCAGGAAATCTAGGGAAGTTTGCTGGCCTTCCTGGTTACCACTTCCTTGAGTTTACAACTAAGAAGGGATGTGTGAAGAGTGGGCTTGAGATTGCTATTTGTCGATAGGGTCCACATTTTGGAAAGAGAATTGGGTATAGCACAAGAAACACTGACGACAAACTAGAGCTTCCTGACACCTCTGTGCCTCTAGCAGTCTCTAACCAAGACCTTCAGAGGATCATTTCCTTAGCAACTTCTCTTTTGTCCATCTCAGACTTGCAGACATACAGGCAAGGAGATTCTCGGAAACGTACTATAGTTTCCAGTGTAATCAAGTTAACAGTAGAATGACCCTTCACCATTAGAATAAACAGAGAAGTTTTCCTAAACAGAGAAGTTTAGGATAAAGTTCACAGACTTAAGCAAAACAGAAGAGATAATGATAGCAGTTCTGCTAATGGTTGCCAAAAAAAAAAAAAAAAAACCCACCAAAAAACCCACAGAAAACAAAAGCAGCATGATGGAAAACATTATTTAGCATGATGTATTATATATTCTTAAGAAGAGGGCCGGGTGCGGTGGCTCACGCCTGTAATCCCAGCACTTTGGGAGGCTGAGGCGGGTGGATCATGAGGTGAGGAGATCGAGACCATCCTGGTCGACATGGTGAAACCCCGTTTCTACTAAGGAGGCAAAAAATA
>CM052649.1:162335698-162519977 GCA_028533165.1 Leontopithecus rosalia | reverse complement strand
GAGGTTGCGGTGAGCCGAGGTCACGCCGTTGCACTCCAGCCTGAGTAACAAGAGCGAAACTCTGTCTCAAAAAAAAAAAAAAAAAAAAAAAAAAAGGAGAGACTTTATAATAAGATGTAACATACACTTCTAGGAAAAGGGGATGAACGTGACAAAAATGTTCAGAGGAAAAACGTTGGACTTTACCCCATTTCTTTTAGAATTGTATAAGGATATTTAATTATTATTGTATCTGGATTACATAACAGAGGATGCTATATGCTGTTCTGAAACTTAGCTTATCTAAAATGTTTCTAAATGACTTTATTTTATTTTTATTTTTGTTTTCGCTTTCCCATTTTACTTTGAAATTTTCTGATCTTAACAGGTCTGATTCTTGTGACTTTTGCTTCAAATCTCTACCAGGGCTTTTCCCAGGTTCTTGAACACAGGCCAAGATTTTCAGCAGGATATCTTTGGTACATATTGTTGGCTAGCACATAAGGGATGTTTAATACATACTTTATTAATAAAATGATAATAAATGAATGTCCCCATATTTTAATTTTCCAGACCTTAATTATTATATGCAATATGTGTCTATAATACATAATTCTATCAAAGTTAGTTGATTATACTGATTGACTGAAAGTGTGGATAAACATATAAGAAATAAGGCAGAATCTGATTTTATTTTCAACAAATTTGTTAATTAGGAATTATTTACTCTCTCAACATCAGGAATATTAATGTCATCACAATCTACTAAACTTTTCATATTATATAGCAGCACCATTTTTTCTGGAATAAAATAGAAGTTGTTTTAAAATATGAGAAAACTGGAACAGTATAATTCAAATATTAAACTGAGTAAATATTTAAGAAAATGTCACATTTGAAGCTTTGAGAAAGGGTATAAAATTTAATAAAACCTACAGAGTATCAATAAACCTTGCTTTTTAAATTAATTTACTCCAGGTACAACTGGCTTAGCAGAATAGATATTTAAATGAGGATGTTCTAGTTATAAGTGAAATTCTGGAGTTTGCAATGTCCAAATATTTCAGTTTAACAAATGGAAGAAAATAAATGCTATTTTTACATACACTGTAAAGGATTTCATACAAGTGGTTAAGTAACCCTCACATATCCTTCCTGAAAACTCCAGTGGACCTGGAGGGACATAGAAACCATTTCAACTGCATAACATTTGCTGCAACTATTTTATTCAGGAAGGTTTAAGAAAAACATAGGTAATAAACTTCAATCCATTTCAGCTAACAGTTAGAAAAATCATATAAATTATATTTTTAAAACTATTCAAGGAAAAACAATTAAATAGATGGATGCAGTAAAGCATGACTATTAAATTTTTTGTGTCCATAGGGGTGTTGGGCATGACATATTATGATAAAAATCAGATTAGAAGTCAAAGAAATTTTTATTTAAAAAATGAGAAAAATAAATTGCATTATGT
Organism: Leontopithecus rosalia; assembly: GCA_028533165.1. NCBI lineage: Eukaryota > Metazoa > Chordata > Mammalia > Primates > Cebidae > Leontopithecus > Leontopithecus rosalia. The sequence goes on along the minus strand of CM052649.1, from coordinate 162,518,521 downwards.
AATTGCCTTTTCCAGTTTTTGGCCTCCTGCCTTCTTCCTGCCATGCTCTAGTAAACCGCATTTTAGAAAAGGGCATAGTATTATAGCATTTCACAATATAACAAGATTACATATTTGTAGAATGCTAACCATGGCGTACTTCTCAACTATTGCATGTAATGAGTTACATTCTTCTTTGAAATCTTTAGTGTGTATTTTTCCTATTAGCGAGACCACAAACTAAAATCTCATGGATAAATATATAGATGATTGGCATTTCTGTTTTGCAAGTAGATGCTACAAGTTTAGAACCAGAACAGAAAGAGAATAATAAGAAAGTATATTTATAAGATGCTTGGATAATGTTCAAGAAATTTAGTATTAAATTTTAGTTCAAACAATCTTAGTTTGATGATGTATAATTATTCATTTTAGATGTAAATCTGGTACATTAAAATCAAAATTTGACCAGCTATGACAAACTTAGCAAGTAGATTGAATTTGGGAAAATTAGACTGAATTTAAGCACATTAAATTAAATTGAATAGGTAGAAACCGTGTTGGAAATGTTGATTTATTGCCTTATTTGTTTAGTAAACATGTTGGAAGCCATATTGAGTGTAAGGAAAGACTGTGAAAGTATTAGTAAATTTTTCCTGTGCTTGAGAAAATAATCAATTGATAACTCAGTGACTTCGCGATCTTTTAAACTAAAAAGCATTCATTTTAAAAACTAATTTAAATGGCCACCAAAGCTTTCAAATAACATTAACTACCTTATTTTTTTTAGGTCACTGTTTTATTGAAGATTAAAGGTTGTGTATGTGTGATGGTTAATTTTGTGGGTCAACTTGACTAGGCCATGGTATCCAAGTAGTTGGTCAAACATTATTGCAAATGTTTCTGTGAAGGTATTTTTGGATGAGATTAATATTTTAATCATTGGGTTTTGCATAGAGCAGATTACACCCTCTAATGTGGTGGACCTCATCCAATCAAGTGAAGGTCTTAGGATGAAAATAATAATGATTCTGCTTGCACACTGCCCTAGGACTCAAACAGCACTCTTCCCTGGGACTCCAGTCTCCCAGGCTACCCTGCACATTTTGGACTTGCCAAACCTCCATGATGACATAAGCCAATTCCTAAAACTAAATCTCCCTCTGTACATACATCCTGTTGATTGTGTTTTTCTGGAGATCCCTGACCAATACAATATGCTGTCAAGATAGCAGGGTTGTATTCTGCAAACTTTGCTTTATTATTTTATTGAAGTCACCTTGAACAGTTATAGGCAGTTTGATAGAAGAAGTAAGACCTAGTGCTTAACAGATTAGTAGGATATATTAATATTATAGCTTATAATAATTGATTGTATATTTCAAAATAGCTAGATGAGAATAAGAAAAGAATAATATTTAAGGTAACAACCCAATTACACTGATCTGATTTTTGCAAATTACATGAATATATTAAATTATCTCATGTGCCCTAAAACTATATACATATATTATAATTCAACAAAAAGTAAACTAAAAATGTCAGAGTCACATTTATGTTATTTTTTTACCATGATTAATATTATTTAAAAAAAAATAGGCTAGGATTTTATGTATGAGTAATTTGTGAATATTTTTTGGTTTCATTATGAAACCATGTTTCTTATATGGATAAATAGGGGCATTTGATACAGTTGGATTACATGGAGGCAGATAGGAATTATCTATGATAACAAGATATAGTTTCAGAGGATTTTATCTTATTTCTAAATCACCATAATGCTAAAATTATTCTTAATCCAAATAGAATTTTAACTATGTGTGGAGAAATAAATTTGATTGTTTAATAGAATTCTTTAATTCTTTTAAACTTTACCTAGGTTTAGAAGAAAAATATGATATACTTATTCTTAAGTTCTATCAGATTTCCAAGCATATTGCTAATTTGTTCCAGTTAGAGGAAACTAACAAACATTCTTTTTCAGCATACAGTTCAACCAAGTCAGGCAGATCAAAGTTTTTCTGTTTTTAAGCCATTTCACTGAACAAAACCAAACATTTCACCTGTTTCTACTTGCTCCCTTCACCAAAATTTTACCTGAATAAAGGGATGAATAACAATTGCTTTTGATCATACATCAAAAAAGGACATCATAAGTAAATTAATGTCTGTCTAAAACAAAATGTTGTAATTTGCATATATAACCCATGGTGACTATTAAATATTCTCTTTTATTAATTTAGGTGTCCTTGATCTACTTGATGAATTACCCTGTATATTTTACACATTTGCTACTATCTGAATAACAAAAAGAATAAGAAAACTTGAAAATGTCCTCAAAAGAGAAATATTCATTTCTCAATGTTGAGGGCTTTTCTCAATGTTGAAATACTCTTTTCTCAATGTTGAGGGCTCACTATGTAACTAGCACTAAATGCTGAGTTAATTCATCAAATACTTTCACCAACTAATTCTATGATATCAGACTATTCCGTATACCATGTAAACCATGTAAAAATTCCCCTTCAGAGAATAGATAAAACTATCTATCTGGAAAGGTATTCCAGTCATACTTTAGCTCTTTTACATACTAAAAGTAGTTATTTTATAGCCCATTATGTTTGCAGTCACATGCTCCAATCAAAATACTCCTTCATCCTTTTTTCCTTTCACGACATCGGGTGCTATTATTTGCAAAAATGCAATATCATTTTAAACAAGATTAAAATTTTGACATAACCGGCTTGTAGAGAATTTGAATAGTACTGTAGCAAATAGCTATTTCTCTTGCTTTAGGTTGACTTATAAAGTGGATCATGTACGGAATTGAGCTTGTAGATGGTCTCTTTTAAGCTTTTCAAACTAAAGAGTCTACTTCAGGAATTGAAAACCCTTCATCGTGTGCAAATAGATAGCAGGCAAAATTTTCATGATATGAATGATGTCATGACCAGGAGATTCAGGAAGAGCTGAACTTACCTTTTCTCTAGGTTTCTACAAGCACAAAAGGATCACAAATGGCATTTAGATAGCAGAACCTTGTTTGATACATGCCCCTAAACATGTGATGACTGGGTCTACTATTTATCATGGTCCAATCATTAACTCAGATCTGACAAATAAGCTTAATAACTCCGGCTCCTACATAAGGAGGGAGAGGGGCATAGAGAATGCAATAGAGATGGCTATTTAAATTTAATTTGTTTAAAATGAAATAAAATCAAAAGTTCTATTTTCTACGCAGGTAAGCCATATTCTCCAAGTGCTCAGTAACCACACATGGATAGTGGCTACCCTTTTGAGTTGTGCAGAATTCCTTTCTCTGAACCCAATAAAGAATAACAACAACAATACACATGTATGTACTACCTGATATTTAAGTGTTGTGTCTCATATATTACCCAGTTACTACAAAACTGATGAGAAGAGAGAGTTTAGAAGTTTTATTTTATTTCTCTCAAAACTTAAGTCCAAGGAAATGAATTCTGTGGTCAGTAAAAGGCAAAATTGAGAATTTTCCTTAAATCCTCTGATTCCACATCAGAAAGAGTTACTCCTGATTATTTTAGTATCCCTATAAGTTATAAATGGCAGAAAAAGGAAAAATATTCTAACTTTTTTTAGTAAGCATCAGAGTAGCATCATTATGTAGTTTGAAGATGGTTATTTTGAAAAACATGCTTGTTTATATGTATACATCTTTATATCTAGCAGCTAAATTAGTATTAGTTCTTTATTATTATATCTTGTATGTTGACAGTGCTTAGTTGATATCAATTCTCTTTTAAACCTCATGCCCATCACTTTTTTCTTTTGTCCAGAGAAGAAGTGAAAAGCAAAAAATTTTATCACACAATTTAGCTTACAATTTGTTCATCGTTTATGCCACAATCACTGTATGTGGGTTAATAATGATAATTTCTGAACCTAATAATTTATGCATTAATATTTTGTCCCTGTCATGTCTTTAATTTTTGCAATTAATTGTTTTAATAACAGAAAGGTTAATTGCACTATTCATCAGAATTGCTTGCTGTGAAATGGTAGACAAATAAGAACCTTACAGATAAAGGGCAGACTTACTAATCAAGCCTGTCATTTCTTTAGAAAATAAACTTGCTGCGACAGACTAATAGGTTTATTTAATTTGCAAAATCTTGGGGTTCAGGAAAGCCTCTTAAACAGATGAAGTTGTAACAAGCTATCAAATTTATATTTATACCAGAACGTATCTAGAGCCACATGTATTTAACTACGTCTAGGTCTATGTATATGTATATGCATGTGTACTAAACACACATGTACACAAATGTACACTCATTTACTTATTAAACTGCAACCTAGAAACCAAGAATTGTTCTAGATGCGTAAGTAGATACCTTGCCTCTTAAAATTATTAGTGCATGAGAGAATAAATAATATTATTACATTTTTATTATAATGGATATAGAGCTAGTAAATATAATTTTATTTCCATTCCACTAGGTACTTGGAATTTTTTAAAAGAATAATGATAGTTATGTGCTAGTCAACTCTCCTCACAACCTTGGGAAAGTACTAGGAAAGATCGTAATGTAGTACAAATTACACACCTCTGAAACGGTAATTCACAAAGTTTGGTCTGGGACCAATTGGCAAAAATGTGTATTTAGAAATTATCTTTGTGGGCTAATGCATAAGCCTAAAATAATAACATGTACAATGAAGTAGGGGTTTAATTTCCTTTCACAAAACTTGAAGTCCATAAGTATGTAACACTGGGCCGCTGACTTCTAATTTTTTGCTCTGCTATCCTTATTTTTGGCTTTCAGCTGCAATGCTGCTTCATGCTTACAAGCTAGTTACTGGAACACCAGCCTTCTCATTCATATCATAGACTTGAGGAAAGGAAAAGAATATAAGGAATACAAATTCCAGTTGAGTCAACTCCTTTAAATAGTTTCTTTAGAAGGTCATGGAATGACTTACATTTTTATTTAAAGATATATAAATGTATGTATCTGTGTCTCATATGCATATAGATGTGTGTGCTTGCGTGTGTATGTCTCCAAATATATAGAATATGCATATCAATCCCCAAAACAAACTATCTTGTAATCTCATTTAGGTGCTACATCTTTCATGAATTCCAGGACAGGAGTAGTGTGATACATAATCATCCATGTCAAGATTGGATATTGTACCTTGCAGTCTAATAATTTATAATGTGTAGTACCCAAACAATGAAAATACAGTGGTAGAGAAGAAACACAATAAAAAAATAAAAATGTCCTTCTGGAAAATGGAAAACAGTAAGCAATTATGGTGCTCAGAAATGATCAAATCCCAATGACCACAATAGTATAGATTACCTAATCTTGAACAATTTGTTAATCCGTCTGACAGCCTCAGTTCTGCCCTTGACAAAGATCTTGTCTCTGGATGATCCATGCTACATCTGGTTCTTGAAGAGAAAAGTCTTGTCTGTGGTGGCCCAGCCTTTTCCTGTTGGTGCAAGTTTAGAGCCAAAAGATTGTTTATTACAGGTTCGTATCAACCAGGCTTTGACTATCTTTTTTACAATAAATTTCATCCCCAAAACAAAGTAGATTTGCAGTCTGTTTGCTTCCAGTTAATTCTTTGGTTGAGTAACTGCAACCCAAATCTTGTTTTGACATAGTTTTAAGCCTGGGGACTCTTGTCATTTACTTCTTTTTCTATAAGCTCTGCCTTTAATTAACCATGATCAGTCTTTTACTTTCTGTTTCCTGAGCATTAGCTGTTACTTCAAGAGCTTCACTCTTAAGCTTCTTTTTTAAACTATTGACCCTGAAAACAATGGCTTGAGTGGAAAAGCAACAGCTTATTGCTGTCCTTGCAGAAGGCTGGACACCAGCTTTATCTCCAGCTAAAGCTGCACTTTTTAAAGCCACTATAATACAACCATTTCAATTTAGAGTTCAGAAGCAGTTGGTTTTTCAGTCTGGTAAGGTTCCTATTTAAAAGTCCATTTAGTCAACATAGATTGCAGGACAAGGGCAGACAGCAGAATTTCCTTCCATTTCTGGTTTCAAAATGGTTTGCTCTAGTCTAAGTTTATCTCTGTTTTACAGATCTTTGCTAAAAGTGTCAAGAAGGGAACCAGTAAATGTCAACGTAATCCTTGCCATTTAGTGCTGTGGGACATCTAGCTTCATTTTTTAAAACATTTGTAGAATAACCACAAAGTCAGTCTTTGCTTTTCTTTAGAGATAGCACTGTGTAATGTCATTTTTGAGTAAAGATTCTTTGCTTGTTAACATGGGTTTGATTTTTCCATTAGTGACATTACTCATATAGATGGCCCAATATATACGAACAGAGAAGTATGTAGTGTGTTCATGCCACAGGAAAATCTAGTCACATTACAGAGGCCATTGTACTAGACAGCAGTGGTTACATTCCTAAATTCTAAGGAGTGAAAGTGACTGTTCTTAATATAAAAGTTTGGTTTATGAGTAGAAGAAGAGGTTATACTCAGCAGTTCATACCATTCATAGACAAGATCTCTCCCAGATACCTGTCATTCACTCAGTCACTCAGTAGTCATTAAACGTTATTATATGCCAGGTAAGTTGATTAGAATTTGAAGAAACAGAAATGAAACAAGATTAATATTAATATAATCTTTGCTCTCAGAAACCTTAAAATGTAGCATGATAGGTAGATAAAAATTTAATTTGAAAAATAAGTCCATGTTGTTATACGAGATTTGAGAGAGACAAACAGGATGCTAAGATACTGTTAATAAACATTTATTGGACATTTGTTCTGTTCCAGACATTGTTTTAAGTGCTTTCCTTGATTAGCTTATTTAGTGCCTATCAACAACCAGCTAACGTATTATTATCATCTCCGTTTTACAAATTATGGAACTGAGGCCCAGAAAGGCTAAATAAATTGCTCATGACTGCACAATGATTAAAGGCAGAGTAGATGCTAATCCTGTTATTTTAACATAGAGCTATGCTCTTGATCATGACACTGCACTCCCTTTCATGAATCAAAACCCAGGATATTTTTTGGAGAGAGACAAGAAAAGTGATGATGAAACCTAAGTTAAGACCTGGGAAATAAAAAGTCAGTAACGATAAGAGCAAGAAAAGATTATTTTAGGCAAATAAAATTACATATAGGAGGATCTCAAGATGCAAATGGGGATAGTGTCTTCAACAAAATGAAGCAGGTTAGTATGTCTGGAAAAATGTGAACAAATGAGGTAAGCAGTGGAAGGATCACCTAGAATTTTTAGGCCATGATCAAAATTTAGATTTCATTCCAGATGCAAAGGGAAGCCATTGAGAGTATTAAAAACCATTGAAAAAATCTGCCAAACATTGCTGTCCTTTCTCTAGAGGCTTTGAAGGTTTTGGAATACTGTAACAGAATAGTTAAAAATGAGATGGGCTCTTAAAATATGGCATCCGAACATTCTATTCTTAACGGAAAATCAAATCAACATGATTTTAAATATTTTCAGGAAAACGCATTTCAGGTTGAAATCTTTTCATTCATACATATCCTTCTTTTGTCTTGTGGCTTCTCCGGTGGACTACATAGCCACAAATAGTTCTTGTTTCTTCAATCAGAGAGAAAGAAATGAACAGATGGAAGATCAACAGAGCAGCTGAGCAGAGAATCTGGCAGAAATATTCAGCAATTTATAGGTGTATGAATGAAATTTTGAGGGACTAGGATAGAAAGAGACTTGATAAAAATGACTCCTAGTTTCTATCTTATAGATATTGAGATATTCTGTGATCTTTCATGATAGAAATAGTACGATGAGTAGGTGGCTGAGCTTTCTATAGATATACATAAGGATTGCTTTTTACAACTATCTAATGTAGTAAGTTCTCATGAAAGAGTGCAAGTTTCTTAAATTATATTTCAAGGAAGTTAAAAAAAACTAAACTAAACGAAGAAATGTTTAATATAAAACATTATTCTCCCAGAACTAAACATGTGGCTTTAATGCTTGGGAGCTTATTAGAAAATGTGACCATTCACCTACTCACAAATATAGTAGGTTTCTCTCCAAATAACCTACAATTAGAGCTTTTAAGTGGAAGACACAGTTTATGAGAAAAATTTTGCTTTGACTATTGAATTAGATCTCACTAATCTCTTTCTGTGGATAGTATTGCATCCCTCTTCTTTCATTCAGTGTTATTTTGGGTACATATATATGCCAGTGTCCTTTGTAATTAAAAATCATTTTATTTACCTTTCTTCTAGTATGCTGTTACTTAGAGAAAGCACATATTCAATACTTGTTATGTAAATAGCACAACTATTTACAATACAAGACAGATAAAGCATTATTAACACATTTTAGGCACTTCCAGATCTAAAATTTCTTACCTCTGTAGAAATATTCTCTCTTACTGATTAGGTGTTTTAATGTATATGAAAATATCTCAGAGTTAAGTAACTTGCCATTTCCTACTTTCACTCTTTCCTCAAAGATCTGTTTGAGTGAAGATGTTTTTAAGCATTTCTATTTTGAACCTTAAACATATATTTATTAATGTTCATAGCACTATATTCTATTTATTTATGTCCATGTTTAACATTTAGCTCCTTTGAAAAGGAAACTTTTATAATCAGATAAAGAACACCTACAAAAAATATAAAGCTAAGTCATACTTAACGGTGAGCTCCTAGAAGCTTTCTCACTAAGAACAAGATCAAGACAAATATATCCCCTCTCGCCACACATTTTCAACATTCCACTGAAAATTATAGGTAATGCAATAAGAAGAAAAAATGTATAATAGGTATGCTGATTGGAAAGAAAGAAAAAAATACTGCATTAACAGATGATATAATTGACTACGTGAAAAAATCTGAAAAAAAATTTTTTTTGAAAGAGAGTCTCACTCTGTCACCCAGGCTGGAGTGCAGTGGTGTGATCTCAGTTTACTACAGCTTCCACCTCCCAGGTTCAAGTGACTCTCCTGCTTCAGCCTCTCTAGTAGCTAGGACTGCCTGGCTAATTATTTTTGTATTTTCAGTAGAGACGGGGTTTTCCCATGCTGGCCAGGGTGGTCTCAAACTCCTGACCTCATAATCTGCCTGCCTCCGTCTCCCAAAGTGCTGGGATTACAGGTGTGAGCTGCCTCACCTGGCCAGAATTCTGGCAATTTTTATTAAAAAATAAAGCAAAACAAAACCCTTCTTGAAGTAATAAGTGATTACAGCAAGGTTGAAGGCTATGAAGTTAATATATGACATCAATTGCTTTTTTATATACCAGCAATGAACAAGTAAATTTGAAATTTAAAATTCATGGTTAGGTATAAATAGAACAAAATTTGTATTAGACTTTTATGAGAAAAACTCTCAAACTCTGATGAAAGAAATAAAATAATTATAAAGTAAATGGAGAGATATTTCATGTTCATGGATAGGCAAACTCAATAATGCCAAAATGTCCTTTTTTTCCGAATTGATCTATAGATTCAATGCAATCCCAAACAAAATCCAAGCAAGTTATTTCATAGGTCTTGACAAACTCATTTTAAAGTTTAGGTAGAGATACCAAAGATTTAGAATAACCAACACGATATAGAAGTGAAGATGGAAGTCAGAGCACAAACACTACCTGACTTCAAGACTACCTACAAGGTTATAATTTTAAACAGTGCAGAAGTGGTGAAAGATTAGAATAACATAGCAGTTGAGCAGGATAGAGAGTCCAGAAATGGATCCACGTGAATATAGTAAATTTCTCTTCGATGAAGGAGCAAAGGTAATGCAATGGAGAAAAGATGAATGGTGCAAGGATATTGGACATCTACATGCAAATAAATAAATAAAGGAATCTAAACAAAGACTTTATACCCTTCAGAAAATTTCAGTCAATATAGAAAATAGATCTAAGTATAAAGTTCAAAACTATACATCTTATAGCTGATAACATAAGAGAAAATCCATATGACTTTAGTTTGATGATGACTTTTTAGATACAACTTGTAAAAAAGACACATTCCATGAAATAAAATTAACAAGCTGGACTTCACTGAAATTAAAAAAAATTCTGTTATATACAAATTATTATGAAGAGAATGAGAAGGCAAGACACAGATAGGGAAAACATACTTTTTTTAAAAGACACAACTTATCAGGAGTTGTTACCCAAAATACACAAAGAACTCTTAAAACTCAACAATAAAAAAATAAACAACCTGATTAAAAAATGGGCAAAATACTTGAACAAACACCTTACCAAGGTTATATACAGATGGTAAGTAAGCATGTAAAAAGATGATCAACATCATATTGAAGAATTGCAAATTTAAACAACAATGAGATACCGCTGTGTACATATTAGAATGGTGAGAATCCCAAACCCTGACTTCACCAAATGCTGGCAAGAATCTGGAGCAACAGGAAATTTCAGCCATTGTTGCTGGAAATGCAAAATATATGGCTACTTTCAAAGCCAATTTGATAGTTTCTGACAAAATTAAATATACTCTGACCACATAATCCAGCAATTGTGCTGTTTTGTGTTTATCCATAAGAATTGAAAACTTATGTCCACATAAAAACCTGCACAAAGTTGTTTATAGTACCTTTATTTGTAACTGGCACAACTTGGAAACAACCAAGATGTCTTTCACTTGGTGAATGATTAAATAAACTGAAGTACATTTAGACAATGAAATATTATTCAGTGCTAAAAAGAAGTGAGTATTCAAGCCATAATAAGACATGAGGAAGGCCAGGCATAGTGGCTCACACCTGTCATCCCAACACTTTGGAAGGCCGAGATGGGTGAATTGCTTGAACCTAGGCGTTTGAGACCAGACTGGGCAACATAGTGAGACACTGTCTATACAAAATGTACAAAAACTCCTCCAGGCATGGTGGTACACACCTGTAGTTTCAGCTACTTGGGAGGATAAGGTGGGAGGATAGCATGAGTTTCAGAGGTCAAGGCTGCAGTGAGCCAGGATTTTGTCACTGTACTACAGCCTGGGTGACAGAGCAAGACCTTGTCTCAAAAAAAAGAAAAAAAGACATGGAGGAAATTCAAATGCTATCATGTAGTAAAAGAAGTCAACCTGAAAGAAGCCAGTCCATATACTGTATGATTCTAGTTATATGGCATCTGAAAAAGGCAAAACTGTGGAGACTATAAAGCAATCAGTGATTGTGAAGGATTAGGGGTAAAGAGGGATAAATAGAATGCAGAGAATGTTTGGGGCAGGAAAACCATTTTGTATGTTTACTATTGTGGTACACACATGTCATTATTCGCTTGTCAAAAACTATAGAAAGTACAACACCAAGAGTGAACCCTAGGTAAACTATAGGTTTTGTGTGATAATAATGTGTCATTATAGATTCATGGATTGTAACTAGATTGTAACTCTTGTGGGGAATGTTGACAGTGGAGGAGGCTGTCCTTTATGCTCAAAGAGCATATAGGAATTCTGGATGTTCTGCTAAATTTTGCTTTGAATCTGAAACTGCCATAAAAAACTAAGTCTATTAGAAAAATAGTTCGTTTGAAATACTTTGAGTGCCTGGAAGGACAGACTCATGTCTTAACCATCTCAGTATCCTGGGGTGAGGATACCAGGATCCTTTGCCTCTCTGTAGGCCATATACTTGTTGCTAGGCAGTTTATCTGTATCATATTTTAATTATATATTTTAGTTTGTGAAAATTGATGGAGATTTAAGATAAAGTTGGAATGCAAGTGAGGAAAGATATAACTTTGAAAATTAAGAGAAAGGACCTTCCCATTCCTAAATAAATGTGGTTTTGTTGGATTTTTAAAATCATATATATGTTATTATTAAAATACCTTATATTTAGCAAGATAATTGTATAAATTATTTTCTTTAAAATTTTGATGTCATAAATGTTATACATGTTTTAAAACATTCCTTAAACAGTATTACATACTTGCATTCCTAGGATAAAACTACTTAATCATATTTTATGTATTCAATATGCTGGTAAATTTGATTTGAAAGGACTTTATTTGGAACTATTGTATTCAAATTTTTAAGGCAAAGCAGGTCTTTGTTATACACAGTATACTTTTTTTTGGTCCCATAGTGAATATCAAAGATTTTTATAAGGATACTCTTATCTTTAAAATATAGAAAACTGTCATGTTTGCTGAGCTTTGAAACATTTACATATGCTATAAGAATAATGTATTATTTGACATTTTAATTGATGCTACCTGTAAAACTTTCTACACCTAAAAATTATTTTGCTGATATCCTGTTTTGACAACACTATCAATTTTCTACATTGGTTTTACATTTAATTTGATTTGATTTTAGTGATCTCGATTGTACTTTCTGAATCTGTTACTTCAGGATTATCTAACAGATTAGCATTGATTTGAGCATGATGTTAGTTTTCTTTTTCTCTATAATTTTTATTTTACTTGTTTTCTTTCTTCTATTTTTAATTAGATTTGGAATTGTTTCTTTGTAAATTTTTCATAGAGTCAATATCATTTGCACTATTTCCATCTTCTTTTCCTTATTTTGTTTTCAATATCTGTGTGTTTTTTCTTTTATAATTAAATTATTTTTTAAATTTGAAAGAATTTAATGCATGTATTTGCCTTTAACTAAAGCTTTGACTGCATTTCATAAGCTTTAACACATGGTATTCTCAAAAGTTTTGTCTTTTTATTGATTGTCTATAATTTCAAGCTTTTGGAATGTTTTTATTTTAATTATTTAGGAAGATTAATTTTTTTTAAGTTGCTGAAATTTGGATTAATAACATCTGGTTATATTCCATTATAATCAGAGAATATATACTCAATGCCCTACTGGCTCACAAATGCCCTACTTGTTTTTCTAAAACAGAAGAATAGAATTTTAGGATTGACTTACTCTATATGAATTAGGTAAAAGCATTCATCTTACCTATTTTTTCCCAGTTTCCTTAAGAATTCTGAATTTAATAGGCAGTGAACTATGAACAGGGGCAAGGTCCTTAATTAAAAGGCAGGGTTTATTTTGAAATTTCTTTGGGTACTATTGTTTCTATATGTTGCTTTCCAACAAATAAAGTTCTATATTCTTGGTGCTTCTTATCTCAGCTGATATGTACTTCCTGCTAGATTTGATGTGTTTATTTGGAGCTTGGGCTAGCACCTCACGCATTTCTTGATAATCTTGTATTTTTGCTACTGTGAGAACTGTTCTAGAAAAAGCCGTGTTCTGATTGTTCTTTTACACTAAAAGACAAATTATTTTATACCTTTGGGCTAAGCCTAAGTGGCTCTTTCTGTCATATTCTGCTTCCCACTTTCATTCACACTATAATGGTCATTATTGTTTCCAATAAGGAACTCTTTTAAATTAATTAATTATCATTTAAACTACCTGCTGTTCATTTGAAGTGGATAGAACATCCAGTGTTTCAGCAGATGGAAGAGAAACTATTTCATAATTATGCTTTAATCTAAAAAAAATCAATATGAGGTGATAGTGGCAATTTCTATTTCAGAACAGCTTAGAAATTATTATTTTTTCAACATCACAAGGTGAATCAATGTTAATTTGCACCTGAAAACTAAGAATTCTGAGAGCCTTCTTTGTCTCTAGCTAGCTGATCTTCAACCCCTGGTTAAAAAAATAGCAGGAGAAACGTTCACTTTCTGTTGATTGTCACCAGCTTAAATATACTCAAATATACTGTTGTCAGTACATACCACATCTAAAGAACACTGCTTTAGTATCTATTAAATTGATGATTATAAAGCAAGGATTATTTCTTCATGTTTAGAGAGTAGACTCAGAGTGGAGGAGGAATGTGTGGAAATGAAGATGAATATGCCACTCAAAAATCATGCATCAGCAAAGTAGGCCACGTGCTTTGTGAGATTTTAATAGCACACTATTAATTATGCTTCTCTTTCTATATTCCACCACTACATACTTACACATCCCATATAAGAAATGGAACTTTTTGAGATTTCCTAATATTTTAAAGTGATAAACTGAAATTACCCTTTGGTAATTGTTAGTAAAAAAAAAAAGCCGCCACATTTCTATACTATGAAGATGTGTTTTGAACTACAAGCAGACTCTATTTCTTAGCTGCTCTTGTGCATTAGTTAAATTATAAACTTTGATATGTTAATTATTTATCATTTTAAATTATGCATCTTCTAAAATCAAAGAAACACATAACCTATAATTTATTATTCATTTAGCATAAAAACTTGTCTTTATGTGGCTGTTTCTCTTCTAGGTACAGAATTTGTGGGTTAGGCACTCTTTAAGAACTTTAAAGCCCATTTACTACAAGCTCAATAACTTGAGGGATATAATGACAGTAAATCCTAAGGTAGAATAGAGCCTCTAAGTGTAATAGACAGACTCTATGTTGGTCTCAAATGGTCTCTACCTCCTGGCATTCACACCCTGGTGTCATCCCTTGCCCTTATGTGCAGACTACATGTGAGAATTCTGTTCTGATTATCAGAATACTGTGCAAGTGATGGGATGTCATTTCCAGGATCAGGTTATGTAAAGACTATGGAACCCAAGACGTACTCTTTTTTTTCTGTCTGTCACGCATTCCCTCTGATGCCTTACATTAAGGGATGAAAACTGTCATGTTGTAAATAGCCCTATGTTAGAGGCTTGGATTTCTGCCCCGTAGAAATGATGTGTATAGTTCTATCATGAAGACACCTGCACATGTATGTTCATTGCAGCACTATTCACAATAGCAAAAACATGATATCAACCTAGATACCCATCAGTGGTGGACTGGATAAAGAAAATGTAGTAGGTATACACCATGGAATAGTACACAGTCATAAAAAATAATGAGATCATGTCCTTTGCAACAACATGGATAGAACCAGAGGCCATTATTCTAAGTGAACTAATTAGGAAAAGAAAACCAATACCACATGTTACTGCTTATAAATGAGAGCTTAACATTGAGTACACATAAACACAAAGAAGGCAACAATAGACACTGGGGTGTACTTGAGGGCAAAGGGTAGGAAGAGGGTGAGGATTTCAAAACCACCTATAGGATGCTGTGCTTATTCCCTGGGTGATGAAATAATCTGTAAACCAAACCCCAGTGATAGACAATTTACTCGTGTAACAAACCTGCTCATATACCCTGAACCTAAAATCGAAGAAAAAATTGTGTGATTTAAAAAAGTTTTGTTATTTTAGGCCACTAAGTCTTGGGGTAATTTGTTGCATTGCAATAGATAACTAACATCTCTAGGCAAAATATATTATAGCAAATGCAGGGACAGGGAGCTTGGGATTCTAAAAACTCTGGCAATTCTATAAATAAACCTGCTACCACTGTAGTGTGTATAAGAGTTGAGTGGTCTAATGGTCTTTTATGTTAGTCCCCATTTCTGCAAGGATTTTCTGCTGTATTAAATCCATTCATAAAACACTCTGAATTTTTCCTATAAAATACTTGAAATGAATGAGATGGTCAAGTATTAAAAGACCACTGCCAACCTTTTAAAAAAATCCTGTATAAGAACAGCAATATTTTATAAGCACTTATGTAAATCACCTTTGCTGTTTAGAAAATCAAGATATTATCTCCAATATATTCCTATAAAAAGATTTTCCTGCTAAAAAGAACTTTAGAAAGTTTCCTTTGCCAACATTCTATTTCTCCCATCATTTCTTATTATGAGAGATAATAATCATACCTTATAATCTAGGACAATACTCCCTACAACATAAATCATTGTAATATTAAACCTTAATATTTATTGCCTGTTCTATCTTGCTGCTGACAGTTCTATTAATGCCTCACTTAGCAAGTCAAAAAGCGATACCTCAGTACTATATAGTACTAGAGAAGATTGCAAAAACTCTTTATACACAAATCAGCTGAAAGCATAACTTATCTCTTATAGCACAAGAAGATTAAACATGTGGCCATAAAAATCCCTGCAATCATGGTAACTGGAGTCGAGGTTGCCTCTATTGCTTTAATAAATCCTTTAAGTATGTTTTCAATCTCTAAACAATTCCTGACAAATCTTGTGTGCTGTTGTTGTGAATCTGCCTACCTCAAAAGTCCGGATGGCAAATATTTCATGTGGCTTATTATTTCTCTGTGTTCCTAGTCTAGGAGAGAAGCGAGTATACTGCTTGTTACTGTTGCTTAATACCTTATTAGTTGAAGATGGATTTGTACTCTCAGCCTTAAGCCACCTAATTTCCTGTTACGGAAGATAAAAATTTTCTTTTTGCAAATGATGAATGAGGTGATTATATTTCACAAATTTTAAGGCCACGGACCATTAACTGAATCACTCTGAGCACTTGTCATTTTACCCATATGTATGTAAAATGAAAAGAGAGGGTTGGCTTGTTGTAGTACCTGACTATTGCCGCAAAAAATCCATCACATAAACTCCACGTGAAAACTTTATTTGGGCAGCCATAAGGCTGAAATACCACTATAAAAATAACTCTTTCTAAACGGAATTAGGTGAATTAGGCTTATAGTGAAATTTGAATTTGAAGTAGTTACATTCTCTTTATTTTTAGGATCTTTGATAGAGTAAAAACTAGAAAATTATTACAAACCACATCAGGAGGGAATAAATTGATAAGTATACTTGAACTGTGTATGTCATTTTATTGCGGATTTATGAAATTAGACAGAAAACAACAACATTGGAACATTAAGAAGAAATGGATTTATTAGAATACCTTTCTTTCTGGGTATTCCAAGAGAGAGAATTTTGCTCCGGTCTGTTGAGCATTGACTCTAATTTCTAGTTTAATGATTATGGCTTGACTTTTCCCAGTTTATATTGACAACTTAAGTCAGACAATATAAACAAAATAATTGTCAAGGTGTCTGTTAAGGAATCCAAATTGCAGAAGTCACCACACCTACAACATTAAGCCTACCACTTCTTAATCCTAGAGTTGTTTTTTCTTCCCCATGGGATCATAAAACCCACACATGATGTAAATGAGTTTACAAACCTTTAGGCTGATTACAATAACATCAGCTGGAAAAATAAGAAGACTTTAGCCTCCAAGAAGTTTCTGTCTTCCTTTATTGATAATTCTGGTCCATCCTTTTGTGCTCTCATCCCAGGTGGAATTAGCTTACTTCATTAACACATGAGTTTTCTCATAATAACATCACTAACATTGAAAGGGGCTTTCGTTCCCAGGAGATGAATGGAGCGCTGGTATAGGCAGCCCTAGCCAGACATGCTGCTCCTTTGCATTGAAAACCAGTTGGATACTTAATCTTCAGAATGTCGCTGGCTCCAACCTCTTTCTCTTTATCTCTTCTGTTTTACTGTGTCTCACTGACTTAACAGATTTTACATTTAATTAGTAGACCTATTATACTTCTTTTAGCTGATGTATGCAATTTCTCATAATTTCTACCAACATTTAGGGGTCTTAAATTTCTTAATTTGCTGATAATTAGATTCCCTAGGTTTCTTAGAAGGTGCAAGTTTAGGTTAAAATGATATATCAAAAAAGATTTTAGGATGGGCATGGTGGCTCATGCCTGTAATTCCAGCACTTTGGACAACCAAGGCAGGCACATCACCTGAGGTCAAGAGTTCAAGACCAGCCTGGCCAACATGATGAAACCCTGTGTCTACTAAAAAGTACAAAAAATTAGCCAGGTATGGTGGCACATGCCTGTAGTCCCAGCTACACAGGAGGTTGGGGCACCAGAATTGCTTGAACCTGGGAGGCAGAGGTTTCAGTGAGCAGAGATTGTGTCACCGCTCTTCCAGCTTGGGCAACAGAGTGAGACTCGGCCTCAAAAATAAATAAATAAAAAGATATTAGAGAATCCTATCATCCTTTCAGTTTATAGAATAGGATAGAACAAATCCAGAGAGACTTATTTTTTGCTGTTGCTTTTACTAATAAAATTGAATGATAGAACATCCATTAAAAGTTTTGAAAAGTTTGCTTAAATAATCTGCTGACTCCATGGTGCATTCCTCTTCTGAATGGGTGGAAACCTCCTGTGGTAGAGTAAAGGTAGATTAGAGAACTGTTCCAAACCAGCTGTCCAGGCTGTTCAAACCTGGCGCCAAGAGGCTTTGGGCTTTTGCCTCTTTCCAGGAAGCAATGGCAACAAGGAGATCAGGCCAAGAAAGAGGACATAAGACATCTTAAGGGTTGAAGATATTCTTAAACACTGAGACTTAGAGTCACATTCTTAAACATAACCAAGCTAATCAAGTAACCAACAGAAACAAAAATAGTATCAAAAGCCTTCCTTCGCTTCTTTTGATTCTACTTAACTTTTTATTTAATGCCTCCCATAAGGTGGTCTTTCAATGTCACCTGTTGTGGGACTCTATAAGCCCAACACTTCTGGTTCCAACACCTGGTCTGTCTTGATCTCCTGGAAGCTTAGTTTTTGCCTGTGGTAGACACTTATTTTTTTCATATTTTAATATATGTTCATTTATATCTAAATTACTATGGAACATATCCTTGTATTTTAGTTTTTCCCCTTCCTCTGAATACCCAGAACCAAGTAATCTTTATTTAATTTAGGAGCTGAAAACCTTCTTTGAAAGTCAAAAATGCTCTAAGAACTGTTGAATATAGTATGTTTCTTCTGAAAATTTAACAAAGCTTGGAATACATACCCAGACTTTTCTTTACTAAGTAAAATATGAGAAATAACAAAAAATTGTATCTCTGGCCAGCCAAGTTTTCTCAGTTTATAACTTACTTTTATTAATCAATAAATTGTTGAGAACTATATTAAATCTGAATAGAAACTTAGTCACATTAGGATCTTTTACAGGAGATGTAACAACAATATGACATAATTCAACAAAACAATAAGAACTTTTGCTTATGAATTGTTTACTTAGCCCTGTATTAGATCCTAAAGAGATTTCCCATACACTGTGCACAATGTTTTTAATATATTATCTAACTGAGACCTCACAATCACCATATGTATTTGAAGGGTGAGACTGAACTGAAAATAAAATGAGTTTACTTGCTCAGTTAGTAAGAAAATTTGAAATGAGACTTGTCTTCCTTCAAAGTATATATACTAAGGGCTACTCAGTTCTGCCCTCAATGAATTTTATCTTTTGTTTGAAATATCTTTCAAAGGGTAGGAGATCAGTAAATGTTTATTTAATAAATAAATGAAATTATCTTATGTATAATTGGATTTTCCCAGGGTTCAAAGACTAGTTACATAATACTGAGCCCTGCCCTAAAGTATCCATTTCTCGCCACCTTAACTTTAAGTCTGAAGGTGAGTTAGAGGATCAAAATATTAAAATCCACCAATTATTTCTTGGTAAGAAGCTAATTTGCTAAGGGCAATACATGTTTATAAAAAGAAATGACATTTTTTAGCTAATAACCAGAATATATCAAATTGGATTAAAGATTAAAAATATTCACTGTGGAACTGCTATATCAAATGACATTCTCAGTTTTAAGCTAGTTCTAGTCATAATTATTTTGTGAGAAAGCATTTTAGAAGTTCTATGTCTCAGGCAAATGAAATGCTGAGATGTTATAAATTTGGTTCCCCTAAAAATTTGCGAATCAAGGACAGAGTCTTTCCAGCCTCTTTATAAGATAAAGGAATAGACATCTAGCCAGAAATTAAGACACTTGACAAAATATTCATCAAAGAATTCATACTAAAGGTCATGACTAGTGTAGTATTTCCTAGTATGTTGAAATTCATATAGGTCTCTAGGAATTCTGAGTTACCGGAGACAAGTGTGGATTAACTTTCTTTGAGATAAAATTAATCATTTTTAAAACATTTCCTATGCTTAATCGGGTTGGCAGAATAATGGCCCCCAAAGACAGTGTAATCCCCAGAACCTGGAAATATGTTACCATATATGGCAAAAGGGATTTTGCAGATGTGATTAAGTTAAGGATGGTCAGACAGGGAGATTAACCTGGATTATCTAGGTGGACTGAATGTAATTACAAGTATCTTTATATATTAAAGCAGGAGGTAGGAAAGTCAGAGTCAGAGAAGAAACTTGAGGTGGAAACAGAGTTGGAGTGATGTGGGGCATGAATCACAGAAGGCTAAAGTTCCTAGATGCTTGGAAAAGTCAGAGAGATGAATCCTCCCTTAGATATTCCAGAAGGAATGCAGCCCTGACAACACTTTAATTTTAGCCCAGCGGCACTTACTTTGGATTTCTCATCTTCAAAACTGTAGAAAAACAAATGTGTGTTGTTTCAGTCACAATTTTGAGTTAATTTGTTGTATTAGTAATAGAAAACCAATCGGCTTCTTATAGGAGGAATTAGGCTGCTGCATTACTATGTCTTTAACCAGATCACACCTCCAGCCCCAAAATGTCTCTGCACTCTGTACCCTTTGAGGGGGAGATGGATGAGACTTTATTCACTCTGTGATGGACAATTACTTTTAGATGGGTGATCAGTTCTTTCTGGTTTGACCAAAACTTTCTAGATTTTGGGTTTTATTATTATTATTATTATTATTATTTTTTGAGACGGAGTTTTGCTCTTGTTACCCAGGCTGGAGTGCAATGGCACGATCTCGGCTCACTGCAACCTCTGCCTCCTGGGTTCAGGCAACTCTCCTCCCTCAGCCTCCTGACGCCTGTAATCCCAGCACTTTGGGAGGCCGAGGCGGGTGGATCAGGAGGTCAAGAGATCGAGACCATCTGGTCAACATGGTGAAACCCCGTCTCTACTAAAAATACAAAAAATAGATTTTAGTATTGAAAATCTCAGATCCTGGAAACTCCTTTAATTTCAGACAATGCAAGACAGTTATTCATCTTTAACTAAATTGAATTTCTAGATGAGTGAAGCTGTGTCCTCATGAGTAAAACAGTGAGAAAACCAGCTGATTTGTTGAGGGTCTGGGATGTGCTATATAGAAAAATGGCATCTTTCAGATGGACTGTTTATTAAAGCATTCAGAAAAAAATCGCTCTTGAAAATTCCTTAGGAAGGTTCCAGGTTGGAGACAGACATAGCGTCTCTCAGCAAGTCTGACACTGACAGGTTTTCTCCCAGAGCTGTGACAGATTGCTCTTTCTTTGGTTAAGCCCCAGAAGGAATTAGCTTGTTTTTAGGCACCATGTGGTATGAAAATCACATAAAACTGGATTATTGAGTAGTCTAAACTGAGTGTGGGTGCAAACATGAAACGGTTTATTTTTCTACAATCACTCTTTTCAACTGTGATCTATCAAAATGTCCTTACTGACGTCTCTGGCAGATTACATTACTTTTTAGCAACTGCTTATTTGAACTCCACTTTAATGTAAGACTTTTGTGCCACTCTATTTGAATATTGTTTCTTCATGTAGCCTTGAGCTGGGAACGTGCCTACTGCTGGAAGTTAGAGAGTGGAGAAAGAGGAGGACATCTTCTGCCTCTGAAGTGTTATTTCCCTTTCTCCTTGGGGGGGTCCCTGTTACCAATGTGCTGGTAAAATGAGGAAGGAGATAGAAAGAAATTAATATCTCCATTCATTTGGCTGATGTGTAGTTGACTTTCTCTCAGTAGTGACCACTTCTGTGGGTAGGAGGCTTAGCCTCTCATGTGCTTTTGGAGAGCATTAAGTGTGAATTCATCTGAAAGCCATGATGAACCACCCCACTTCCTTCAGATCCATCAGGAGCTACACATTGTCATCAAGAGTGAGCCTCACAGCTTTCTTGCCACTTGGGCTCTTTGGCCGAGTTGACAGCCAACATGGTAAGACACTGACTAGATGGCTTCAGCTCTGCTTCCTCAGTGGGGTCCTCTTGACTTCTGGGAAATAAAGTACCTTGAATACCCCAAACTGTGAGACAACAGGCTGCTCCAAGTTTTATCTTCCCCTGCCTTGACATCCTCTTCCAGTTCTCAGAACTAGCTCAGCAAGGTGAATGCTTAAACAGCAAATTGGAAACCCAATCATGGCCCTCCATTTATAGCTCTCCCAGTCTCTAAAAGTGGTTTTCATAGAACTCTAATTTCTTTCACTTTGTTGTGGGAAATCATGTAATCTCTCTACAAAAACACTATTTTCTTAGAGACTCTCTTTCCCCTTCCTTTCGCAAACCTCTGTTTACAAGAATTGGGGCTAAGCTGGGAAATGGAAGGAAGTATGGGAGAATTCACTATGGCCAAAATAGCTACAGTAACTTTTAGTAAACCTGAAGTAGGGGTTTAGAATGTAGGGAGCACCTCTCTTTCCATCTTTGATAATAAGTCATTAATTATGGTAAACCCATATCATTACATATTAAGGATCTTTCTCAGTTGGACAGAATGTTCCCTGAACAAAAGAAACAGAGAGAAGACAGATGCGTGGCTCACATGCCTGTTCACTCAGGGCACATCCTCATTTGGTGGAATGGGAGGCAGAACTAGCTACTATTTATACTGACCTTGTTTGTTCATGTGAGCGTGCCTATTTCACGTGAGCCTAGTTCATGTGAGAGTGCATATTTAAATTTATATAAGTTACATACATGTACAACATAAATGGACCATAGTAAAAAAATTGTCTTTGGACAGACCAGAATGGGAGAGCCTTGGAAAGCTGTCATAAAATGTATACTTTTTGGGTTTATTAAAATGTTTAGCCTGGTGCGGTGGCTCACACCTGTAATCCTAGCACTTTGGGAGGCCAAGGCTGGTGGATCACCTGAGGTCAGGACTTCGAGACCAGCTGGTCAAAATGGTGAAATCCCGTCCCTACTAAAAATACAATAAAAAAAATTAGCCAAGCGTAGTGGAGCATTCCTGTAGTCCCAGCTTCTCTAGAGGCTGATGCAGAAGAGTTGCTTGAACCCAGGAAGCAGAGGTTGGAGTGAGCTGAGATCATGCCATTGCACTCCAGCCCAGTGACAAGCAAAACTCTGTCTCAAAAAGAAAAAAAAAAGAAATGTTTAAGTAAGAGAATAATAACAAATACAAAAATATGTGTAAATCATTTAAAAAAATTTACAAGGATCAAAAAGACTGTGGGATACTCTAGAAGGCAAATAACGTAGTTCCTTTTCTTAAACACCTCTAAAAAGTATAATTTGGCAAAATACAAATGGAAGACAAACTTATGGATTAAAAGAGAGTTAAGAGATACATTAACCACTTGAAATGTATAGACTGGTTTTTTTTCGTAAATTCAAGCAAACCATAAAGTTAAAAAAATTTATTTATAATGTAATTAGAGAAACCTAAACTCTGGCATTATGTTATGTAATATTTAGAAATCATTTTGCTAATTTTTTCAAAGATGGAACAATAGTATTCTATTTGTATTTTCAAAAAGAATCTCCATTTTTAAGAAAAAGCCTGAAAATATTTGTAGACAGAATCATAAAATGTCTTGCATTTGCTTGAAGACACTCAGGGTAGTGAAAGGTTTGGGATAAGGAAGGAAAAATATTACTGTTAGTTGTTTTGATTAGGTACTTGGCGGTTTTTCATAATATTCCTATTTTTGTGCCTGTTTGAAATTTTCTCTAATAAAAAGTTAAAAGTACATTTATAAGAACAATTTTATTATGAAAATGCAAATTTCTAAGGATTTTCCCCTTTGTAATCTTCCTAAGTGTTGTGAGTTTCCCACTGTTATAGGGCTGCTAATTCTGAACTTTTTGACATGCAGTTTTGAGGTGGTATTGATTGATCACAAAAGAAAATCAATAGTTCTTTATCCCTAGAATAAACAATCTGGGTACAGAGGAATATTGAATAGCTAGTCATCTCGACCTCTTTCTTTCTTTTCTACCAAAATGCTAGAAACATACAGTATTTGGTAAGCGTTGATATATTCTGGAATACCATGCAAACCAGAATGATTTATGTGAGAAATTTCTACATCATTCCAAGACCCTTGGAGACTCAAGACAATTGTTTCGTTTCTGTAAAGTGTAGGATGAAATTAGAGATTGTACATGAATTCAGAATCCCAGATTTGCCATCTTTTAAAATTCATCACACTCTTCATCAAACCAGAGTCTGTATTATATTATAAAGCTATAGTTCAATGTTCTAAAGTGAGAATATGAAATTTAGTGTAGATTAAGTGGGACTAAAAAGGTAGCTTTTTTGATTCCCTGAAATATCACTTTTTAATAATGATAAATATTTCTAGCTTAACTAATCATCTTGCTTACTTATTCCAGCCTAATCCTGTATTTTTTAGTGATATTAAGGACGAGCATGTCAGAAGGATTTAAATAGAATCCATTGGGAATCACACTTAAAAACATGCAAATTTATTTTAAACTCATTTCTTCTCCACACTCCATGGGTCTTAATTTGCTGTTCATAAATCAATATATTTAGCAAAGACTAGAAATTAATTTTCAACAAAGTAACTAATAATATAAAAATAATTTTGATTGATGTCACCTAAAAATATCACGTTGTGTATATCTAAGCATAATTTTTTCTATAAATACTCTAGAATGTTTTTTCTCAAACATTGTCTTTAAGATTATTCCAAATATGTTAATAGTTACACAGGAACTATGATAAAGAGGCTTACTGGTGAAATATGCTTATGACACACTAAAGATGATATATTCCTCTCCGGAAGTTTTAGAACATGTTCACATAATAGAGGATCTGATAAGTCCTCTACATATTTATCTGAAAACTTCTCAAGCTTATTTCATGTTATAATATTTTGAAATTCATGTTAATATATTTCACAGCGCTAATATTCATAGATCTCAATTACAAGACATTCCTTTGAAATATTTTTTCTAATAAGAGCAGAGTTTCAAAATAAATGCCTCATTTATTTCAATATATGAATAGAAAATAGGAAGTTTTAAAAATAAGGTTGTATAAAATGATCTGTACCCAACAAGAAGAATGTATTATATACACTTAGTATATTCTATATACTCTATTGCTTATACACAGGGATAGACCTTAACTCTAGATAGAATTGTTCAGTGTTATTTTAGGAGTCATTTTGTAGAGCAGGTGAGAAGAAATAAAGGAATGAATTAAAATAAGGTAGTAGTGATGAGAAGAAAATGTGAAAGTGAAAGTATTTATTTTGTCTGTTCATTTTTTTTCCCCATGATGGAGTTTCAGTCTTCACTCTCTTGTACAGGCTGGAATGCAGTGGTGCAATATCAGCCTACTGCAACCTCTGCTTCCCGAGTTCAAGTGATTCTCCTGCCTCAGTTCCCCAAGGATGAGCCCCCACACCTGGCTAATTTTTTTTTTTTTTTGGTATTTAGTAGAGATGGGATTTCACCATGTTGGTCAGGCTAGTATTGAACTCTTGACCTCAGATGATGTACCTGCATCTGGCTTCCAAAGTGCTGGGATTGCAGGCATGAGCCACCACACCCTGCCTGAATTTGAAAGAATTTAATAGGTAACTCAGTAGGACTTAGTAACAAAAAGTTATGGGAATGAAAGAGATTACTTGTGATTGGATAGTCATTGGTGGCACAAATGCAAACATGAATGTAGGAGAGGGGACGATTGAGTAGGAAGATGACAAGTTCTGTTTGTGACTCGGTGGTACTGAGTTATCTCTGTAATAGGAGCAGATGTACAAAAGCAGTAGGAGTATATGTAAAAAAGATCAGGGGAAACAGGGCTCAAGCTAGGCAAGGCATTATCAGCATATAGGACATACTTGAACATATGATATCAGATAGCATCATTCAGGAAGGGAGCCTTGGATCAGAACAATGTAGAGTTTAAAATCATGGGCCATAACACTTTAAAAGGTGATGGTGTACAGAAAGATCTGAAGAGAAAACAGGAAATTAAAAAAAAAAACATCTATTTGGGGACACCTACAACAGTTCAAGGACACCAAGCAATGACTATAGAAAGTTTTAAGAAGAAGGTACTTATTATCAGCAAATATAAAATATAGCAAATGAGCCTGAAGAGAGGAATGCCTGTATACAATTTATATTAAACTTGGCATTTGAGAGGATTTGAAGTTTTCTGTTTGTTTGTTTGGAAATGGAGTCTTGCTCTGTTGCTCTTGCTGGAGTGCAGTGGCATAATCTCGCCTCACTGCAACCTCCACCTTCCAGGTTCAAGCAACTCTCGTGCCTCAGCCTCCCAAGTAGCTGGGATTATAGGCACTCACTGCCACACCTGGCTAATTCTGTATTTTTAGTTGAGACAGGGTTTCACCATGTCAGCCAGGCTGATCTCAAACTCCTGACGTCAGGTGATGTGCCTACCTTAGCCTCCCAAAATTCTGGCATTGCAGCCATGAGCCACATGCCCAGCCAGATTTGTAATTTAGTGATTACATTTTCAAAATTATTTGGTGACAGAAACTTAGTTTTAAGGGTTGAGAAAACAGGTAGTGGAAAAGGGATTCTTTCAAGAATCATAAATGTCTTGAAGAGAAAAAGATCGGCTGTACTGTGGGAGTAGAGAAGGTAGACCTTTAAGTTTGTTTATAGGAGACAATGGAGGTGGCACAGAATAATGAATCCTAGGGAAATCAGAAGGGAACAGGATTAAAAACATAATAGTTAAATCAGAACTAATATAGAGATAAATCCTTAGAAGACTAGAAGAAAAGTAAGGTGTATAATATTTTGGAATCAATTTTCTTGATGATTTAGGAGGCAGATTTTGGGTCAAAGGGAGAAAGCTGAGGATCAAAAAGAATAAAGAAGATTTGGGATTGTTGTTTAAGAAAATGACAGGGAATGTCTTAACTGGCTCATTCTTGAGTGACTTTTCTGTCTTCCTGTTGGGGAAAAATTGGTTATTCCAATGCAGTATTTTACCTATTTCCTCTTTTGTGCTTTGAAATTTCTTAATATATTGCTATTTTAGGTATTTAGGTATTTTGCCTTCATTTTGATGTTGGCTTGTTGACTTTTTTTCCTTCTTACCTGTCTTTGCTATAATTCCATATGTAGTCTGCTGCTAGAATAAACAATATATGCGTATAGGTATGTCTGTAAAGGAACAATTAGAAAAGTGAAAATCACAACAAGGGCTCTTTATTAGAAGAAGCAAATTTGTCATTTATTGTAAAAGTCATATAATCAATAATATTTTGCAAACATCTCACAGAAAGGTAAATTTCTCTATCTTTTTTATTAATAAAAAGGTATTAATCTTTATTTTCTGTTATATTTTATTATTTACTCAGGAACTTTTAAAATGTATTCCCAAATAAATATGGTATCTCCTTCCTTGGATACTGTCTTTCCTTAAAAATAAATCTTTATGAGAGTTTACAGCACCTTACATTTTTATATATTCCTTAATAATTTACTTCTCCTGTCTTTCCATAAGAATGTTAAGTCTAGAAGGTAAGTGCTTACTGAAAAAGATTAGGTAAATATTTATCACCTAGTAGACCTTAGAAAATATTAGCCTCTTGTTTCTTCTCTTCTTTCCTCCTTCCATTTTACCCTCCTGTAGAGGGCTAAACATGGCATCTGTTACACAGAGATGCTGGTACTCCTCTTTTAAATTAAAATGATAGAGTTAGATTTCTCTAGAGTGGACTATGTTTTTGGAGAAGCTACTGCTAGCTTGCCTCTTAGAGTTATCATGTATTAGCCTTTATTTTTCATCTCTCTCTCTCTCTCTGAATCTGTCTTTCATCTATTTATCCTTCCAACCATCTATCATTTTCTTTGCTGGCTTCTAAACCATTTTTTGTGGCATATGGGGGTATTTTCTACCTCATGAATTTTTGTAGAAGGAGAACCCACCTCCCATTAACTAGGTTGAAAATGCCAGATACTCATTTTTACAGTTCTTTGACATCTGGCCTAGAAAGAAGGCTTCAGACCTAGTCCAATCTGACACCTTGTAAATATTGTTATTAACAAATACCAGGGCTGAGCATCTATTCCAGCTTGGGGATAGTAATGATAGTAGCAATATTCAGTTTCTAGGGTTGGCCATGACTCTGGTTCTAGCCCCATGCCTGGTTCTCTGTACCATCAGAGGATTGATAGGATTCAAACTGATACTGCTTGGGATGTTCTCACTGGACTGGTGTCGTATATGTTTTTTTTTTTTTCTGCACAACTTTCCTTATTCTTGTCCATGCTTCTCAGGCTGATTCTTGAATCTTCCTGGCAATGTAGGGAGCCATACAGTGTTGGTTTTCTTTTTTTTCATAATTTTTAAAACCCAAGTTAATAAGAATTGATTTCTAATACTCATTGTAAGTAACCCATTGATATATCAGAGTGGAGCATCATTTTTATTTTACTTTATTTTATTTGTTTAAAAGGACTTGGTCTTTTGATAATTTGATATGCTTCAGTATTTTACCCATCCAATTTGGTATATGACCAAAGATTTTATTTAATATTATCTCAGGTATTAGGGAAATTGTGTCCTTGTGTGCAGTATTCTACAAAAGCTCGACATGGTTTTAATCACAAAATATATCAAAGGTATACATTTCCAAATTCAGTTATTTATGTTCATTGTTAATTTTAGTATGTCACTAATAAAAAGCCAGGTGATTTTTAACACAATTTTGTAGAATTAATTAGGACAAATTATAGTTTGTTTTAACTATCCTAATTAATTTTTACTTGTGCTATAGTGTTAAAATACTTTGTGGGCATTTGGTATGCACTCTTTACAAAATGAGGAAATATAACCTTATCACCAGCTAACATATCAAATGTCTAACTAAATTTAGCTGAGACTTGTCCTATTATGTAAGTTCCCACTTATCCAAGTTGACTCCCATTAGCAACTGTGCCATAATGGCTTGTGGGAAGACTGAACAGAAAATTGAATTAATGCAAGCCATTTCTCAATCATTTCTCATTCTCATAAAATGATTAAAGCTGATGTAAGAGGGCTCATTAAAACGGAAAACATTAAGCTCATTAAAAAGCCATTAAACCACTCACTTCTCTGATTTATTTTATCATAACCTTATTTAGCCATTGTTTAAAAGTCACTGCACCCCAAATTTCTTTCTTATTATTGGGGAAATGTTATCTGAAATGCATACTCTGGCTATGTGGCCATTTCAAGATCAAAATCATCGGGTGTTATTCTCTTGTCTGTCTACGGAAAGTAGAAATCAGCTAACAATAGTCAATTGGGATGGATTTACCTTTCAGTATTTATTTTAGCTATATTTAATTTACACAAAATTTTTTAATATTTTAACTTTGCATTGTTTAAACTTGAAGCCAAATTACTACTTATATAAGCAAAGTATATGTCCATTAGTCATTGTATGATAATAGTGTGATTTTTTTTTGTTAAATAGCAATAATTTTTATTGCCAAACCAAATAAAATATCTACTCTGGGAAACATACGTCTTCATGAGAGATTTCAGCTTGAGCTTTAGCTACGATACAATTTAGATGCTAACAGATTTTCTGTTTCTCCTTAAAAATATTTCTTTAATATGTATTCACAAGAATAGACCTGAATAAAACTAATTTAATTTTTAAAACAACTCAATACATATTAGAATTCATATAAAAGAGAAATATATTAAAGGTATACTTGTATTAGAAAAAATTACATTAGCTGAAGCAATAGCCAAGCCCTGACACTGGTTTCGGCAGCCTTTGTCCATCTTGTAATTCTGTTTCTGAAAGGTGGTGGACATGGTGATGTTCTGACCACACTCCCATTTGAGAAAGGACTCTTGTCTTCCAAAACTGACTGCAGCAGGTATTTAGAGGAACAGTCATTTTGATATAATGCAGACAACTCTGAATAGGCCATTTGTGAACTCTGTAGCTCCTAGAGAGGTATAACAAGTGCCAGAATCTCAGCTTCAATTTCTTCCTTTGCCCCATCCTGTTTCCTTTTCCTCTCTTCCAAAGGTGTTGATCCCAAAGGATTAGCCCTTGCTAATAAACATCCTATTCACTAAACTCAATCTCAGAGTCAGCTTCACAGAAAACCCGATCTGTGTTCTCCATCTCAGAAATATATCAACCTATATTTCTGAGATAAAGAAAGAGAGAGACGGACAAGGCATACAGGCTATCAAATGCCACCACCCAAAAGATACACATCATTTCTGTTCACAGGCTGTTGGGCAAAATGAGTCATAAGGCACCAAAAGAACTGCAAGCCAGACTGTAGAAATGTGGGAAAACATACAACTCTTTTTGACTACAGTCTCTTCTACAATACGCAAACTCAAATGCAATTTTTGATACAGTGGAACATTAATGATTGTCATGATTACAGAACCATTTTTATTTACAGCCAAATCTTTTGGATTTTCATTTAAAATATTTTTGTCCATTTCTTCTTGGTAACTTGACTTATTCCTTGTATGTTACATATTTTCTATTATAATAATTCTACTGCAGTTTTGACCTATGAGTGAAGAAAAGCTGAAAGGAAAACCAAGGACTTGATTTATTTTCTGTATTAGGGAATAGCCTCATTGGTTGAGATCATAGCTACATAGAATCCCCATTTGATATTTTGTTAGAGTATGCCCTCCCTCTGCCAAATCAGTGAACCAAATTTTGTGTTCATGGCACAGGCAAAATATTAAGTACAATCATATTGAATTTAATAACAGAGGAAACAAACGTGATAAATATTATGAGGAATTAACTGTGTGGTGAGCCACAATTGTAAAGGTAGGTGTTATCATTATCCTCATTTTATAAGGAATAATAGAGTCATAGAGAAATTAGAAAACTTGTGCAAGGCCACTACCTAGAAGGATAGCTGGGGCTAAAATGTATATCCAACTGGCTCCAAAGCCTGTGTTCTTAACTACTGTACTAAATTTGTGGAGAGAGTCACTCCCTGAATGTTTTTCTCCAACATTTTGTCCCATTAATTTCTCACCTTATTTTAGATACAGGAGGGGGCAATCAGTCAAATAATATCCTGTGGCTCAATTATACTTATATATAACATATATGTATATATATTTATGTTTCATTGGTACTCTAATTTTGCTTTGTGGAATAGATGCTTTTTTCAGATAAAGTCATCATACAGCTAAATGCCATTAACCACCACATATATGTCAAAATATCTAAACTCAAAACTATGGACTGTGAGTTAACTTAGAAAATGCATTAGTCTAGAAAAATACCTGCAAGGTAAACAACATGCTGATTTTCCCTATTCAAATGAATCTAAAGTTGTTGCTCATGAAGTTTGTTTTATGTCCTTGAGTAATTTGGGATATCCATCATATGATTTCAGTTTTACAAATGAAATAACACTGATACTGGTATTTAATTTTACTGATGTTATACTGATACTGTCACTGATGTTAGTAACACTAATGCTGATGTTTCTGTGTAAAATATAAGGAGTTTAATTGCATGTCTAAATAAATTAAGGTGCATTTCTTAATTTGAATGATTAAAAAACAAACTTGCAATTTGAAGAAAAGTTTATGCAAAGAGGTTGAAAATCATTTGGAAAGTCCTAGAACACCACAGGTGAATCTGCCTCAAGGATAATTCAGCATAACTAAACTTAGGTGCATAAAAATCAGACACCTAATCATTAGTTTTTAAGGATAGATTTTTAGAATCAAGAGATGTGTATACTCCAGTTCTTCTGATCAGTACACTCTCTTTGTATAAATCTACATGGAAGTTTGAATATAATCAAAAGTTGGTCTGGTGAACATGTATAACATAGAGAAATCCACTAAATGATATTAATGACTCTCACTGGCTAACATCACTTAATGAATCCAATTCTACCTTTACCCCCATAGATATGCTGGCTCCTATTCAGGTCATCCTCTTCCCGGAACTAGGCTAGAAACACTGTCAAGGCTAGCTTCTTTTATGCTCCACTTCTAAGCCCCATTGTTTTCCAACCACATGCATACAAACACACATATTCATACAAAGTGTTAACCTCCATTTGAGGTTCATGATTTCAAATTAGTTAGTCTAAACTCTTCTGGAAGGCATTCATTCTCTTCAAAGTTTCGATGCGTAATTCTTTGAGCCACCACATATTAGTGTCATAGTTAAACTGATATTACATATATCCAACATTTATAAACATTTGTGCTAATGCATCTTGCAAGCAGTAGAGCAAGAATTCAAACTTACCATTTCTTTTTTTTTTTTAAGACGGAGTTTCGTTCTTGTTACCCAGGCTGGAGTGCAATGGCGTGATCTCAGCTCACTGCAACCTCCACCTCCTGGGTTCAGGCAATTCTCCTGCCTCAGCCTCCCGAGTAGCTGGGATTACAGGCACGCGCCACCGTGCCCAGCTAATTTTTTGTATCTTTAGTAGAGACGGGGTTTCACCATGTTGACCAGGATGGTCTCGATCTGTTGACCTTGTGATCCACCCGCCTCGGCCTCCCAAAGTGCTGGGATTACAGGCTTGAGCCACTGTGCCCGGCCCCAAACTTACCATTTCTAATGACCATAAGTAATCACTTAAAATTTTTACAGTACTACATCACCATATCACCATTTATTTTATACCCTCAAAGTCATTTATACCCTCAAGTATATTTTCTTAGTTATTTTAATTTTGTTTTAAATTAACACATGATAAATACACATATTTATGGGGTACAATGCGATGTTTTTATACCTATATAAATTGTGTAAAAATGAAATCGAGGTATTTAGCATAGCTGACACCTCATACACTTATAATTTCTTTGTGGTAAGAACATTCAGAGTCTTCTCTTGTAGCTATTTTGAAATATACACAATACTTAATATTATATTTCCTTAGTTTAAAATTTATAAAAGAACACCATATTTTTGGCCTGTTTTTCTCTTTTTAAAAACAATAGTTTTAGACTTATGGAAAATTTATGACAATAGTAAAGAGAGTTCTGGTATACTTTGCAACCAGCTTCTCCTGTTATTAACATTTTACATTAGTATGATGCATTTATTACCATTAATAAACCCACATGAATACATCATTATTAACTGGAGTCCACATTTTATCGAGGTTTTCTTAATTTTTACCTACTTTTCTTTGTAACCAAAGGATACCATCAAGATTCCCTTATTATCTCTTTAGGCTTCTCTTGGCTGTGATAATTTTTCAGACTTTCTTTGTTTTTGAGTATACTTGATGATTTTTGAGGAGTACTGGTAAAGTAGTTTATATAATTTATTTTATAGAATTGATTGAGATTTGTCTAATATTTCTTCAAATGTTTAGACTGAGACTATGAAGTTTCAGCAGAAATACTACAGAAGTAGAATGTCATTCTCCTTACTTTACATTAAGGTTGCATATGATTTATCCCTGTTGATGTTAACCATGATTACCTTAAAAATTTGATAGTGTTTGTCTTGTTTCTCTACTATAAAATTACTTGTGTTTCTCTTTTTCGTGCTGCAATTTTTGGAAAGAGGTCATTCTGAAAATTCAACACTTTAGAAGTAGTGATTTAAGCTCCAACTCATGAAAGGAGAATATCTACATTAATTATTTGGAATTATTATGCATAAGTGATTTATCTTCTTTAAATTATTTCATTTTTGATATAAACTCACTGATATTCATTTTATAAATTCTTTCATTATTGATATAAACTCATTGATATTCATTTTATAAATTCTTTCATTATTGATATAAACTCATTGATAACTCATTGATATTTATTTCATATGCTGGGTTATAATGCAATACTACTTATTTATTTTGTTGCACAATTTATTTCACCTTTTGCCACTGGGAGCTCACTCCTTCTTTATTTTTTTCTGTATTTTTTTTAGTACCATCCATTTTTCACTATAGAATACTGCAGACTATTCTTGCATATTTTCTGCCACAATCCTAAAATTATTCATTTCTTTTGTTGAACAACAGTATTAGAAACCAAGATTTGGGCACTAGGTATGCTTATTGCTACTGGAATGTCACTGTATCTATGCCTTCTCAGCTGACAGAGCAAGAAAATATATATGGGGATGCTAAGTTCTGTATATGGGGTATGCACATACATATATATATATATATATATATATATATATATGTGGATATGTTAAGTGGGTATAAGTATATGTAGGTAAGCCCCTATATTCTGTATATGAGGTATATATACATATATATGTGTGTGTGTATATATATGTGTATGTAATATACACCCTGTATATAATGTATATAGTAAACATATGTATTTCTCTGTGTAACCAACACTATCTGTACTAAGCTAAATGTGAATTCATACTGATGTTTCCAGCTCTAAACCATTTCCACATGTGTATTTCTAGCTTCCTTTTCTTGCTTATTTGTAAATTTCCAATTCAACAATGAGAAACCTGGTTTCATCATCTGCCATCCGTTCATCTAATTTTTTCTTTCCTATATTCATGTATCAGAGTATCAGAATTGTAAGCCTCAGTTCCTAGTAGAAACAGTATTATTAAATAGAATATAGTATTTATATAATTTTTTTTTACTTTAGGTTTATAGACTCCAGTTATTTTCAACTTACTTAAGTCAACATGTTTTACCTACCTACTCAAATGAGGTCATTACATACTATTTTAATAGAGTTAGATTCTTTTTTCATAGTCTGCATTACTTTCTTAGTACCAGTGTTAATCTTAAATGATGTTATATTGCATATGTATTAAGATTCAATCTTTGTGCTGTAACGTTCAGTGGGTTTTGAAAAATGTATGGTGTTATATATTCACCATTTTGGGATTATGCAGAATAGTTTCACTGCCCTAAAATATCCCTTATGCCTCACCTATGCAACCCTCCGTCTTTGCTCTCTCTCCTGTCAATAAATGATTTTTTATTGTCTCTGTAGCCTTGCCTTTTCTGCATCATATAATTGGAATCACATAGTATGTAACATTTTTAAACTACTTTCTTTCACTGAGGAATAAGGATTTAAAGATCATCCATATCATTCTATGGCTTGATAGTTCAAATCTCTGTCTTTAATCATCATATTGAACTATTCACATTTAAAGTGATTATTGATCTATTTGGAATAACACCTATCTTTAAAAAACACAACAAAAACATAGCTTAAACACCTATGATATTTATAACTGTTTTATACTTATTTTGCTTGTCTTTTGTTTCCTGCCTCCTCTTTCCTTTCTCTGATTTTATCTGAGCATGTCATATATTTCTATTTTCCTTCCTCTATTTTCCTATCAATGATCTTCTTTAAAAATTCCCTGGAAATCACAATACATATTTGTAATTAATCCAAATCTCCCTTCAAATAGCAATGGATTGCTTCACATTTAGTGTAGATAACTGGTAAAATAGTATACTCAACCTCTTTCTCCTTGTGACCTTGTTGTAATTCACTCTTCTTATCTTTATGCTATAACCATCAAATATATTGTCAGTCTCATTTTCTTCATCAAATTTTTTAAAATCACCCAAGTATGAGAAAAAATATTTTTTCCTTCAATTATTCATTCATTGATGCTTTTCTGTACTTTTCTGTTCTTTCAGTTGATCTTAGTTTTAGATTTCTATCATTGTCTTCTCTATGAACATTTTTTTTTTTTGAGACAGATTCTTACCCTGTCCCCCAGGCTGGAGTGCAGTGGTACAATATTAGTTCCCTGCAACTTCCGCCTCCTGGGTTCAAGTGATTCTCCTGCCTCAACCTCCTAAGTAGCTGGGATTACAGGCATGAGCCAACATGCCCTGCTTTTTTTTTTTTTTTTTTTTTGCAGTTTTTCAGTAGTGACAGGGTTTTACCATGTTGGACAGGCTGGCCTGGAACTCCTGACCTCAGGTGATCCTCCTGCCTTGGCCTTCCAAAGTGTTGAGATTGCAGGTGTGAGCCACTGCCTCTGGCCTCTATGAACTTTCAATATTTCTTAAAGGTTAGTGCTGACAATAAATTTTCTTAGTTGTTGTTTCTTTAAAAATATACCTTATATCTTCTTCACTTTCAGAAGAATATATAATTTCACTGCTTATATAATTCTAGGATTGTGGTTATTTTCTTTCAACACTTTATTTTCTTCACTCTTCTCTCTTCTTGTTTGCATGGTATATGACAAGAAGTTCAGGTAAGTCTTATCCTTGTTTTTCTACAGGTTGTTTTTATCCTTTGGCTTCATTTGATATTTCTTTTTTATCTTTGTTTTTCTGCAGTTTAAGTGTGTTATGCCTAAATATGGATTTTTTTTTTTGGTCATTAACCTGTTTGGTATTTCCAAGCTTCCTGGATCAGTGCTTTGCTGTTTGTCATTAATTTTGGAACGTTCTTGGTGATTATTACTTCAAACATTTCTTCTGTTCCATTTTCACTTTCTTCTCCTTCTGCTCTTCCAGTTACATGTAAGTTACATATTTTGATATGGAAATTGCCTTTGATATTCTGGGGGTTTTGGTCCTTCTTTTTATTCTCTTTCAGTTATGATGTTTTTATTGACATATAGCCAGACTTATGGGCTATTCCCATAGTCATGTCCAATTCTACTAATAAGCCCATCTCAGGCATTCTTCATTTTTATTACAATATTTTAATTTCTACATTTACCTTCAAATTATTTTCTAGAATTTCCATCTATCTGATTACATTATCCAACTGTTCTTATATGCTACTCATTTTTTCCCATTAGAGGCCTTAGCATAATAATCACAGTTATTTTAAGCTGTCTGATAATTCCAACATCTGTGTTATATTTGAGTCTGCTTCCAAAGCTTGCTTTGTTTTCACACCATGTTTTGTTCTTGCCGTCTGTTATACCTTGTTATTTTTCTTTTGCTGAAAGCCTGAAACAATATATACCAGATAGTGGGATTGAGGTAAGTGGGTCTTTAGTTTCAGATTTTAAGTTAGTTTAGTTATATGTTATGTGTGCTATATGGTACCAGAAACTTCAAATTCCTCTAGTGCTATTTTTTGCCTCTCCTACTGTCTCTGGGTTTCCCTAAGAAGTCTTCCTTAGAGTGTGCATTTTACACATATTTGATCTGTAATCCACTGCTATTAAATTGGAGTTCTTTTGTTGTGGTGGTAGAGTGGAGGAGCAGATTCACTTTTATAATCTTATGATTAAACCTCAGTCATTTAGTGGGCTTGTATCCCTCGGTATTGTCCTTCACAAGTGTTTGTTAGATTTTCCCCTCTTTGGTGAAGGAATATCAGGGGTTGTGGTTAGGGAAATGGCTCTCCACCTGGTGAGACAATGCTCCTGTTAAGTATTCTCCAGTAAAGTGTAAGCTTTCATTCTATAGAAAATCTTGGACAGACTTCTAAGTGGTTACTTTTGTCTACCTCTGCCAGAACTATAAAGCCATGTTTTTTGGCTCTCCATTGTGAGAATCTAGTAGAGTTCTTTGAAGTAAACCCATAAATTTGTGAGGACCCTCTAGGTCCTTGAACTTTCTCACTCTCACTCTGTTTCATACTTAGCCTGCAGGAACTTGTCAAAACTACCATTTAAGTGTTCCTACCAGGTTATGGCTCTAGCAGCCTCTACTCCAGGTAAGAAGACCTTGGCTACAACTCTGAAATCACTTGCTATTCCATATTTCAGAGTGGAGGTTTATTCTTTGTTGGATCCAAAACAAAGCATTGATGTTCACTTTGTTCAGCTTTTTTTATGTTGTTAGGATGAGAGTGATAACTGCCAGATATTTATAGGTCAAGTGTGAATATGGATGTCTTGGACCTCTGTTTTTACTATCTATCAAGTATTTGTCTAAAGCTACTGTATTAGCTTTAGTGTTTAAAGGCCTAACACAATGCTTGCCACAAAATAGTTACTCACTAAATATTAACTCTCTTTTCCCTTTATTTTCTCCTACATATATAAGTATAGGCCGGGCGTGGTGGCTCAAGCCTGTAACGCCAGCACTTTGGGAGGCCGAGGCGGATGGATCACGAGGTCAACAGATTGAGACCATCCTGGTCAACATGGTGAAACCCCATCTCTACTAAAAATACAAAAAATTAGCTGGGCACAGTGGTGCGTGCCTGTAATCCCAGCTACTCAGGAGGCTGAGGCGGGAGAATTGCCTGGACCCAGGAGGCGGAGGTTGCAGTGAGCCGAGATCGTGCCATTGCACTCCAGCCTGGGTAACAAGAGCGACACTCCATCTCAAAAAAAAAAAAAGAATATAAGGTTTAATTTTTGATGTAGTAATTGTGTTCCTTACATTAAACTGTCTCCTGTTGTACAGTAGTTTCTTTTCATGTTAAAAGGGTCAGAAGTACTTTTCTACATACTTTACATTGTTGATGGTTATCCTATAATTTTTTTTTATTGTACTTGAGCCATACATTATGGTAGATTTTAAGTCTGACACCCTAAAGCGGATTCCATCTGCAATTGCTTTGATATTATTTTCATTTTTGTTGTTATTTTTGAGATGGAATTTCACTCTTGTTGCCCAGGCTGGAGCAATGGCATGGTATCAGCTCACTGCAACCTCCGCCTCCCAGGTTCAAGCAATTCTCCTGCCTCAGCCTCCTGAGTAGCTGGAATAACAGACCTGTGCCACCAAGCCCAACTAATTTTGTATTTTTAGTAGAGAAGGGGTTTCTCCATGTTGGTCGAGCTAGTCTCAAACTCCTGACCTCAGGTGATCTGCCTACCTTGGCCTCCCAAATTGCTGGGATTACAGGCATGATATTTTCATTTTTTTCTCCTTGAATTCAGGCTGTGTTAAAATCAAAAAGGAATTAAATCCAGAGAAATTAAACATATGAAAATTGATTCAGAAGGGATCCTGAGAATTCAAAGGAAGTGCTCTCTTTTTCCTTCCTCCTCAGAAAAATTATAATGGCGTAAACCTACCACTGTGTAAGTCACCTAAAACCCATATTTAAGTATCAGTCATGGTTTTGCAGGAACCATAAATAGGTATTGCTATATTAAATGGCACTAGGAACTGAAAAAGAGGAAATTCAAATTTTAGTAACAAAAAAAGCTTTATTTCAGATTAGAAAAACAGAATCATAAAGTCTAGATTCCTAAAAATTAATGATGTTTTTAGTTATTCTGCTCATCTGTGTGTAGTTATTGGATAATTTGTAGTCACTTTAGCAATCTTTATAGACAATAAATATTGGTTCTCAAATAATGATCTAAGATATATAGTAGTATTTAAGAGACAAAAATACTCTAGAAATCCTCAGCTCCAAAAAGTTATTCATGATAGTGTAAGAATTAATTCCAGAAAATTGGAAAATTAAGAAAATAGTTAAAATAGGTGTTGTTGTTGTTGTTGTTTGAGACAGAGTTTTACTCTTGTTTCCCAGGATGGAGTTCAATGGTGCAATTTTGACTCACTGCAACCTCTGCCTCCCAGGTTCAAGCAATTCTCCTGCCTCAACTTCCAGGGTAGCTGGTATTACAGGTGCCCACCACCTAGCTACTTTTCTGTATTTTCAGTAGTGATGGGGTTTCACCATGTTGGCCAGGTGGTCTCAAACCCCTGACCTCAAATGATCCACCCTGTTTGGCTTCCCAAAGTGCTGGAATTACAGGTGTGAGCCACTACACCCTGGCTGAAAAAGTTTTATATGCTATACAACAAATAGTCACAAGCACAATAGTTTCAAACAACACACATTTCTAATCTCAGAGTTTCTTTGGGTCAGGAGTTGAGCCATGGACCAATAGCTGGATCCCTTATAAGACTGTAGTCAGTCAAGGTGTTAATCAGGTGTGTGTTCTCATCTGGAGGACTGACTGAAGAAGGAAGGATCCACTTTCAAGCCCTTCAGGTTGTTGGCAGAATTTATTTACCTTGGGCTGTAGGATTCAAAGCAACTCAATACTTTGAAGGTAGTGACAGAAGAAGAGAGATAAAGACAGATAAATAAGT
The DNA here is from genome assembly GCA_028533165.1 of Leontopithecus rosalia. Lineage (NCBI taxonomy): Eukaryota > Metazoa > Chordata > Mammalia > Primates > Cebidae > Leontopithecus > Leontopithecus rosalia. The sequence continues at coordinate 162,478,791 of CM052649.1, read as the reverse complement.
CTTATATAACAGCGTAATCATGGTATTGGCTTTCCATTACCTTTGTGCATTCTGTTGATTAGAGGCAAGTCTTAGGTCCCACCCATACTCCAGTGGGATGTTAATATGCATGGCATGAAGCAAAGGGGGCAGAGATTATTAGAATTCCCTTTTATGTCTGTCTACCATGGAATAACAATCAGACCCAAGTAATATTTAGCAGCTGTAAAGTCTAGAAATTGCTATCACTTTTGGAGAAAAGTTTTAAGATGTGAAGAAAAAATGTGATCAACAGTTAAATTATTGTATTTTATCTAATTAATTATGACTCAGAATTAATGACATTATAGAATGGCAAATGAAAGAAAATTGGCTTATAATTCTGGATATTTGATTGATAATAAATTGTCATGCAGTTGATTACTACATAAGAGAGAAAATACTTTAAAAACTGAAATGTGTTAAACTATTTGCTATTCAGTGCTATCACAGATTAGATATTACATACACAAGAAATATCAAATAAGTTGGTAAAGTCATTTGTACAGTTAAAGTAAATGTATATGTAAGTTGATTATAAAGAGCATATTACTGTGGAAAATCATACCTATATTGTTTTAATAATAAAATTGTAAATACCCTGGATGTTAAAATGAACCAATATGTATTTTAATACTACTGAAGATGGTCAGAACAGCTCCGATAATCTTCCAGGACTTGAATAGTCATCTGTTACTCCACATGAAGAAACTTCCAGAATCTTTTAAGTGAGGTGCGGTTCAAAGAATTCCAGAATAGGAAATCAGAGACATGGGTTGTGCTGTGAACTGACTTAAATTTTAGACATATCATCTAAGCCCTCATTTTAAAAAGGGAATTGAATAGGAGTTATGATTTAGCTGAACTGTAAAAGCCATTTCTGCTTCTACTTTCTGTTTTTAAACCCAAGCCAACTAGAGATTAGTCTCTGCATATTGAATCTTCAAAGAATGACACAAATGATTAGGACTTAATAAGGAGTGAAACATACCTTCTTGGACATGCTCAAAAAGCTAATGTAAGATTGGACAGGAAAAGGGAGTCAATGTAATGGGGTCGCTCTTTAAGTAAAACACCATACATTGAAAAATAAGATGGTCAGTGTATATGATTTTTAATTCATATTATATTAATCGTTTCAATTTGATTCATTTTGTTTTATTTAATTCAATATAATTTCTTCTATTTCTCCTATTTGTTATCATTTTCTACTATTTTTTAAGAAAGAATTTCTCCTTCATGCGGGTCAGCATGCCAAACATCTTTATGAATGTCTCAGGTCCTCTCTGAGTTTGTATTCTAAAATGGTGTCATTGATATTTATTTGTAGGGAAGCGTGAAGATCTGTACTACAAATAAAAACAAGGCTTTATTATTGTGAACTCATTCATGATCAGTATCAGAGATTGTTAAGTAGAATGAGCATGATCTTTATTTAGTTTAGAATCCTGATTGTCACCAGCAGTATGAAGTCTTACACAAGTTTTCTCTAATCCTGTTCCCATATTTTTTAATTTGGAAGTTCCTATCTCAGCATTAGAAGTTGGTTGTGAGGATTAATGAGATAAGTAAACCACCTGGAATGATTTTGACCCACAGGAGTGAATAGTACATGACTGAGTATATAAATGGCAACAATAATGATCATATATTCCCCTCTAGTGTTGAAAATTGTATTAATCCAAGTATTAAACTTAGTTCTGCCCTTTATTTGTCTCTGTAGAGTGGACAGACTCACACAGAGCTCATAAAATTCAAAAGTATGGTTACAGAGAAAGATGCAAGAGCAGAGAAGGATTTCTGTTTTTCTTATAGGTGCATAAATTGTGATATATTTTAATTATACTGTCAAAATATTTTAAAATTCTGGAGCTGAGAGGTGATATACTCTGGACCCACCATTCTAAAGATGAAAAATGAAGGTCATTCATCATTAATTTGTACAAAAAATATTATATTTTTGAGCACTCATTTAGATGCTAGTGATCTATTGGTGATGAATGAATGAATGAATGACTCTATGCTTACTCTCAAATACCATATACTTTAGTGGAGTAGAAAAATACTAATTAAAACCATGTAAAAGAGACTCTTGTACTGACATACAGCAAGTGTTAAATAGTACATTTTACTCTTAGATATACTTTCCAATTTAAGTTAATAGATAAATAACATCCTTACCCTTCTTAATACATACTCACAAAAACAATATGCTCTAGAAAAAAACCTGGCAACCATAATAACACTAACCCATACTTCTTCAGCAGTGTGTTTCTATGCATCTAAGGCTGGTTTAGCCCTTTACATGTAGTAAAGTTTAATATTAGTTCATTTAATCCCCATTGCAGCATTGGAAGTATATTTTATTATTAGTCTCATTTTATAGATAAAGAAAATAGAGATTTAAAAGCTTCGTCCAGCTCACAGCTCTGATCAGAGTGCTGTGATCAATGACAGATATATTGTGCAGGCAAAAAGAATTACAGATTCAGAAGGAGTGATTATGGAAGTGAGAAAGAGAAGAAAATTGTTACAGAGTTTTGCTTTAGAGTCAGAGTATTAAAGGTGCAGAATTCATATGAAGGTGCATTTGTGCTGCTAAGCTGTGAGTAAAATAACATGTCAGTAAATTATTACTTGGGTAAGGTCATGAGGAGAAAATCAAGATGAAATCCATGATCCATAGAGTCATGGTCATAAACCTTCCTGGAATGGTGGATTGGTAAGATTTTAAAAGACATGGAAGATGATGCAAAAGAATTGTTCCATTATTGTTTGTTAGAGACATTTGTAACTCGCTCCTATCCCAGTCTGTAAAGGAATTTTACCTGTGTCAGATATTCTTCAAAACTGTAAAATCTTCTGTTGGGTTGACAACCTATGCCTAGGCCTAGGACAGTAAAGTTCAGTGTTCTCTCCTGCCAGTAGGAAGAATCAGACCTCTTCTATGATGATACATTGTGGTCTGTCAGTGCAGGTTTCACACACATCCCCACGGATGAACAGTGAAATAACAATGATATGTACAGATGCCTCACAAAAGCTACAGAGTGAATCAGGACTCTTATTCAACACAAGTAATTAGAGAGAGACAGATCCATAAATGTTATCTCTCTGAGTTTGCATTCAAGATAACAGGTGGCCAATACTTTCCACCCAACCCAGTATTATCAGATAAAGTATGTGATTCAGGCATGGAATAAAATAAAGGAGAGATGATACCAATAATCTGAACTGATATTGCTAGCTTTATGCTGCATTCATTCTAAATTCCTCTGGGTTTCTCAAGTTCTCAGTATTGGGGTAAAGAAAACCCGAAAATCAAACACCAAAAAAAAAAAAAAAATCAAACAAAAACACTTTCAGATTTTCATTGATTTTGAGTAACTCAATCAAATCCACTTAAACTGATCACTTGCCTTAGCTGTATAAACGTAGTGTTAATAATGTCTCATCAAAGGTAAATACTGCACCCATCCTTAATCATCTCATTTTCTGTGTTTTTGTAGATCTTTTCATTTTAAGTCATTTCTTATCTTTTTACCGAAGGACAGTACATGCCAGCACACTTCTTGAGATGAGAGCAGGAATCCCTATTCTATTATGGTGATTGTGCATAAGCCAAATTGTGCTGTAATTTATCACTTCTTAATATTCCCAAGATTTCTGTTTTTTCTTCTTTGTTACTCAGTATACTTTTAGAGTGCTTCCTTGGCTTCTTGTGCTTAATATACCTGGATATTTACACTTACACTTCATAGGATGTGAGACACGGAAGAATAGTTATAAAAACTCTGTAGAATAAAAAGTGGTACTTAAGGCCGGGCATGGTGTCTCATGCCTGTAATTCCAGCACTTTGGGAGGCTGAGGTGGGTGGATCACCTGAGGTGAGACGTTTGAGACCAGACTGGCAAACACTGTGAAACCCCACCTCTACTAAAAATGCAAAATTACAAAATTTAGTGGGGAATGGTGGCACACGCCTGTAGTTCCAGCTACTCAGGAGACTGGAGAATAGCTTGAACCCAGGAGGTGCAGGTTGCAGTGAGCTGAGATGGCGCCACCACACTCCAGCCTGGATGACAGAGCAAGACTCTGTCTCAAAAAAAAAAAGTGGTACTAAATACTTAATAATAATTAATAATTCTGTAGCTCAGAGAAATAAAAAGGAAACTCAGGCACACAATTCTAAGTGAACTATTTTCTTTGTCTACAGCTTTTTAAATAGATGGCCTCTTTGCATTCCTGTTAGGCTGAAGGGAAATAAAACTCTCATGAAATATCAATGTAAAAGTTATAGTATAAATCACAGCAAAAATAACAGCAACAGCAAAGCAACCACAGTGATAAAGCATCTCTACTAGGTTGAATGGAACTGTGAAATGCAAGTTCATTATTTGAATACATATAGTAAACATTTTACTTTAAAAAGTTCTTATACTTACATACATTGGAAAGTTCAAACTGTTATTCTGAAGAGGCTTAAATGACATAATATTTAAAAATGGTAATCTAGAAATGTCTGTAAAATAAAGAAAAAAGATGAAGAAAGGAAGGAAACAAAGTAACAGACATGATTTTTTGGCCTCCAGGAGTTAGTAACTGAAATTGAGGCACTGTGAAATAACTCACACATTTTCTGAATGGCATTTTTAGAGACCTGAGAAAGTCAAAAAGAAAGGGCAGCTTATGTAGTCACCATATTAACTAAAAATAAAGAATCATTATGTATGCCTTTTTATAACTTATATTAGAATTTAATTTACAACTAGTTTGTTCTATAATAAATTGTCAATATAGCAATTGCTAAGTCAACAATCTAGTTTATATACTCAATGTATAAATACGGTTAACTTCGAAGTTGAGAAAAACTTAGAAACTTCTGCATTAAAATAAAACCAGCTGGACACTGCTTTTCTACTTTATTTAAAGAAAAAATATAAACATCTTGTCTTCTTTTAAAAATTTAAAGTATGCTGAGGAGCTTTTCTAAAATACTGAGCATTGTTGTTTGAACCCTATACATTTAGTCTGCTGCTATTGTTCTAGTTTGTACCACAGAAAAAGGCATATGTACATTATGGTGGATCAGTAATCTCAATAATGAAACAGAAGAAAATACAAGCAATTAATACCTAATAAATGGTTTTAATTAGCTTACAGCAGATCTTAATATTAATGAAAAAATAAAATTATATTATTGTTGTACATTGACTACAATTCAAACAAATGTTATATTAGTATTAATTTTTTAAGAAATAATACATTTTAATAAGTATATTTAATAGATGGATATAAATGTCTTATTTGGTGCTCTTAGAAAAGCAAGACAAATTCTTAGACCTAGCAAAATAAACAGAGTGTATTAAGATATTTCTTTTTTAACCTGTATCAAAGTGACAAAGGAAGAGATTTAGGATCATAAAAAGGAATAGTCATAAAGGTGAGATCCTAATTTACTTCCCAGTTTCATTTCAACTTAGTTCTTCATTGCTGCAAGGCATAAAAGTTATTGAATTTTACTACATTCACCTCAAACTGGTTTTCTATCAAACAGAATATCAGTGGGACACGTCTGCTGAGCTCCCTACATGAAATTGTCCTTTTGTATGTCTCATAATCGGTGGCGATGTGGCCAAGCATCTGGTGGTGACAAGCAGACGTCTTTGATTTATTGGCTAATATCACTGCTTGTTAGTGGATGGTTGAGCAGGAGACTAAAAGAGCATAAAATCAGAGAGAATAAATTATGAAGGCACTGAACTGTGCCATTATAAACCCTTCCTTGTCACAGCTGTGACATCTTATAGGAAATGGAGGGTGACAGCAGTGTTCATTCTTCAAAGGGCCAATATCTTCTACTTGTGATCCTGACCATAAATAAATACATAAGGTGGAAAAAACACATGAGAAGTCGGCACTCACATGGGAAATGCCTTTCCCTCGATGAAGCACTTGGGTTCCAGTTTTTTTTCCTTCTCCAAAGTAGACTAGAACGTATATTTAAATAAAGAGCAGACGCTAGGAGAGCTTCAGGATATCACGTACATCAGTTGCGTGTGCAAGAACATGAAAAATTCAGAGGTGAATTTATCCCACATTGCTGTTCCCTTTACTCATCCTGGAAGGGTTTCTCTTGCTTGAATTGGTTACTTAAATCCTATTATAGTGAGTCAACTTAGTGAAGCCATTCACACTACAAATCTCTGCCTAGAAAATGATTGCCTAACTTCAGTTAGTATTTGGTAAAACAATGTTCTATAGTAACTGAAAAATTCAAACTGCCTTTTAAAGTAAGTTTACTCTGTTAAAATCATTAAAAACACATTAGAAAAAAAGATTTATGAAAAGTGCAAAATGGTAATGAAAATAACAGTGTAGTATAGTATAGTATACATACATCTCAGAACTTACACCCTCTCTTAGACTTTTGTCTTCTAATACTATATTTTTTAAAGTTAGTTAGGTTTCTTTGAAAGCTAACAATTATGCTCTGTATATTGAGAATTTAATATTTTATAAATTACTGAATTAATGTAAGATAAATCAAAGAAAAGGCAAAGTAAATGAATGTACCTCTCATTTTCACAGATGCTTTTCCAGCTGCATATTTTCATTAATTCATTCCAAAAACCACCAAAGGATAACTTTTGAGTTCAATCCTAAGCATGTTCTTTACTGGGAAATAATATTGGAAAGGTATTATAAGAAAAGGTTCAGCAATGTCAAACAGGGCGTCCAGGGAACTGTAAGAAAATCATAGCAGATATAAAAAGAATGCATGAGAAAAGATGGTAAAGGCCAGCCTACCAAAATAAGTTGCAGAGGTAACATGAAAGGATCTGTCTGCCATGAAATACACAGAATCATTTATTAGTTTATATTCTGCCCTATTTTAGAAAAGGTTTATTACTAATTACAAAGACACATAAACTACAGCAAGTTAAAACAAATTTAAAGTAAGTTTAGAAAAAAAGAGAAAAATGGCAATTTAAAATGAAACCAAGAATTAAGGTAAAATATAAACCATAATAATCTCCTTCAATACATTAAAAGTAGTTCATTATTTTTGCTCAAACCTTTTTATCAGCAACCAGGAAAAGAAACTGTATCACCTATAGTTTTAATATGCTCAACACTGCAAGATTAAAAAAAATGACAATTTTGTAGGACTGATTTTTATACTGGTTTATAAGATATTATTATTATATCACACCAAAGCATTGAACTGAGACAAAGCGATTCCGTGGGGATGGGGTGTAGTGGGGTAATTCCAATATTGACTAGATGACTAGATATGTCTGAAAGATGATTGTCCTTATATAGTCATCTCCATTTGTTCTAGTAGAAGCACAAGCTTACATCCAGATAAGTCCAAGATTTTCTCAAAATACTTCAAATTTTATATAACAAAAATATTTTTTCAGAGTCCGAAGTGCTTACTGTTACAACATGGCAAAAATACTTTTTCTATTCTTTTTGTTTATTTTCTCCCTGTGCAACACATCTTGATGAGATTTTACTTAAGTTGGAGGGTACATTTTAGCACAATGAAACAATGCAATACGGTCATGTGGTACATGGAAAACTCACTTTTAAGTGACCCTTGTAAAAAACGATCATCTCTATAAAAGCTGAAACTGAGGTTAAATGAAAGGCCATTGTCAAACTTGATGAAGGAGAAGTGTGCATTAAATGTTGTCACTAGAAATACCAAAGAGTGACTTTACTTATGATCCCCCAATCAAAAGGAGCAAGTGCAGATTGTCCTAATTGCAGTTATTGATTTGAAATCGAACTGCTGCTCACATGACACCTTTCAGCTTTATCCAGGGGATGTAGGACCAGAACTTTTTGTGTGCATACAAAGGATAATGATTCTACTATGTAAGGCCAGCAAGGGCAAGTATTCCAGTAATATTAGAGGTGTGAAGCTGGAACATCAGAACTCTGTCCTAAATGCAAAGCATTGACTTGTAAGATTTTGAGGGTAGAATTATCCAAATATATCTCAACAAAAGGCAATTTTGACTTTGAGCTTGATTGCAAGGGGCTGCCATAATATTTGCTGTACAATGCACACTCAAGGAAAAAGAAACACAAAGAAACAAAAGCCAATGGGCTATGCTGAATAAAGCAGCAATAACAACAACAACAACAGAAAATCATCTGGAGTCACAGATTTCGGAATGGAGCCTGCGCTCCATGTTCAGCTAGCCTTCTGAAGTACAGCAAGGCTCTACTCTGAATCTTAGCAATATGGTTTAACATTTAGCTATAGTTCTAAGTAATGTATAAAATAAAGATTCAACTATAAAACTCTATTTCAATGCTTATTTTGTGAAAAGAATTTACAGAATATTCTGTCCAGTGAATCCGTAGATAATACTAGGGTATAACCAAATCTCTGGATAGTTTCCAAAACTATGTCTAAGATTTTATTTCCACTTCCTAGTGATTCTCTTCTGTTTCTTCCAGACTCACAGTAATTATTGGCTTCATGGATTTAATTTCAAGAAGTGTACATATCTTACCTTGAAGCATAATTATAAGATTCAGAATTCTTTAGATTGTGGATAACTTGCACAACTCAATTTGTGATGTTATACAGATAGTATATATTTTGTATAGATATTATGTATCATATGTAATCAATTATATATATCTATATAAAATCATTATACATAAAGGCTATATATATGTATGTGTATATATGCATATATATATGTATACACACACACACATAACTGGATTGTAACCAAGTTTTCCCTTCATTTGATTCTAGAAAAGGAACTAATTTCAGAAATGTTTTATATACACACATGCAAACATCTGCATAAACCGACCATAATTAAAAATTTAAATGGGCACATTATAAATTTTACATATTTATGTCATGTACATATTATGCATTACATATAACACTATTTTTGAGAATATATAATAATGTCATGCACTCCAGTAATATGAAATATCTAGCTAATACATTGAAGAACTCAGATTCAAATTTGCATCTTTTAAACTTAAAAGTCCATTTTTTCGCATTTTGTTTTTAATAAGCACACCATTCTTTCTCTCAATAGTGAATTGAATAATGAAGATGATAAAGTCCTAAAATGTTATTTTCCCAATGTACTAATAATCTAACTTCTAAAGGAGGGATTACATGACCCAGTTCTAAAATTTTGTGTCCTGAATTTAGCTAAGACTCCTTTGTAAAATTTTTGTGTTATTATCAAGATTCTGGTTATTAGCTGTTAGACTATTGCTTGTTTTCAAACCCTGACTTCCTTCCTTAAACATTTTGTTTTGATTTCTCAGGTGTATAGAAAAGGTATACAAATATTTCTATATTGGATATTATTCAATCTTTGATAGAATCTAAGTTCATATCCTCTTTATGTGCAAAGGAAAAATCCTGTCTATGATGGATTTTACCTACCCAAAGAGAATTCTCAACATTTTCATTTGTAATGAGAGAGCATCAGATGTATATACCTTCAAATAACATGATTCTTGGCATTGAAGAAAGCAACAATAATAATAATGGGTAATTTTCCTAACAGGCTTGCCTTATTTGGTTCGAAGTAGCATTGCAATTAAAACCTTACTGAGGCGAATTCTCAGTGGCTCAGCACTAGACACTTCTTACACATTTAAGTGGGTACAGGTGTAGCCATGTGCAGGCATATGTGGTAAATCTGTCAGAATTAACAGCAGGGGCACTAATTCTGATAAGAGTTCTCCATCAATAAACCTGCATGATAGCTCAAGGTCTTCAAATTGTTATCATAAGCGGCATCCTTATGATAACAACTAGTGAGGACCCTCTTAAGGGTCTGATCATATTTCCTCAGTGACTGTTTTCTCAATTTTTCATAGATTTATTCTGTCTTGATCATTTGAGATCATGTCAGAGTTTAAACCTAACTGTAGCCATTGTCAGGATTTAAGTGTTTACTTCTCCCTTGATGAAAGATAGCAAGAAATGTCATATGTGAAGATGATATTGGCAACCATTTCCCAAACAGAATAGTATATTTTGTGAGAATAAGAAACAATTTGAAGGTTTACTATAATCTTATTGATTTTGTGTAACTATAGCACACAAGCTTATGTTTTAGAAAATTAAACAATTTAGTTCAAATTCTGGATGTGAGGCTTCTCCAGTATCTACTAGGATGGCTTTTCTAACCTCAACATAACTCTAGCCAGACTGATTTATACCTGACCTGCATCTTTGTCTGAAAATACCCCTGGTTTCTTCAGACAGCTCCACTCACTCTGCATACCCTACTCCACCACTGATACTTCCTGGCCCGTGATCTTAATGTAACCCATATAAATATACCTTTGATAAGTAGTTACTAAAAGTTATTAATTCATAACTTTTCCAACTTACGATCCTTGACTTTGCCTGCAATTTTGAGCAAAGATAATGCATGTTCACCCACTAGTTTCATGATTTTAAAGAACAAACATTATATTTAAATTCAGCTTGCATATTATAGAGATTATTTTAATGGTCATTCAATATGTAAACAATTTATAAACAAAACAATTATTTAATCCAATTGTAAGTAAACTCATGCTATGTAATTTCAAAATCTTGCTCTGTGTGTGTGTGTGTGTGTGTGTGTGTGTGTGTATGTCTGTAAATTTATTGTCTCATGTAGTAGTTTTGCCAGTAGAGCCATTATGCCATGAGTAGAAAATGTATAAACTTCCTGGGACTAGGCAGGTAGATATATGAGTGAGGCAAACAAGTAGTTAAAAAGCAACAGTACAAGCATAAATTTAAATGGCAACAGACACAAAGCCCTGATATTGGAAAGTAATAGGGAGTGGTGGGGATTGTGGAGAACCAAAGAGTACATGCACTATTCAAAGTGGCTACTCAGCTCTGAAGGATTGTAGTCCTGTGATGATGCAAGCTCATGTTGACCAGATCTTCCATTGTAAATTATAAGGAATTTAAATAGGGAATTATATATTTTAGAATTATTTTATGTTGGCTAATAATTCACTGTGTAATACAAGCATAACCCATCTGTTGGTGAATCTAGTTGTCAGCCTATTAGTTGTAAAGTTGTGTATTTCACATATCTGAGGTGAGATTCTCGAATTGGGAAAATAATTAAAAAGAAGTATATTAAAGAAAACAATACAATCATTATCTCCTATTACTAATAACACATTAATTGACTTGTTACTATGAAATGTAACAGAAAATATATGGGTAACAAAAAGCTATTTCAAAATGTTGCAACCTTGATGATATTTGAGTCATATAATCAAAGAGCTCATAAATATTTCCCATACTATGTTTGCTCTTCCAGTCTAAAATGAAGACAAACTTGGAGGAGAGAGTAGGAGGAAGCATATGGATATGAACAACTACATTTTATTTTCAAATCTATCATTTGTTTCTTGTGTAACATTGCATAAGTCAACTGATCTCTCAGATTTCAGGTTTTTGTTACGCTGTGTTTCTTGTTGGCTGTTTGGCAAAATAAAGATATTGGGTAACATGCATTATTAAGTTCTTTAAAAGATTAAAATATTAAAACAAAAGTGAAATTATTAGAATACAATGCAGAAAATTATGTGACCTTCATAATTTACTTAGTGTTTGTGGAATGTCTTAAATTGAGGTTAAATCCCTTAAGGCACTGGTGTTTTGTGACTTTATGATTTAATAGGAATAGTTTGGGATGTACATACTATATTGCTTTATAGTCATGACCAGAAAGCAGCTTCACTGTTGACATCGACAATAGCAAATAGTTTTACTTGCATTTTCCCTGTGTGTGGCTCTATTTGGTTTTCTCTTTAAAATGAGGTATGGGCAATGCATACTAGATGGAGTGACTCCAGTTTTAATCACTTCACTTTTCATTTGAAAAGTAATTCATCATGAGAAGTCAGTGGGGTATAGAGAGCACTAATTGCAGCAAAATATCAAGGACAGTTTTCCTCTGTCTTAATTAAACATTAATGAGTAAAGTTATTTGCAAATGCATGCTGCAGGGATGGACTTGTCTATCTACGTTTGGTAAATACTGACACTAGATGTCAAAATAAAGCACCTTAATTGATTTATACTGGGATAGTTTAAAAAGATTGCACCTGACTTGACATTTTCCTAGGTTTTTATAGAGTAGTTTCTGATAAATTATTTATAAAGAAACTTTTCCTGACCTATCCTAATTACAGGAGTGATTGTTTCCAAAGCAATCAATTTGGTGTAAATTTGACTTTTCTCCTGCTGCTTTTACTGTCAATTTAAGGAATTTTACAGTAGATATGAGGAATCAAGTTTTGTATTTCCAGAAGGAATTTACAGACAAGTCACATTTCCCTTTATCATTGGGGATATTTTGCAAAATTTTAAAGGGCATTTTTCTTTTTTGAATTAAATATTTTGTATGAGTACATTCAACTTTTATTTCAATATATTTGTTAATCTAATTGCTTTACTTGAGTTATAATACAAAACCTTAAATAAAATAGAAAATCTAAGGAGTACATTAAAATCAAACTTGAAATCTTAAAATAATGTTCTAAGTAGCATTGCCTTTGTTTTTTTATAGTGCATGTGATATAGTTAATATGCTAAGAAAAGTCACAAAACAAAACGTTTGGCTCTCATATCAAGTTTTCTGTAGATATTGAAGAGAGAATTGCCCAATATAATCTGTAAACTAGTTGAAATGTTTATCAGATTTCTTTATAAATTTCTCTGAATGATTTGACAGCAATATTTATTTTGATAGGTGTAATTAAGCAATACTTTAGAAACTGTAAAATTACAATTAATATTTTTAAAAAGTATATGTTACATTAAGTGCTTCTAATTTCATACATAAGAAGAGAAATTACCAATCATGCACCGTAAGCCTTACAAGATCTTATGTACATCAGCGTAGCAACATGGCAATTTTCAGAAAATTAGAGAAATACTGTGCATAGAGTTTTAAAATATCACTATGATAGTATATATTTTTTTTTAAAGGGAGAGAAAAGAAAAGAAAGTCCCTATGTGTTTTAGAATGGCTTTAAAGCTCTGTATAAACTGTTTTAAGACAGCAGTGTTAAATTTCACTCTGAATTCTCCTGAAACTCCCAGTTTCCCAAACCATATGGCTTAATGTAGATAAAATTGGCTTATGGCAAATAGTATAAACACACTTCACATTTTTCCACCTGTGAAAATCTCAAGTATTATAGTACACACTTACAAGGTCATTAGGGCCAGGTTTTCAGTGGATCTTGATTTTCAGAGTCTTTTTGTCTGTCTAGACAACTTAATTGCTATATTTGAAAATAACGAAGTGGCCCTTACCTTCATCTTATGAAGCTCAGACGTAAGAAGAATTTCATTTTTCATTTAAGATTCAAATCAGTATAAGGGATATTTTAGATAAGTTTTTTTTTTTAAACCTATGGACTAGGAATTCCTTTATAAAAAAAAAGTGGCTGGGTGTGGTGGCTCAGGTCTGTAATCCCAGCACTTTGGGAGGCTGAGGCGGACAGATCACAAAGTCAGGTGTTTGAGACCAGCCTGGCTAACATGGTGAAACCCTGTACAAAAATTAGCAGGGCATGGTGGTGGGCGCCTGTAGACCCAGCTACTTGGAAGGCTGAGGTAGGAGGATCACTTGAACCCAGGAGGCAGAGGTTTCAGTTAGCTGAGATTGTACCACTGCACTCCAGCCTGGGTGAGAGAGTGAGACCCCATCATAAAAGAGAAGAAAAAACACTCCAAAGTAAATTCAGTCTATCCCTCTTTACTTTGTGGAAATCACACAAAAGCAATAAAAACAATTTATACCATATTCATCTTTAAAATAAATTAAGAGATAACAGAAAGCACAAAACAGAAAACAAGAATTGGGTCTTCCCAAAGCAGGAATGGTCAACCATGTTTTGATTTACTATAAAGACTCACTCACTTAACCACAGATATCAAAAACTGCTACACAGATTAAATTTTAAATTGTGGCAGGTTCTGGGCTTCAGAATCAGCTATTTCTAATTTGCATCAATGCAAGTGGGGTTATCAGGTTCATGGCAGAAGTTTGACTTGTCTTGCTTTTGTTGCAAGGATAGGCATAGGAGGTAGGGCACTGAACAGGGAATCACAACAGTAAGACTTATTTGTAAGAATCTATTGGTGGCAGAGGATAGGAAAAATGTTGTAAATAGGCATTTGAGAAGTGAGAAGTAGATGTCACTTTTGTCATGATAACAAGAAAAATTCTGTTGGTTAGAATGCGAACATTATCCCATCCTTCACATTAATAATGATTAATCAAAAAGGAATCCGCATGAATTCATTGTGAGTACAATGCAAGAAAAGAAAAGGAGAAAGAAGAGACTTTCAGTATTGTCTTGAATGGAAGTGGTAAGAGTGGGCATCCTTATTTTGCTCCTGATCTTAGAGGAAAAGCTTTCAAATTTTCATTTTTTTTTTTTTTTTGAGACGGAGTTTCACTGGTTACCTAGGCTGGAGTGCAATGGCGCAATCTCGGCTCACTGCAACCTCTGCTTCCTGGGTTCAGGCAATTCTCCTGCCTCAGCCTCCCGAGTAGCTGGGATTACAGGCGTGCGTCACCGTGCCCAGCTAATTATTTTTTTTGTATTTTTAGTAGAGATGGGGTTTCACCATGTTGACCAGGATGCTCTCGATCTCTTGACCTTGTGATCCACCCACCTCGGCCTCCCAAAGTGCTGGGATTACAGGCGTGAGCCACCGCACCTGGCCCTCAAATTTTCATCTTTGAGTATGATGTTAGCTGTAGATTTGTCATTCATAACCTTTATCATGTTTAGGTGCTTCTTTCTATATCTAATTTGTTGAGAGATTTATTCTTGAAATAGTGTTCCAATTTGTCACAGGCTTTTTCTGTACCTATTGAGGTGACTATATGATTATTATCCTTCTTTTTGTTGTGTGGTGCATAATGCTCATTTTTTTGCAAATGTTTAAGCATCTTTGCATCTCAGGGGTAAATATCACTTGATCATGTTGTATGATCTTTTTCATGTGCTATTGATTTCGATTTGCTAATATTTTGTTGAGGAATGTTACCTCCATGTTCTTGAGAGATACTCATCCATTAATTTTTGATTTATTCGTTTTGGTTTCAGAAAAATATTGTATAAACATAGTTCATTTTGGTGTTTGATTTAAATATTTTTTTCCATTGCTGGTTTGAGTTAATTTGTATTAATTGGTACAACAAATATATTTGCTCTTCTGTCATGTTATCTGATGTTATGAAATCTTTTATGTATAATCTGATTTTTAATATCTTTTGGTATTCAGAAATTTTTGTATTTTTATTCTAGTAGTTATCATCATAATGATGCATTAGCTTCCTGGGCTTAAGATAATATTAATTTGTTTCCTACTGTGGGCAATTGTGGAATTAATCAATAACTTCTTCTTTACTCTCCCATTTCTTTTATTAATACTTAATTTTATTTATTTACTTATTTATTTTTGAGATGGAGTTTTGCTCTTGTTGCCCAGGCTGGAGTGCAGCAGCATGATAGTGGCTAACTGCAACCTCTGTCTCCTGGATTCAAGCGATTCTGCCCCTGGCTAAATTTTGTATTTTTAGTAGAGACAGGGTTTCACGATGTTGATCAGGCTGTCTGGAAGTCCTGACCTCTGGTGATCCACCCGTCTCAGCCTCCCAAAGTGCTGGGATCACAGGGTTGAGCCACAGTGCCTGGCCTATTAATATATAATTTTAAATGAAATTATCTATTTGCAATTAACAATAGAAGTCAATCAATACGTTTATTTTGAATTAGACATTCTCTTTGAATTGTTTCCTTGTATTTCAGGGGTTTTTTTGTATCTATTTTGTCAAGACATACATCATTTGCCTTAAATTCTTTGACCTTTATCCCTTTTATGTAGTTTTAGTATAGTTGAGTAGAAAAATGCTCAACAGTAGACCTTATGCAAAATTTTCCTCAAAAAATCTTGATTATATGAAACTTTCTCTTGAATGATTTCTTCAGGAAAGCTTTATGCGTCTAAAATTTCCTGACACTTCAAAGACCCATATTCTTCTATAACTATTATACAAGAAAAGTAATTCTGCCTGGATATGAAATCCTTGTATTATTATTTTTTTTCATTAAGAAACTTTGATGTATGGTTCAATTGTGTTTTGTTAAGAAGTGCTCTGAATATATCATTTTCTTTATCTTGTTTGGACTATAAGATTTTTGCATAAGGTCTACAGATGTTGATTTTTTAAAAATATTTACAATGCAATCATTTCTTATATATATAAAATGAAATCATTTTCCCCAGAATATGTTTTGGTTTTGACAATTGCAGATTGATTTTTCCAGGCACACAATGTTCATATTCTACACATATATTCAAATGCTTCTTAATTTGGGGGAATATTTTATGTAATTGTATATTTTATTATTTGTTCTATTCCATTATTTTGGTTTTCTTGATTGTGACTTCTGATTATGTATTCATTGGACCTTCTTTGTTTTCTTAATTGATCATATTTGGATTCTTTTTTATTTTACTATCCATTTCTGTTTGATTGTCTTTGTATTTCTCCCTTTTACTATTGTTACTTAAAATATTTATATTTTTATTTATGTTGTTTCTTATTTATGTGTACTATTTGTTTTTTTAATGAACTCCTGTGCTCAAGAAATACTCTACCTTGACCTCCCAAAGTTCTGGGATTACATGGGTGAGTCACCATACTCAGCCATGTCTCTCTTTATTTCTAAAACTCTCTCTCTATCTACCAATCTATCTGTATTTCTTTTTCTTTTTTGAGCTTTATCAGTTCCCTTACTATTATTTACTCTCACTATTATTAAAAAATTATATTACTGTGACATGTTTTATTTCTAATTTACATCTTTCGGTTTATTTTTAATATATTTTTAAAAAGCTTGTTTAGCCAATTTTGTAATGTTAAATTAGTTTCTATGTACTCAATGGTTCCTTTTTAAATTATGCCTTAATTAACTGTTATTGCTTTAGTCAAATTATTTTTCTTTTTTTCTTACAATATATTTATATGTGATGCAATTGCAACCTTTTTACTTTCCTCATGTTTAGATTAAATATTATTTTATATACTTTAAGAGGTGTTCTTATAGAGGAAGTAATAGAAATATCACTAGAGTTCCCCTTTTGCTGTTGCCATGACACTCCAGAAAAATGGCTTCTCTGTGGCCACTTCCATATCTGATTCACATTCCGTGAATCGTTCTCCACTTCTATTTACCTGAATATTGAGTCTTTCTTATTCCTGCATTCTAATTACTGTCTTGTTCAATTTGGATTCTACTACCAATAGTCTCCCTATGAGTGAGTTTCTGTTTTTCTGAAAGTACTTTTCTATTTAAATTTGATTATTCTTTAGCCATAAAAGCTACAGGCTTTTCAGGTGTCTTCTGATTTCCTGCATCTGTGTGGGGGGGTGTGGGGAGCATGTAATCTGTATATCTATCTTGTCAAGACATACATCATTTACCTAAAATTCTGTGCACATATATGTCACCGAACAAAATTTGTGGAAATTTCACCAGCCTACTTAGACTTTCTTCCTAAAAAATCCACTCAGAGAATTGGTTTTGACTTTAGAAAATTAGTATGTGATAGTAATTTTGTATTTTAAAAGTAGCAGTGCCGCTTTTCCCTGCCAGCTATTAGCTCTCTGCTTGCATTTACTTTCATAAGTTCATTTGGTCTGTGATTTTTCTTTCTTCTAATACCCTCGTAAAGTTGTGACATCAAGGTTATATCAGCCTCAAAAACTTTGAGAATATTCTCTCATTTTCTTTTTTCTTAAAAATACATGTAATGATCAAATTATATTGGTATTCTTTTTAAAAACAACCTGGGTCAGGTATTTACTTGTGTAAAGATGTTTGATGATTGATTCAATTGACTTAATATTTATAATATGCCCTAGTTTATCCCTATTTTAGTTGCTTTTTATAAGTAAATTTTCAAGAAGTTTGTCTATTTACATACTTTGTTTTGAAATTTACCTGCAAAAATAATTATTTATAGTAAGATATTTTATGCATTTGTTCTCTGTAGTCTAATATATTCTAATTGTTTATTAATGTCCTTCCTTTGCTTTCCTTTCTTTATGTTCTCTCCTTTTCTTTCTTTTTTTAAAATGAATCTTACCAGAATTTTGTTAGCATTTTCTCAATGAACTATCTTAGACTCTGACAGAAAAAAAAAACGAGGGATAATTAAAAACAATAACTACCAACTAATGAATTAAAGAAACTATTACAAGAGATTTTATAGTGACAAGCAACTGAGAGGATGATTATATTTCAACCGGTAAAGACTAGGTGTTAAATGGAATTCGGCTAAAGGCATCTTTCTGAATTCCATTTAACACCTGATGCCTGGTTAGAGTCTGCCTTTCTCTCACTGGGCGTTCTCTGAATCAGTGAGCTCAGCAGTCAGTATGGATTGAAGTTTTACACTGTCAAAGAAGCACTGCCTTACTTGGTTTGAAACTTCTCTCCATTTTTAAACCATGGTGACCATATTATGATCATCTCAGGTAATAAGATTTCACCAAGTGCCATGCTTTCTGGATTCTGTGTCCAAAATTTCTAGTTATCTCACAAGGTATAGGATTCTTCCGATTTAGACCTTAAACATAGTATAGAAACTTTCACAATGAATAGGAGCTGTCCATCCTAACGACTTTTCAAGTGGTAGACCTGTGCCTGGTTTTCACACAAACTAAATGATTTAAGGATTAAATTAAAGTAGTAAAGAAAAGAATAAGTTAGAATTAGTAAAGGTAAAGGTAAATAATGATTAACAAAAAAGGTAGAATTAATGAGTTTGCCATTTTTAAAAAACTAATAAAATAAAAAATCTTACAATAAAAGGAGAAAGCAAAAATATGAAAACACTGATATTTGGAGATAGTCATTTAGAGGAAGAAAGTTGAAAATTATATATGAACATATAAATCTCAAAATTTGGATTTTTTTAATTTATAGAAAAAGAATATGAAAATTTATACCAGAAAAAAGACAGTCTAAAAAGACCAATTAGCATAAGAAAAAGTAAAGTTATCAAACAAACAAAAGAATCCTCAGCAACAACTTATGTTCATTAAACATTTCTGAAGCTTAGTTAATTGGAAATTTGTTTATTTTTTAACTTTTAAGCTTGGGGTAAATGTGCAGGTTTGTTATATTGGTAAACTTGTGTCATAAGGGTGCAGATTATTTCATCACCCAGGAATTAAGCCACTAGTTATTTTCCCTGTTCCTCTCTCTCCTCCCACCTTCTACGCTCTAATAGGCCCCAGTGTGTGTTGGTCTCCTCTATGTGTCTGTGTGTTCTCATCATTTAACTCCCAATATGAGTAAGAACATGTAGTATTTTGTTTTCTGTTTCTGCCTTAGTTTGCTAAGAATAATGTCCTACACCTCCATCCATGTTCCTGTAAAGGATGTGATCTTTTTCTTTCATATGGCAGCATAGTATTCCAGAGCACATATGTACCACATTTTTTAAAAATTCAGTCTAATATTGATGGACATTTAGGTTGATTCCATATCTTTGCTTCTATAAATAGTGCTGCAATGAACATACCTGTGCATGTGCCTTTATGACAGAATGCTTTATATTCCTTTGGGTATATAAAGGATGCTAGCATCTGTTATTTTTTGACTTTTTAATAATAACTTCTGATTGGCATGAGATGATATTTCATTATGGTTTTGATCTGCATTTCTCTAATAATCAGTGATGGTAAGCTTTTTTCTCCATATGCTTGTTGGCCACACATATGCCTTCTTAGAAAATTATCTGTTCATGTCCTTTGCCAGTGTTTTGATGGGGTTGTTTGGTTTTTGCCTGAAATTTGTATAAATTTCCTGCAGATGCTGGATATCAAACCTTTGTCAAATACATATTTTGCAAAAATCTTCTCCCATTGTGTAGGTTGTCTGTTTACTCTGTCAACAGTCTCTTTTTTCTGTGCAGAAGCTATTTAGTTTAATTATATCCTATTTGTCAATTTTTGCTTTTGTTGAAATTGCTTTTGGTGTCTTTGTCATGAAGTATTGTCCAATTCCTGTGTCCAGAATAGTATCACCCAGGTTGTCTTCAGAGATTTTATAGTTTTGGGTTTTACATTTAAGTCCTTAATCTATCTTGAGTTGATTTTTGTATATGGTGTAAAGAAAGGGTCCAGTTTCAATCTTCTGCATATGGTTAGTTAGTTATCTCAGTGCCACTTATTAAACAGTGTGTCCTTTTGCCATTGTTTGTTTTGGTCAGGTTTGTCAAAGATTAGATAGCTGTAAGTGTGTGGCCTTTTATCTGGGTTCTCTGTGCCATTGGGCTGTGTATCTGTTTTTGTACTAATACCAGGATGTTTTGGTTACTGTAGTTCTGTAGTATGGTTTGAAGTTGGGTAGCATGATACCTCCAGTTTTGTTCTTTTTGCATAGATCCATATGAATTTTAAAATAGTTTTTCTA
Organism: Leontopithecus rosalia; assembly: GCA_028533165.1. NCBI lineage: Eukaryota > Metazoa > Chordata > Mammalia > Primates > Cebidae > Leontopithecus > Leontopithecus rosalia. Next base: position 162,458,234 of record CM052649.1, on the reverse strand, counting down.
GTTCTGTGAAGAATGTCATTGCTAGTTTAGTAAGAATAGCATTGAATCTGTAAATTGCTTTGGGCTGTATGACCATTTTAATGCTATTGATTCTTTCTATCCATAAGCACATTTTTTCATTTGCTTGTGTCATTTTTTATTTCTTTGAGGAGTGTTTTGTAATTCTCATTGTAAAGACTGCTCACCTACCTGGTTAGCTTTATTTCTAGCTATTTTATGCTTTCTTTGTGGCAATTGTGAATAGGATTCCATTTTGATTTGGCTCTCAGCTCAACTATTATTGGTGTATCAGAATGCTAGTAATTTTCGTACATTGATTTTGGGTTCTGAGATATTACTGAACTTGTTTATCAGTTAAAAGTGTTTTTGGGCTGAGACTATAGGGTTTTGTAGATATAGCATTATGTCATCTGCAAACAGGGTTATTTCCTTTTTTCCTATTTGGATGTCTTTTATTTCTTTTTCTTGCCAGATTGCTCTGGCCAAGACTTTCAATATTATGTTGATAGGAGTGGTGAGAGAAGGCATCCTTGTCTTATGCCAGTTTTCAAGGGGAATTCCTCCAGCTTTTTCCCATTCAATATAATGTAGGCTGTGGATTTGTCATAGATGGTTCTTGTTATTTTGAAGTATGTTCCTTCAATACATAGTTTATTGAGTTTTTAATGTGAAGGGGCACTGAATCCTACCAAATGCCTTTTCTGCATCTATTGAGATGATCATGTTTTGTTTTGTTTTGTTTAGTCTTTAGTTCTGTTTATGTGATGCATCACTTTGTAGATTTGCTTATATTGAACCAACTTGGCTTCCTGGGGTTAAAGCCTACTTGACTGTGGTGGATAAACTACTTGGATTCCGTTTGCTACTGGACTTGGTTTGCCAGTATTTTGTTGAGGCTTTTTGCACTAATATTCATCAGGGATCTTGGTCTAAAGGTTTCTTTTTGGTTGTATCTTTGCCAGGTTTTGGTATCAGAATAATGCTGGCCTCATAGAATGAGTTAAGGGAAGTTTCTCCTCTTCTATTTTTGGGAATAGTATCAATAGGAATGGTACTAGCTCTTCTTTGTACACCTGGTAGAATTTGGCTATAAATCTGCCTGGTCCTGGAATTTTTGTTGTTGTTTTTGGTAAGCTATTTATTACTGATTAAATTTTGGAGGTGGTTATCAATCTGCTTAAGGATTCAGTTTCTTTCTGGATCAGTCTTGGGAGGGTGTGTATGTCCAGAAATTTATCCATTTCTTCTAGATTTTCTAGTTTATGTGCATGGAAGTGTTCATAATATTATCTGGTAGTTATTTTTATTTCTCTGGGGCCAGTGGTAATATTATCTTTGTTTTTTCTAACTGTGCTTATTTGCATCTTCTCATTTTTCTTCTTTATTAGCCTGTTTAGCAATCAATCTGCTTTTATTAATTTTTTTCAAAAAATCACTCCTGGATTTATCTTTTTAATTCTTGCTTTTTTTTTTTTTTTTTTTTGCTTTCTTGATCTCCTTCACTTCAGCTCTGAATTTGCTTATATCTTGTCTTCTGCTAGCTTCAGGATTGATTTTCTTTTGGTTCTTTAGTTCATCTAGTTGTGATGTTAGGTTGTCCTATTGAGGACTAAATTTAGTGTTATAAATTTCCCTCTTGATACGCCTTAGATGTGTCCCAAAGATTCTGGTATGCTGTATCTTTGTTCTCATTAGTTTCAAAGAACTTCTTGATTTCTGCCTTAATTTCATTATTTATCCAAAAGTCATTCAGAAGCAGGTTATTCAATTTTCACATAATTGTATTGTTTTTAGCAAACTTCTTAGTTGCAATTGAAATTGCAACCCCAATTTCCATTTGCTTGGTAGATTTTTCTGAATTCCTTTACTTTGAGCTTATGCATGTCATTGAATGTGAGATGAGTCTCTTGAAGACAGCATACCAGTGAATCTTAATTCTTTATCCAGCTTGCCACTGCATGCCTTTTAACTGGGGCATTTAGTCCATTTACATTCAAGGTTAGTATTGATATGTGTGGATTTGATCATGTTATTATGCTGTTAGCTAGTTTATTTGGTTGCTTTGTAGTGTCAGCGCTTTGCATATGTATGTGGTTTTTTTGTAGTGGCTGGTAATGGTCTTTTCTGTATTTAGTGCTTCCTTCAGTAGCTCTTTTAAGACAGGTCTGGTAGTGACAAATTCTCTCAGCTTTTGCTTGTATGGAAAGGAACTTATTTCTCCTTCACTTATGAAGTATAGTTTATCCAAAAATAAAATTCTGCATCTGAATTTCTTTGTATAAGAATATTAAATACTGGCTCCCAGTCTCTTATGGTTTGTAAGGTTTCTGCTAAGAGGTCTGCTGTTAGTCTGAAGGGCTTCCTTTCCCTTTAACCTGACCTTTTCTTTAGCTACTATTAATATTTTTCTTTCATTTTGACCTTGGAGAATCTGAAGACTATGTGTCTTGGGAATGATTTCCTAAATTTCAGTGTTGGAAAAATACAGAATTTGTATGTTATCATGAATTTGTGTGTTATTTTTGTATCAGGGCCATGCTTATCATTTCTAATTTTAGTATATGTGGTGTCAAATGAGCACTTGTAAGTTAATTCTGTCAAAACTTTAAAAATTGGAAGCTCCAGGCAAGATTTTCTGAAAGTGCCTAAATAATTGTTGATAAAACAATTAAAACATTGATACCAAATCCAGTAGAAATAAAACATAGCAATCAATTAGGATAGATCTCACATTTGGATACCATTGCAATCCCCTATCCCTAGAAAAATTGCAGTTAAATTAAAATGTCATTGAAATAATCATAGGCAGCAATCAACTAGGGTGTTTTCCTGGAATGCAAATATTGGGGAATTTTATAAAAACAATATTAATCTAGAAAGACAAAAAGATAAATTTTTTCTTCTATGAATGCTGAAAATATAAGATAATTCACATCTTTTCTTACAAAACCACTACAATATTAAGGATATGTAGACATATAGATAAATTTATCTTTTTGACCACAAACTAGGCAAAGCATAAAAATTGGATAGAAAAAATGTAAATTGTTCTTTGAAGATAGTATGACTCTATACTTAGAAGACTCCACTTAACTAACAGAAACTCATAAATGTAGATAATAAAAACTTTAGTAAGTGGATGAGTAGTCTAACTTACAGAATTAAAAGAAAGACATAGTGTCATAAAATGTTTAATATTGCAGTTTTATAATCTATTTTAGTATTTGGCAGGGAAAGAACATAATGATTACTCTGTTTTTTGTATATTTTTATGACAATTCTTATATACTCTTTTACAGTAGCTGTAAGATTATTTTGCGATATGAGATTTTGACTAAGATATTATTATATTTCTATAATAGATTAGTTTTAAGAAAACTGACTTTTTTATATGATTGAGTCTCTTATTATTTTATAATAGTCTTAATGTGTTTGAGTTTTATTTTATGTTCTCTAGAGATTTCTTTTTTTCTTAGCATAAATCTTGTCAATTTCTGAAGCATATTTATTAGCATTCATTACAGTTTTTGTTAAAGTACTAACAAAAATTTAGAAAATTTCTGATGCTTGCTAAATTAATTTTGAAAGATTCTCTTTCTAGAATGATATTGATAGATTTTTAAGTAAATATCTTCAAATAGCAATAATTACATACACAGATGTGTTTGTGTGTGTGTGTGCGCGCGTGTGTGTGTTTGTGCATGCGTGCATGTGTGCACACAATTGAATTGGCTGGTATTTCTGCAATAATTTGTAATAATTTTGGTGTTGGTGGCCATTTTTGTTGTTTTCTTTACTGGGAATGCATCTAGCATTTATCATTAAGCACAAAGACATCTAATATTAGATACATGTTTATATGTTTGTGTATTCATGGGCTCATAAAGAAGGTGATCACTGGAAATGGGACATGTATCAAAGGAGTTAATGGAGTTGCTATGCAGATGTTGAGGGGAAGTATATTCCAGAAGAGAAAACACAACCATAAGGACCCTAGTATCTGAAATGATGAAGGAGCAGCAACAAGGTCAAGGTGATGGGCACAGATAAAGATGAGAAACATGGTAGAAATTAGGTAATAGGTAAGAAGACCCAAATGTATACAGCCATGAGCGTTGTGATGACTTTGGCTTTGGTTGTGATCACAAAAGGAACCATTGCATATTTTAAGCAAAATAGTGGTACAATCAGAGTTGTATTTTTAAAAGAATCATTCCAGTAATAGCATCCCTACCTCTACATTGTCTAAATCTTTAAATGATGCTGTTTCTCATTCTCCTTGAAGCCCAAATTCTCTCCTTTACACCAGAGTGTAAAGTGGATGATAGGAAATTAGGAAAATATGCCATTTAAACAATATTTGCTTGACTTCTGTTGTGTTGCCTTAATGAGGATGATTAAAGATTATGCCATTTTTTTCTGATTATTTATTTGCATTAAACTTCAATGGTGACTAGGTCTTTGAAAGAGATTGAATTGAGTTCTTTTTGTCCTTTCCCCTTATTTACCATTTCAGTGTGTAAGAATACAAATTTTAAATAGATTCTCTGAAGTCTAAAGCCTTTACATGATGCATTAAAACTGAGCCATACGCTCTGAGTTATGAGGTGCAATAATTAATTTTCTCATTTCTTCACATTTCCATGTTGTTAAATGTTAATCAATTCCTGCTGTTTTGGAGGTCAGAAATTTAAATGTTAGCAATAATACCCATAAGGAAATACATTTATTGATATTTAAGTTATTGAAAACAAAAGGATAGAGTGAGAAATATTTAATATAGAACTAAATTAATTTGATATCCCCAAATAAGTGTACATTTTATGACTGCCATCACTATAAATAACAGTAAAATAGTATATCTGTAGTTTTAACCTGTGCTTATCAGGTCTTCATAGAGCGATAGAGTTTATTTATTTCCAATTGCTCAGTTTATAATATTTCTGCAGGATACTAAGGGCATAGTTAGCATATATTCCTTCCATGTATTCACTTACTTTATTATACGTTTTTTCAACAACTGTTTTTTGAGCGCTAGGTATATGCCAGATGCTGTACTTGTAGATACTTTAGATGCAGAATGAAGCAAAACAAAAATCTCTGTCCTAATGGAGTTTTTATTTTAGTATTGGAAGAGAGACAAAAAGCAAGCCTCATAGATTATGTGAAATTTTACAAAATAAAGAGGGCTGTGAAAAAATACAGAAAAAAAAACTAGAGCAGAGTAAGGGGGACTGAGGCAATGGGGAGAGTAAGTCCAAAGAGTTGTTTCAATTTCAAATGAGAATATCAGAATAGGCCTTATTGAAAAGGTGAGATTTGACAAGGTTTGAAAGATGTGAGGAAGTAATTGTGCAGATATTCTGAAAGAATGTTTCTTAGTAGGGAAGGAACTCAGGAAGAGTAGAAAGGAGTAGGAATAAATGAAAATTAGTAGGAGAAAATATAAGAGCATAGCAAGAGGTCAGAATCTCATAGGGTGTTGTCAGACATTTTAAGAATTTTTTAAACTTCAAGATAAATGGGAGCCATGTCAAAGCTTGGAGGAGTGATTTCATCTGCACAAAGCTTTAAGAGAATCATTCTGGCTACTCTGTTGAGAATAGGTTGGGGAGGATGAGTCTAAAAGCAACAAGCTTAGCTAAGCAACAACTGCTGTGATCTAGGCAAGAGAAGATGGCAGTTAGAAAATTGGTGGTCACAAGTCAGAGATTGAGACCATCTCAATCAACGTGGTGAAAGCCTGTCTCTACTGAAAATATGAAAATTAGCTGGGCATGGTGGTGTGTGCCTGTAGTCCCAGCTACTCCCGAGGCTGAGGCAGGAGAATTGCTTGAACCCAGGAGGTAGAGGTTGCAGTGAGCTGAGATCATACCACCTCACTCCAGCCTGGGCAATGAGTGAAATGCTGTGTCAAAAAAAAAAAAAAAGAAAATTGATGGTCACATACTAAGAAAAATTTAGATTCTGGTATATTTTGAATACAGTTCATGGAAGATGATAGATTGGAAATCAATTTCAAATAGAAATGTAAAATTGTTTTGGTGTTTTGGCTCTGAGAAAGTAGAACTTTGGTGATGCAATCAATGTGATGTGTAGAACTGTAGGATAAGCAGGTATGAGGGAGACATGAGGAATTGAACTTGAGATGAAGTGTTGAAACACTGAACTTCAATTTTCTTTTGAACAGCAAGATGGAGAGACATAGTGAACACTTGGATTTATGAGTTTAAAATTCTGGAGAAAACCCTAGTCTGGATATAAAGTTTTGAGAATCATTGCATATTCAGTTTGCAAAGTTCTGAAACTGACTGGGCTTTCCATGAGATGAGTGTTGATAGAACAGAGGGTAAGGCCTGCAATCCTAGGCACCTCAGCATATAGAGTTCAGTAAAGAGAGGAACTTCAATAGAGGCTGAAAAGAAACAATGGTGTTGGTAGAATGAATTCTATACAGGGTTGGATTCATGGGCACAAATCCTGTGAAGGGCCTTATATGCAAAAGGACCTAGTCTTAGTGTATTTGGGCCATTTTAACAAAATACGACAAATTGAGTGGTTTACAAGCAACAAACATTTATTTCTCACAGTTCTGGAGACTGGGAAGTCCAAGTTGAAGGTGCCAGCAGATTCAGTATTTGGTGGGTGGCTGCTTTCTGGTTTATAGATAGTACTTTCTTGCTATGTCTTCACATGGTGAAAGGTGCTAGCTAACTCGTCTTTTTAAGAACGCTGATCCCAATCATGAGGGATCTACCATCATGACCTAATCACCTCCCCGAAAGTCCTAACCCCAATACTATCACTGGTGGGGTAGGATTTTAATATATGAGTTTGGCAGGGGACACAAATATTCAGACCATAGCAAACCCCACACTTGGTTTAATGCTCTACTGTTTATGTATTGAAATTCCTAATTATTTTTACACAGGGGCTCTACAAATTATGTAGTTGTCCTGATTCCATGCCACACAGGTAATACATCCAGAGCAAATAAGATAGTTATCAACTAGATAATGGGTTTTGGTTAAGATAAAAACTAAATGATTTTTCATGTAATTTTATATATGCACAGATAAAGATATCTTAAGCTATAAATCTATTTCTTTCCTCCACTTAATATGTACATATTTCTTTGATATCTTTGACCTATAATTATGTCTTAAAGCTTGCTTCTTTATTATCCTCTCCACTAAGGTTTAAAAATTGTGGGTTCAATAATCATTTGTGTTTATTATTATATTTTGTTTATTTTCGTTAGTCTTATAACCTCAGACCCTAGCACAATTTCTAGTACATAGCAAGTGCTCAATTATTATTTGCCATAAGTACTTAATTGATCAGTGGCTTTTTCTCTTTTTACAATCTACAATTTCTGCAGCTTTTTATAAGGGTTTCTCCTTCTTCTGTTTTAAATTTATTTTTACCTTAGATTATTTTGAACTATATCATGCATGTTTTCTTCTTCTCAAATGTTCTTTCATTGTATTTTCAGTCTTCTTTCTCTTTGTTCTAAATAGACAATAGGTATAAATAACTTAGACTAATGATTAGTCATCAGCCTTATTTTTCTTATTATCTGCTATTCCTTTTGTCTATCTCCATAACTATTACCTTTCCAATATAAATAGCTATGCCTCTCTCCCCAGATGCAAAACTCAGTGTTATTCTGGTCACTGGCCATCTGAGTCTGCTACTTCTAAGTGCCTTATTTCTATTGACTATTAAGTTGTCAGTAACCTACCTATAGAATGTTCTTGGATTCTTATCTGTCATTAATGGGCTACTCCTATAGTTTCCTTTTTTTTTTTTTGAGACGGAGTTTCACTCTTGTTACCCAGGCTGGAGTGCAATGGCGCGATCTCGGCTCACCGCAACCTCCGCCTCCTGGGTTCAGGCAATTCTCCCACCTCAGCCTCCCGAGTAGCTGGGATTACAGGCACGCGCCACGATGCCCAGCTAATTTTTTTTTTTTGTATTTTTAGTAGAGACGGGGTTTCACCATGTTGACCAGGATGGTCTCGATCTCTTGACTTTGTGATCCACCCAACTCGGCCTCCCAAACTGCTGGGATTACAGGCTTGAGCCACCGCGCCCGGCATAGTTTCCGTTTTTAAGTGACATTCCTTCATTTCCATATCCATAGCCTCTAGCCTGATTCTGTTTCTCAGCCCCTTTCTAGAGGACCAAACAGCCCCAGTCAGATCCCTTCTACACAAATCAGAATAGCATATTTAAAGCACAATTTCCATTCTATCACTTTATCTTAAAACAAGAAATTCTCCAGTCTCTCCCTATTGTCTCTGCTTCCCAGACTGTGTCAGACTCTTCTGGCATATTATAACCAATCATGAAGTATATCTTTGATGATAAGTTAACAATTATAATTAAAGTTTAAAAGTTGTGAATAATTTGCTTTTTAAAAAATTAATTAAGTGTGCACATTATATTACACTTGATCCCTTGCTTTCTACAGTGCTTTTCTTGAGTAGAAAGGAGAGGAAGAAAAGATAGGCAGTAACCAAACAGATAAAATTCAAAAATTGCATGTGTATTATAATCTGTAGCAATATTCATCTTACTTCCTTGGATTTTTTATTTTATCTTATTTTTTATTTTTATTTTTTGATCAAAACACATGGATTGCTTTGTGCATGCAATAATTGTTCATTTTGTCTGCTCCAACACACACACACACACACACACACACACACACACACACACAGAGCTCTCTGCTCCCACACACACAGAGTTGAGAATTCCTGAACTACGGATATCAATGCAAGCATAACCTTGATATGCAAGAACAAATGAACCTGGTTCACATCTATCGTCAGCTTATTTGCCATCGCTCTGTAAAAGAAGTGACTTTTCTCTTTTTCCTGATCATCTTGCTTTGGGCCAATTTTTTTTCCACCGTCTTCAGGAGTCAGATATTTACATTTCAAAGCCCATTTCAAAGGACATCTCCTCCTTGAGCTTCACAAAATCTGCCCTACCTTTAAACTCCAAAACTCCTTTTAACATACTGGAGACATAGTACATAGCCTGTCTTATAGTCATCTGTATATTTGTATTAACTTCCTGCATGACTCCAAATGTTTTTCGTATATTCATTGTGAGCCCAGAAGAGTTTCTTGAAAAGGAGTAAAAAAACTTAAACATTAGAGATATTTAAAACCCTTGTAAAATGCTTGGTTCTTTCTCGAATGCAAAAAAACAAAGAAAAAAAAAACAGCTCTAACTAACCTTAAGGTGAGATTCCTCACTAGCATGCTTGATACTATATTTTCCAAAAGCATCAGATAAATTTATTTTTATGTGAAGGTTAACATTAGGGTTTCTACATTAATGCATTATTACTATAATCATGATGATTTCTCATGGAAATTGTTAAAACAGAACAAAAGCTTTGTGTTTCTAAGTATTATAAATCTTTTTGAAATGAAATGGGCATGTGTCCTAGATAATGAGCATGTGCATCTAAATATCTAGGCAAAATATACTTGATCCATGTTATAATGTTCAGTCTATAAAACTACATTTTAAATAAAGCTAACATAAAAAAATTCTGTGACTATTTTAATAATACTACCCTAAAAATGTTCCAAGCAGTCATATTTGAAATTCTAGAATAGTAAATAATACCAAATAATAATGGATAATCTTGGATAAAGAGTCAAATTTTATATTAGTTATAAATATATGTCTTTCCTCAAACTCTCCTGTTGATGTGTTTTTGACAAAATGAGGCCAACATTCAAATAAAGCATAGACAAAAGGAGACATTTAGATAAGAATGTGTTATAATAACAGTAGGAATACAGTTTGGGAAATTTTATTTGAGAATTACTCAAGCAAAGGCAGCATAAAATATAAGCATAATATAGATATTTAAGAAGAGTTTGCTAATATTTATTGTCCTTACCTTTATTTCTTTAAACTGAATATATATTTACCAATTTTCAGAGGAAAATGAAGTCATACAATAATCTATAGATAATTGCATATTTATGATTGAACTATTGTAATATTTCATGGTTTAGACTTGCAGTGACATAATAATTCAAGTACATTATCCTTTTGTTACAAATATGTATGTGTTTATATATATATATATATGCGTGTGTTTATATATATATATATGTATATTTAACTTCTCAGATTCTTACCTGAATGTCATGAAAAATGCAAGAATATATGTCATGTTAACACTGTAATTCCAGAATGACTTTATGGTGTCTGAATTTGTGCATGTTTGGGCTAGATAGTAAAATCTGCAGCAATTATGATTTCTGATATATCTATTTTAGAAACTTAAGCATTTATTTTTATAGTTACAGAGTTTAAAAATAAACATTTATATATGTATGTTATTTTAGAATAACCTGAAATGTTACTTCTGTTTCCTCCAACATTTATATAAATAGTTATTTTATTTTTTAAAAATCATTTTATATATTCTACTGAGGTTCACTCTCTAGAAGTCTCTTTTTCTTAAGGAATACATTTTGAGTGAGAAGACATCCTAAGGCAGACACTAAGTCTAGTATTGTACATACTAAACTAAGGCAGAAACATTGGAGATTATAAAAGAAATATGTGGCAAGTCAAACACTGAATTTCTTACCTCGTGTGAAGCACCTGAATGGAATTTCAACGGTTTGAAATAGTTTCAGGTTGGGAGAATTGCCAGATTTCAAATTTTAGATTTTTCCCAATGTCATATTATTTTTACACTGAGAAAAAAATAGATCTTATTTATTAACACATTTACAATCTAATGGAGCAATGATTTTTGTCATTAGGAATAAAGGAATTCAATGTGTCTGATGAAAATAGTTTCAAAATGAATTGTTATGGAATTTTTCTTTATATGAAGAAATAACTAAATTTCTGTGTGTACTTTAATGCACATACACTATGCAATGATCATGATAATTTACATAAACGAAACTAAAGGTTAAATATACAGAAAAAAAAAAAAGAAAATACACCAGCAATTTGAAGTAAGAATTCTACAACTTGTTACTTCTGCCTGAGACATAATGGACTGGAGAAAAATGTCATTATTCTTTAAATGAATATTACAGGTCATCTTTCATATAATAATAAAGGTCATAATAATTTGCTGCTCTAAATACTTCATCATGCATTATCTCATCTGATTTTCACAACTGTTTGGTGAAGTAGGTATTATCATTTAAATGAGATGCATGGGAGTTAAGTAACTTATTTAAAAGTTCACAGATAATAGGTGTTAAACCTATTTATTTTATTTAGTTGTTTTAAACTAAAAATCTGTGTTCCTCATGGCCATGTCTCATTAGACATCCAGTACAGAAAAAGACTTGACAAAGAAACCACTACTGTACATAGATAAAATGATCTTAATCTGCAATGAGGTATTGATCCACCTCTGCTTTTAATTTAACATAATTTGTATAACCATCATTTGGATAGCTGCCATTGAGTGTTTGCTTATTATGTGCCAGGCACAAGGAACTTTCTTTTCAAGATCTCATGTATTCTGCACAACCACATGAGGTGAATATTATTACCACCATTTTAAGATGAGGGAGTCATGTCCACAGAGGTCACACGTTTATGTAAAGGAGGAACAGGAATTTAAGTCCTCCTGACTCCATATGCCATGTTCTTAATTAATAAATTGAAGACTACAAAATAAAAGAATAAGGAAAAAGAAACAAACATATTCCTTATTTGATATATATCCAATTTTAGATTCACAACAGAGTGTTTATCATTGACTCTCACGTGACCTAAATTATTACACTTAGGTCATGAGAATATCATGTTTAGGAAAACTGCATTGACTGACAGAAATATGTTAAGCAATAAAAAGAAATAAAATTATAAACAAAATATAAACTTTTATAAAAATTAGAATATTACAGGCAATGGTATAGGGTAAAACTTGCTGCATGTATCAGTCAAGATTTTGCAGAGAAACAACCAATATAGTTATAATAAGTGACTGGTACATAGATTATGGAGGCTGGGAAATCCCAAGAGCTACAATCTGAAGACATGAGATAGAGGACAGCCAATGGTGTAAGTTCCAGTTCAAGTCTGAAGGCTGGAGAAGACCTTTCTCTCAGCTCTAAGACTGTCATGCAAAGAGACTGAATTCTCTCTTGCATAGCATTTTGCTCTATTCAGATCTTCAACAGATTGAATGAGGTCTACCCACTTTGTGGGAGGGCAAACTTCTCTATTCAGCCTACTGATTCAAATGTTAAGCTCATTCAGAAACATCCTCACAGACACACCTAGTATAATATTTAATCAAGTATCAGGGAAGCTTGTGGTTCAGGCAAGTTGATACATAAAAGTAAATCTCATGCTACGTAAAAGAAATTTGTTCGGATAGTGGTATTGCCATGTTTTTAACTGGATGTAATGATTAAACAAGCAATTTTAGAATGTGAGATTTTAGGTCTCAAACTTTAGAATGTGAGATTGCCTAGAGTGGAAGGAATACAAAATTCTTCTGCACACACACAAAATAAGATTTTATAACGTACAAAGTTCCTGTGGAAAGAGCATCATTTTAATGTCAGTCTTTATATCATTTATTGAATTTTTTTCAGTGCAGATTTTCTCTATTATATATTGGGCACTGTGTTTCCAATAGTTACTTGTTATCAATTAAAGAAATATTTAATGGTGCAAATTGTCACAATTTACAAATAAATTGGAGTTCAAAAATTATATATATGTGTATATATATATATATTATTATTATTATTTTTTGAGATGGAGTCTTACTCTTGTTGCCCAGATTGGAGTACAATGGCATGGTCTTGGCTTGCTGCAACTTCCGCCTCTCGGGTTCAAGCTATTCTCCTGCCTCAACCTCCCGAGTAGCTGGGATTACAGATACCCGCCACCATGCCTGGCTAATTTTTGTATTTTTACTAGAGACAGAGTTTTACCAGGCTGGCCAGGCTGACCTTGAACTCCTGACCTCAGGCAATCTACCTGCCTCTGCCTCCCAAATTGCTAGGATTATAGGCATGAACCACCGTGCCCAGCATAGAATTTATGTATATTTAAAGGGCTATTTCTTCATTCTTTTTGTGAAAAGTTGATACTATGAATGCAGAAAATTTGGATATGATCTAAACTTTATATTTTAAGTTCTAAATTCTGAAGCAAAGCTCTTTTTAAAATAATACTGCAAAGAAAAGAAGATACAAAGGTTTTGACAGGAAGGAATGCTATGGGCAAGGATATGAGGCCTACAGAAATGATATGATTTATGTCTTACAGTTTTTATTTCAGTCTTACTGTGATGAAGCGATTAACTGATAACTAATTTATTTTCAATTGCAAAATATTAGATTGGTGCAAAATTAATTGTAGTTTTGCCATCAGAAGTAATGGCAGAAAACACAGTTACTTTTGCATTGACCTAATAAAAATTCCTTTTAAATATATCTCTGGAGAAGTGTCACAAAATCAATGTACACTAAAGATAAAAAGGTATTTCAAAATTGTACTAATCAGTTATAAAGATTCAAAGATTCATATTGATATAGCTCCTTCATGGTGTAAGGCTTACTGAGGGCCTAGAGCTTGGGAACTATTTGTTGAACAGTGCGGTAGTACAGCTAAATGTTTAATAATATGAATATATTGGTCAATCCTGGTATTATCTTTTTGCATGTGATCTTGTGAAAGTCATTTAATCTTTCTGTATCTCATTTTCTCTATCATAAAGTGGGAGAATAATGATAATTATCTCATGGAGTTATTGAAGAGTTTAAATGAGTTAATATTTATAAGCATGCCTAAGAAAGTACTTGATGCTACAATGTACTGTGTAGGGGTACACACAGTGTCTGTCTGTGTTGGGAATTTTTATGAATTATTAAATTTTATGAATTATTTCATTTAAGAGTTCAAAAATTAACTTTACAAATATAAGATCAAAAATAAGATTGTAAAATTCACAAAAAGTAGTCTCTCCAGTTTACACATCAACCAAAGGCTCAGAGAGCTGTGTAGTTTGCTCAAGTTCATACAGTCAGGAAATCTGAACTGAAATTCAAACCTGTTTTGCTTATCTCCAAAATGTATTCATTTCTCACTAAAGTAGTGTTTTCTCATTTTCATCCACGTAACACAGAATAAATAAGAATAGAGACCTTAAAATCTGATTGTGAATGAGGATATCCTTACAGTTATCCCCTGATCTGTTTTTGTCCCCAGCATCCTTCTAGTAATATCCACTAGCCTCTTTGCATTCTTCCTTTCCCTGAGCCAATCAACTGATAGTTTTCAATCTTATGGAAAATGCTATGAAAACACAAACTCAGAACCCATTCTTTCCCAACACTAATAGATTTTTCCATCACTAAAATATTTCTGTGTAGAAATGAGTAGTGATTCCTCTAAATTTTAATAGAATCTTAAAATATATGCAGGGAAGTCAAAGGAAACATAAAACCTCAATTACAGAATCCAATGATGCCTTCTTAGTCTTCAGTGAGGTCCTTTGTATCGTTGTCATTAATCTGAGGTAAGTTTTTTTACTATTATAACCTTACATCTTCTCTAGTTTATACGATAAAAGAAATTAATTTATAAACATTTGTTCATTACTTATTAATATTAACAAATTATTTGACAAATCTCCCAACTATTCAACTAAGTGAGAAACTCAGACAGCAAAATGTCCCCATAGCTCTGTTGAGAAGTTTTGCCATACTGCCCAAGACAGTGATGTATTGGTTAACACTTTTGACTCCCAAAGAGAAACACAGAATTTCACTTTTCATTTTGCCACTAACTTTTAAAAAAAACTTCATTTTGGCCTGATCTTTAATCTACCTGTGGCTTAGGTTTGGCTTTATGTGTGACCTTGCTATCTTTTTAAATTTAAATAAGACCCAAAGGCCTCTAATTCTAGGAATAAAGGAGTTACATGAGAACTGAAAAGGTGAAAAGGAAAAAAAAGTGATTGATGTGAAACAGAAAGGAATTTGACAAGAAGAAATACAAATCTTTTCTGTTTCCTGTGTTACAAATGTGAACAAATCAAAGATTAAAAATCTGTGCAATTTGCCTAAAGTCCCAATTCATCCTCAGATATTTTAACACAACCAATTTAAACACTTTCTATTATCTCCTAGGATCAAAAGAATCAATCAACATCT
The DNA here is from genome assembly GCA_028533165.1 of Leontopithecus rosalia. Taxonomy (NCBI): domain Eukaryota; kingdom Metazoa; phylum Chordata; class Mammalia; order Primates; family Cebidae; genus Leontopithecus; species Leontopithecus rosalia. The sequence goes on along the minus strand of CM052649.1, from coordinate 162,443,049 downwards.
TCCACAGTCTTATGGGTCCTCAATCATGCTTGCCCAAGGCAATGAAAATCAAATCAAAAGCTGCTTTTACGGGTAGGGGGTTATAACTCAATATAACAGAAAATACTGCAGTAGATAAAAAAAAACCTTGCATAAAATGAAAAGTAATTCATGCTCATTGAAAATGATATCCTTTCAGAGATTATGTGGAGATTTTCTCAATCTGTTCTTTTCCCCTCAAAATGAGTTTTTAAAATGTCAACCTGTTATTCTTTCAGAGGCAGAAGATTAATTTTGTAATCAATCCAACTTCCATGTTCTCTTCTTTTGATAGCTTTAAATTATGACTTTCAGTTTAGATAATTTTTTGAGCAATCAGTCTTCACTTTGAAAATAATAACTATAATATATAAGTAGCTAAATGCGTGCATACTTATTTGTGTATTTACCAACATGAGTATGTGTGTTTAAGTGTGTATATATATTTCTGCCTGGGCGATGCATATAAAACTTGTATTTGTTACAATAATAGAATTGGCCAAAATGTAGAAAAGACAAGACTCAGGACAGTCTTTCAACCATATTTTTCAATGTGGCTAGTTTGATTGCAATGAAAAGAAACAGCTCTAAGATTGTTTGTCTGTGGCATTTCAATATATAGAGGGCTGAACTTCCTATCCATGTTATTATTGTGTTTATTTTTATCTGCTCCATGTAGAATATATATTAGAAACAACTCAATAAGGAAGGCTAAAATTTTAAATCTATAAATTTTTAAAAAATCTACCCATTTTTGTGAAATGTAAGGAATGATGCATTTTTAATTGCTTTAGTGAGAAAAAGTTTGCCCTCTCCCATCATCATTTTTGTATTCAGTAATTCACTTTCTATGATTTCGATAGGTGCACAAAAATTTAATTCCTATTGAAATCTTACTTGTTGATTCAGGAAGCAAAGCAAGTGAAAATTAGCTTTTGATCCATTACTAATAATTACTCTCAGAATTATATAAGTTCTGATAGTAATAATTATATTTGTAGCTCTATGATATGGAATGGGGGCCAGGTGCTCCTCCAGACTGCTTCCATATTTTGGAAAAAAACATCTGAAGTTACATTTGTCCATATTATATGCACATATTTATTTCTGTTTCCCTAAAAACAAACTGGGAGGGTGCCACCATGGAACGTACATAGACTTTTTGTTTTATCAGTTCTACTGTCAACCACTAATTATTACAATCTGTGTACAACTAAGAAAATATCAAAATTATATTTATTGACACTATTTGTAACCCATGTCTTTCTCTGGAAATATTGAAACTGCTAAGTTTAAGAAAATTATTTTATTGGCTCATGTTTATTTAATATTGGCATATGTGGTTTATTTTGATGGGATCTGTTAATTATTTTCCCCAAAGTGATGTGTTTTCTAAAATATTTCTAAAATTACTTGAGGATAGGAGGGCGTAGAAGAAAATAAAACAAATGCTTTTGATAAGGACAATACTGGAACTGAATAAACAGAATTAGATTATAATGTCTAATCTAGATTCTAACCTGACCACTGGGATATAAAAATTGCTTGAATATGATTTATAAAACATCATCAAAGTTGTTGTATTTATTATGCTTTAAGATTTAGATGTAAAGAATTGCATCTTTATACCATGAGAAATCCATGCTTTTTCTTTGTGAATTTCACTTCTAGGGTTTTCCTTTGATTTATAATATTTAAAATTTCAATTAAATTGAATTTAATCTGGAATGACATGGAAGCAGTGCTTTTAAATTTCACTTGTATAGTTCTAGAATAATAATAAAAGACCTTAGGCATTTTAAAAGTTAGGTTGGTTTTAAATAATAGTTGAGCCAAGCTTCAAACTATGAAGACTTAGTTTCTTATATTTTATATTTCGTTATTATATTTAACATACTAGGACACCAATTATTTCATGAGGCATTTACATATGGAATTTTATTTAATATGGTGTAGTATGGAATTTAGTATGGAATTTTATTTAATGTGGTTAATTTTTAGGTGTATTTTTTAAGGTATTTTCTAATTATTTCAGAATTTTAAATCCCTTATAAAATACTAAGGTGAATCTGATTTTTCTCTAAATTCCTATGGCAACATTTCCTTAAGATTGTTACCATAATAGAGAGTTTAAAGTCAAAGTGAGTCAGCAATGGGTACTTGATTTGGCAGAACTAAAGCTATACACATTCACTATCTATAAAATGTGTTAATTGAAGTTTCTGTATTTGTAATAAAATCTGTTCACTAGAATACACTTGTAAATCTAGCAGCAAAATTTAAGTAATATAGTAGATTATAGACCTATTAAATAGGTCTTACTTCAACTATTGTTTTGTTTGGTTAACAAACTATACAAATTAAGCATATAGTAATATTTGACATAATTAATTCATATAACAAAAGCACATATAGAAATAAGTAGTTAGCACATATAGAAATAAGTAGTTAGCTGAACCAGACTCACAAAGCCACATATTGTATTTCATGTACTTTAGATATGTAATCCTATTTAATCCTCATATTCTCTTTAAAAAGATCATTCTCCCTAACAAATATTTGTTAATCATCTGCTGAGGACTAAACACATATGTAACAGACAGAGAAACTGAGGCTTAAAGATATCAAATAACTTTCCCAAGATTAAATAATTAGGAGTCTGTGGAGTTGGGATTCATACCTCCGATTCGTTGTTCTACTCTCTTTCTTATGCCATGCTATGATATTTAAAATAATATTGGAAGAAGATTGATGTACCCCACCTTCTCTCCTTGGATAGCAGATGGATACTACATATTACTTCTATTACCTTCAGTGCATTTCTGTATTTTTCAAATATTCTGACTTCTTCAGTAGAAAAATCATGTTCTTACCTACATTATAACATAGTAAAGGAATCGCAGTCATTAACATAACAAGTTTTCATTCCTCTTCACTCCTACCAGAATCTGGGCCTTTACTCAGTGGCAAGCTTGTAAGTTAGCTTTGTATGGTGTCATGGATGATAGCAGAACACAGAAAGCTACAAGGTCAGTAACACAGGACTTTTTCACATAACAGCAAGCAATATGCATTTCATGTATGTATTGGTTTTCTTTGCCCCCAAGATCCACTGGAGTAAAGCACAGTGGCCTAAGTAGATCCTGCACATACAACAGGTGTGCAACATGGCCAAAGAACAGACAGCTGTGGGCATACACCTTTATAGCAAGCTCATTCTTGTTCTGGAGGACAATATCACCTTACTCTCAACTGCTTGCTGCAAATAAATTCTTAAAAATGGTTTATGTGGTCGGGTGCGGTGGCTCAAGCCTGTAATCCCAGCACTTTGGGAGGCTGAGGCAAGTGGATCACGAGGTCAAGACATCGAGACCATCCTGGTCAACATGGTGAAACCCCGTCTCTACTAAAAATACAAAAAATTAGCTTGGCATGGTGGCGCGTGCCTGTAATCCCAGCTACTCAGGAGACTGAGGCAGGAGAATTGCCTGAACCCAAGAGGCGGAGGTTGCGGTGAGCCGAGATCGCGCCATTGCACTCCAGCCTGGGTAACAAGAGCGAAACTCCGTCTCAAAAAAAAAAATCGTTTATATACAGAAAAGTCCAGTTATTTATTTCTTGGCTACTTCACCAAGAATATGCAAAAATGGCCAAGGCCATGACAAATGACCTCTCTCAACAACTCCTTCATTTTCTCCATTAAATCTTTGCCAATCTCATATTATATTCACACCCAACTTTCATACAATTATTTCTTTTTCTACTCCCCTGTAGAATTATCTGTCTACACTGCCTCTGCACTTTGGCATTGACAGTGACTTGAATGCAGACAAAATATAAAATATTAACAAACAAACACAAAATAAAACTATGACATTAACAGGTGAAATATTTATAATTCACATTTGGACTCATTCAGGACTTTATTTCACACCTTCTTTGTCACTTTTTAAACCAAACCATTCATTCCCTTACTCATTCTTAGCTGATTAACCTGTTTTGTATTTCACTTAGAAAACAGAAGCAATCAGAATAGGTCTTCCAAAGGTTTCCACAGCCACATGAACTAACATAATAACAGATGCGCCAGTAACCTCTGTCATCACTTCTGTTATTATGGATGAGCTGTCTGTGCTCCTTGCTAAGGCTAAAACCTTCCCTTATGGACTGAATCCCATCTCCTCTGGACTGTGCAAGGACGTGGTTCAATTGCCTGCCTCTCCTTCTTTCCTGCACCAATGATTCCCTGTCTACTGAACAATTTTCATAAGCATGCAACCACACTATAATGTCTCTCATCCAGAAAAAAAAGTAACATTCCACAAACTTGTAGAAGACTCAAGACTTACTTTATTTCCCTTGTGCAGATGGGGCCCTCAGCCCTATCCCCAAAGTAATCACTGAGTTTATTTTGGAATATCCACATATGTGCTGTTAGAAAGAAAGGACCATATATTCTGAGAACAATTGGCTGCACAAAACAATAACAATAATCTGTAAATTAAATGTTTTGTTTAAGTCTATGGCAGGACTTTTTTTCCCCACTAGATTCTTTAAGTAGAAAAGAAATAGTACATAATGTTCTTCTCTTAGAGTAATGCTCCTAAGAAGAATGTACGAAGTTATATTCTAAATATGAGATTATTGTTGGAAAATGATTTGAAAATGTTTAATCTGATGCCTTGTGTTTAATAAGCACAAAATAAACATGTATTGATTGGTAAACAGAAAACCATAAAACTCCATATATAAATAAAATAGTTCCCTTTAATAGGGATTTTCCATTCTTGAATTACTCATTTTCAAACATGTGCTTCTATATTTCCAGTATTTATTTATGTAATCATTTTTCTTTGAGTGTTAATTTTCCATATACTCACAAAACTCTCAGTAGTTTATAAGTCAAATATTCCCCCAAATTCTCCATGACATGTAAAATTTGTTTGCTGAACACTAAAAATAAATGGTATATTATTTATGTGACTCAAATCATGGAAGCAGGTTAAAAAAATTATTATGCAATGCTGTCTAGTTTTAAATTGCACATGGCTCAATGTTTTCTCTGTTTCATCATGTTTAGATTTGTTGTTCTTATTTTTGAGAGAAGTTATAACTTACTGAGTTGTGGCTTTGAGAAAACAGCAGCAACAGCAGCAGAAAAGCTATCACACCAATTTATCCTCCAAGTTAAAAATAATGAGACTTTTAAAATTTCATTTTCCAGAAGTATAGAGATCACTGGCTCTTAATGGATAATTTTGGAAAAAAATAGTTTCTTCAGCCACAATTTTATGTTATTTTCACTTTAAAAATCCTTAAACAAAATTTATCTTATTCCTCTTCTGCTCATTGCCATTCCCTTCAACATTAGTTGAACTTTTTTTTTTCTTGCTCTGTCACCCAGGCTGGAGTGCAGTGGCATGATCTCAGCTCACTGCAATGTCTGCCTCCTGGGCTCAAGTGATCCTGCCACCTCAGCCTACCTAGCAGATGGGACTGCAGGGATGCACCTCCATGTCTGACTAACTGGTGTATTTTTCGTAGAGGTGGGGGTCTTACTATGTTGCTCAGGCTGGTCTGAGACCCTGGGGTTCAGGTGATCTGCCCATCCTAGGCTCCTAAAGTGTTGGAATTACAAGCATGAGCCACTTATTTAACTCTTTTGAACAGTTTTATGGAGGCACAATAGTCAAAATGACAGCTTGGTGGAAAGTTGGGGTAGACCTGGAAAAAAGCAGAAGCAGTATTAGTGATCACAGGGAAAACTGGAAAGTTCAAAGAATGATAGCATATTCTTTATTACCACAGTGCTTTGCAGCATGGACTCCAGAGTAAAGTCATTTGTGTTTAAACCTTGGCTCTCCATGCTATTAATACAACAACCTGGGGTAAATAGCTTAATAACTCTGTGTCTTGATTTTCCCAAGTGTAAAATGGTGGTAATAGAATTTACCTCATAGAACAGTTGCAATTGCTAAATGACTTAATACGTATAACATGCATAAAATATCTCTTAAAACCTATTAAGTATGAAATAGTTCTTAGGGAATCCAAATGGCAACAGCAGATAATGTTAAAGACAATAAAAATTTGAAGCCTCTGGCACCTACAGATACATCAGACATTAAACAGAGCAAAATTCCTAGGTAGATGAATAACAACAAAAATACTAATGGACTATTTACCTCAGGTCCTATTACTCAATACATTGTGTTTTGCTTTCAACAATGACAACAACAACAAAAAACATCACGAGACATACAAAAAAGAAAAACAAACAGATTCTGAAGAGTCAGAACAGGTATCAAAAATTGACCGAGCTATGGCACAGATTTGAAATGATTAGACAGGGTATCTAAAATATTTATGAAGGACATACTGAGGGCTGTAATGAAAAAAGTAGATACAGGCAGAAACAGATGGGTAATGTAAGTAGAAAAATGGAAACTCTTAAGAAAGAATCAAAAGAAAATACCAGAAATAAACAACACTAGCAGTAGTAATGCCTTTGATGGGCTTGGACTTGTCATAAAAAACCAGGCAAGCTAGAAGTGGGTAGAATATAATATTTAAAGCATTGATTAAAAAAAGAGAACAGAATGCAACAACCTAGAATTCTGTATCTAGTTAAATGATCCTTCAGAAATAAATGTAAAGTTTCTCAGATAAATTGAAAACAGGGACTTCATAGTCAGCAAATTTGCTCTAGAAGAAATGTTAAAAGAGTTCTTCAGGCAAAACATAATAACATAGGTCAGAGTCTCGGATATATAGGAAAAACTATGTTGAAAAAATAAATGAAGAAAACATTTTCTTATTAACTAGAATATAGCTGTTTTAGGAAATAATAGTAGCAATGCATAGAGTGATTATAGCATGTGGGTAAACAAAATGGAAGGCAGTAATAGCATAAGGGAAAGGCAGATCTAGGAATACTCTTAAGACACCTGCTTTACTTATGATTTGTTATGGTGATATTTGAAGGTGAGTTGGAATAGTTAAAAATTTATACTGCAAATTCTAGAGAAACTATCAAATATTTTTTACCAAATAGTCACTACTTGTGTGCTGTGAAATGCGGTGAAATAGATGTATAAAATGTTTATATAAAACCAGAAAAGGTAGGAAACAGAACGCAGAAACGACCAAATGCAATCAATAGAAAACAATTATAAACATGATAGGTACTAATCCAACTATATCAATAATCACTTTAAATACATGAATTTAAATGGCTAAATACATTTGTTACAATATATGAAAATGAGACCCAGTTGTTTACTCTAAGAAATGCTCTTTAGGCCAGGTGCAGTGGCTCGTGCCTATAAAACCAGCATTTTGGAAAGCCGAAGTGAGCAGATCACCTGAGGTCAGAAGTTCCAGATCAGTCTGGTCAACATAATGAAACCCTTTCTCTACTAAAAATAGGAAAAAAATAATTAGCTGGGCATAGTGGTGTGCGCCTGTAATACCAGCTACTCAGGTGGCTGAGGCAAGAGAATTTCTTGAACCCAGGAGGTAGAGATTGCAGTGAGCAAAGATTGTGCCATTGCACTCCAGCCAGGGTGACAAAACTCCATCTCAAAAAAAAAAAAAAGAAATGTTCTTTAAATTTTTAGATTTTAAACCTCAGTTTAAACATAAAGGAGTGCAGAAAGATATATCATGCTTATGCTAATCCAAAGAAAACAGAAGTAGCTATATATACATTTCAGACAATCCAAAATTCAGGAAAAGGAAAATTATCAGTGAAAAGAGGGATATGAAATGTTGATAAACAGGTTAATTTTCCAAGAAGACACAGCAATTCCAAATGTCTATGCATCTAACAGAGCATCAAAATTATGTGAAGCAAAAAGTGTAATGAGGAATAGATCTACTATTATAATTGAAAACATTACCAACTCTCTTTCAATAATTGATGGATCAAGCAAGCCAAAATCAGTAAGGATTAATTCACCTTAATAGCACTATCAATCAACTTGATCTAATTGGCATTTATAGAATATTCCATCCAGCAACAGCAGAATATACATTCTTACCAAGCTTGCCTTAATACTCACCATGAAAGGCCACATTCTGTAACATATAATGTACCTTAACACATATAAAATCTTAAATATCATACAAAGTATGTTCTTACACAAAAATTGAATTAAATTAGAAATCAACATCTGAAGGATAGCTGAAAAATCCTCCAAATATTTGGACAGTAAGCAACATACTTCAAAGAAATCATGGATAAAATAAATCATAAAATAAATTTTAAAATATTTTAATCTAAATAAATATAGGCTGGGTGCAGTGGCTTATACCTGTAATCTCAGCATTCTGGGAGGCTGAGGTGGGTGGATCTCTTGAGGCCAGGAGTTCTAGACCAGTCTGGCCAATATGGTGAAACCCCATCTCTACTAAAAATACAAAAATTAGCCAGGTGTGGTGGTGTGTACCTGTAATCTCATCTACTCAGGAGGCTAGGCAGGAGAATCTCTTGAACCCAGGAGGTGGAGGTTTAGTGAACCGAGATTGCACCAATGCATTCCAGCCTGGGCAACAGAGTGAGACTCCTTCTCAAAATAATAAATACATAAATAAAGTAAGTAATAAGTAAGTAAATATAAACAGAGAATTTATCAAAATATGTGGGATGCAGTAAAACCAGTGCTTAGATGGAATTTTTTTTTTTTTGAGACAGAGTCTCACTCTGTCACCCAGGCTGGAGTGTGCAGTGGCACAGTCTCAGCTCACTGCAACTTCTGTCTCTGGGGTTCAATCAATTCTCGTACTTAAGCCTCCCAAGTAGCTGTGGCGTGTGCCATCAGGCCAGGCTTATTTTTGTATTTTTAATAGAGATGGGATTTCACCATGTTGGCCAGGCTGGTCTCAAACTCCTGGCTTCAAGTGATCCATCTGCGTCGGCCTCCCGTAGTGTTGGGATTACAGGTGTGAGCCACTGCGCCTGGCCACATGGAAATTTATAGCATCAAATTCCTAAATTAGAAAAGAAGGAAGATAAAAACTCGATTATTTAAGATTTTACCTTAAGAAACTAGAGCAAGTTAAACCTAAGTAAGCAAAGATAAATAAATGGGTGAAAATGAAAGCCGATATTAATGAAATTAGAACAGGAAAATAATACAGAAAATCAACAAAGTCAAAAGCCAGTTCTTGGAAAAGCAATACGATTGGTAAATATCTTGCCAGGGTAACCAAGAAAAAAATATAGTTGACACAATGAACAGTATTAGAAATAAAAGAAGTGCCTGTAATCCCAGCACTTTGGGAGGCCGAGGTGGGTGGATCACAAGGTCAAGAGATTGAGACCATCCTGGTCAACATGGTGAAACCCCATCTCTACTAAAAATACAAAAAATTAGCTGGGCATGGTGGCGCGTGCCTGTTATCCCAGCTACTCAGGAGGCTGAGGCAGAAGAATTGCCTGAACCCAGGAGGCGGAGGTTGTGGTGAGCTGAGATCGCGCCATTGCACTCGAGCCTGGGTAACAAGAGCGAAACTCCGTTTCAAAAAAAAAAAAAAAAGAAAGAAAGAAAAGAAGTGTCATAATTCCTGAACCAACCGACTAAGAACAACAATGGAATTCTATGAATAACTCTATGCCTTCAAACTTGATAACTAATGCAAAATGGACAAATTGATTGGAAGACACAAGCTACTGTAGTACTTACAGTAAATCTTAATGTCTGCAAAGTGAAAAAGAAATCATTTAGGAGATAGGAAGATATCTGGATTGAAGACAGAATATTACAAAAAAAATCAATTGCAAAGTTATAAAACAACTTTACTAGTCAGATAGGGAAAAGGGATAGGTTAATTGACCTTGGAAATGAGTGGAGTCTGTAAGACTAAAGGCACAAAAACGTACATATAAGGACTCTACATTTGCTGGTAAAGTTTCCCATGGAAATATGAGTTAACAATTCTGATACTACTATTGTGTGTATACTGGAAATGGACAACTAAGTAAATAGATGGCAGATGGTAGGAGCCAGGTTCTTACAGTTGGAGTTGGAGTTTACAGATAAGCAAGGGAAGAAGGTTCAAATAATCTATGTGGGAATGAATTAGAATTGGAGATAGCAACAAGAACTGATGTTTTACTTAAGGGAGATACTACTGACTATCTATAGAAATGTTTACAAATTCACAGTTGAGTATACGCACATATATTTTCTCTGACAGCTAGGAGGATTTGTTTTGGATGTAAGCACATATTTGTTCAAAACCCAAATACATAATGAAAACATTTTTATTCCATATAACATCTCTCTTAATATGTGCAAATGTGTATTTGCCATATTGCATAAATAATCAATTATAACCTTTCTGTGTCACAATATTAGAATCTCTTTTGTGTTGATGAGAAAAGATTAAATTTTGAAATGACATTGAGAATATAAATAGAAGTAGAATGCTAACAAAGATGTTTTAATTGTATGATACTTGCAGTCTATCGTACTTTCTTTGAAAATACTTTATGTGTGTTTATATACACGTGTGACTAAATTGTGATCTTTTCTGTATGACCACTTATAAATACTCAGTGCCTGCTACAGTAGAAACTGCAAAAGTAAAAGTATACGGAAAAATAAATATGAGTAAATACATAAATGCATGCACTAAAGGTTAAGAAATCTATTGGCATGCTTGAAATGAGGTTCCTGCTGGTTTCTAATTCCATTCTATTATTCTCAGTTTAGTATCTTCATTTACCTTCCATAGTATGTATATATGCATACATGTAGTATGTTCATATAAGCTAGATACAGAGTTAGATTTATATATGTTATTTACAAAGTCCTAAAGAACCTTGAAAATAATTTTAAGTGGTTGCCAGTTATAATTACAAAACCAAACGCAGTATTCTACTCAACTCTTACAAATTGACAGACTAATTTTATGAAAAAATACTTGGTCATTTTATTTTCCTTGTTGAAGTTATTTTTCAGTCATTTTCTTCATATTAACATTTCCACTATGGGTTGCAAAAGTGAGCAACATTTAGATATAACTCATATTTTGTACTAAGAACTAATGAAGAAAATTTGAAGCTATAAGTTAACATTATTTTTATATTTCTAAAAATGGTAAAATTTAATTAGTTTATTCATAGTGTGAAAGTAGCTTTATTCATCTATTAAGAGTTTGGTAAGGCAGTGCTGTATAACAAAGTGTTTAAAGATGGTGCCTGGTCAGGCAAAGCTGGGTTTAAATTAGGCTTTGAAATTCATAACGGGGTATCACATTGGGCAAGTGGCTTTGGCCTTGCAAAGCCTGTTTCCTTATCTCTAACATGTGTTCTGGCACTGATCACACATTCAGATTCTGTTCTTCACCATGCAAAATACTATTTTCCATTCCAAAATGACATCTACACAGACTTAAACTTTTAATTTATAAAGTTAAGACTGAATGAGGCCATTTTTTTGTGTGTTATTTCAGCCCATATCACACGATGGCACATAAAGAGCAGTTGATGTGGCCTCTGTTTTGCTGCTCATATTTTTCCTCTTTTTCCTCCTTTTTTTCTATCTCTGTCTTCTTCTTCTTTATAGTGATGTTATTATTTCAAATGATTATGCCCTTCATTGAAATAGCTTTAGGGGAGAATGATTATCCAACATATCAATAAAATATATGAATCCAGTTGCAAAGCAAAAACTCAGGTAAGGTGTGTAATGTATAAGGTATACTAGAGACAACAGTAGTATATTAGTGTTAGCCAGACCTGTGCCTGAAATTCAAATGCAAATAAGGTTGGGGCACAGGTCCCAGCCTGTTCAGGTAGAAACTGAGGAGTACAGCAAGCTAAATGTGGGGCCAAATTATACACATTAAATTTATCCATTACAACTAAATTGTAGTTAAAAATATGAGGCATTTAAGCCTGAGCAACATGACAAAACCTTGTCTGCACTGAAAATACAAATAAATAAATAAATAACCGAACATGGTCACACGCACCGGTAGTTCCAGCTACTCAGAAGGCTAAGGTGGAAGAATCACATGAGCCCAATAAGTCAAGGTTGCTGTGGGCTATAGCCATGATCATGCCACTGCACTCCAGCTTGAGTGATGGGAGGGAGGCACTGTCTTAACAACAAAAAAAAATTTTAATGATGTTACTGAATTTGTTACGATCACCTTTTTCTCTCTAAGTTCAAGTTATGAACATCTTTGCTCTAGCAGTATAAACAAAGTACTCCTTAGACGTAAACTCAGAAGGATATCAGAAATGTCTACCTACAACCACTTTTCTCATAGAACCAGTGGTGGATTAGGTATAAGGGGCTAGGAAGAAGTCTTGGTCAAGTAGACACTAGAAAATGATTGCATTACATATGGTGCCTCTGAACTCACAAATATTTGGTAGATTCCTTCTGAGGCACCAGTCATAAATCTCAGATGCTTTTCTGCACCATCCAGGATGTTATTTACAATTTTAAACAGACCTGTACTTTTAACCTGTTGTTACTGGTGGAGGATGTACAGGTTGTTGGCGCTAGACAAAACACACACACAAAGCAAGGAAAGAATGAAGTAACAAAAGCAGATTTATCAAAAACGGAAGTATACTCCACAGGGTGGCAGCAGGCCCAAGCACAGGAGCCTAAGACCACATTTACAGAATTTTCTATGGTTTAAGTACCCTCTGGAGGTTTCCATGTGTTACTTGGTGTAGGACCTATGTAAATAAAGAGGGTAAAGTGAAGTTACAAAGTTATTTATGTAGTGTATGCCCTATGTAAATGAAGAGAATGAAGTAAAATTACAAAGTCATTTACTCGGTGTATGTCCTATCTAAATGAAGAGGATATTTCCTGTCATACCTGAGGTGTTTCTGTTTGATTTAGTCCTACAAGGTCCTTAGGTTTCCTCTCTCCAGGCCCTACTCTCCTTCCTCACTATGGTTCACACCTATTCAGATCAAATTCTTATACTTCACTATTTAGAATGACCCTCTTTCAAATATGTTCAGTGGCTGAAACCATTAAAGATTTGGTGGAGGATCAGATACAAGCCCTTTGAAAAAATATTAAACATTAATTATTTGAGTTATCTTTAGCTTTTCCTCATGAATCATGTTTTCTTTTTTTTCCTATCACAAATGGGCTAGGTTCCAGAGTAAAAGAGATATGGTTTCCAATGGTCCTATGAAATTTGTATGATGTTCACTGGACTTCATGCTTATTACTTTTTTATTTTATATGTGTAAATGTAACATCTCATATCCAGAGGGACTCACCCATCCTCAGCAATTAATGTATATCATTGTTAGGAAGAATAGTTGACAATATGCTAACCCTCCAATTGGTTAGTCTCAATAACTGGAAACTGTGAATGCAACAGTGGTTCTAAATTATTTGGCTTAGTAGCCATTAATGAGCTAACACCAGAGTTCTCAGCACCCCATGGATTATTCTTTCATGCCTGTAACAAACCAGACGTTGTATAACGTGAAGAAAACTGCTGTGAAGCAGGGGTATGCGTGATATTCCTCAATATTAAGAAATCAATGTATCTCCTCTCCAGTGGCACAGTGTCATTTAGATAGGACTCTCAATACATAGCTACAATAGGCATTATGTCTATTTTGTGTAATATTTGATCTATGATTAGGAGCAAGATAGATCCATGTATACTTAAGCTTATCCCAACAAAAGATATTTAGTTGCCCTTTTGCTTCTGCTCAGAGTACAAAGTCAACTCCTTAACTCCTTACCAATGTGTCAGTCATTGGTGGTGTTAAAACAAACTTTTCCCATTTTATATGACATATATTCATGGTAGACTTTCCAAAGTGTAAAAAGAGCACAAACTTTATATTTGGATTTTTTAAAAAATTACAAGGCTTTCAATAACATTTAAATATTTCCTTCTACTGTGGATTGTAAGTATTTAAACAGTGTTGTCTGTGGAAATGAAAGATACAGGAAAACACAAAAATGTAATATGTAAACTTATTACAAAAACGTAATGTGTACACACCAACCTACAAAATGTAATATGTAAAAACACAAAAATGTAATGTGTACACACCAACCTACAGGTTTAGACTAAAGCAAAGTTTATTATTCTTTGTAATAGTACTTGGCTCTCCAAAGTTTATACAAATGTCACTACCTTTTGTAGAAGTCACAAGAATGTGAATATCAACAAATTAGAAGGTATAATGATGTATTCCAGCCAAAATTGCATATAGTTATAGAGACTTTTCGGTAAACTATTGAAATTATACAGAATATTGTAGTGTTTAGTTAGGCTATACTTTACAAAATGCTTGACACAACTGAATAGCAAGGATATTAACTTCACTAATGATCCTTTAAATGGGTATGTAAAATATAATTTAAGCTACTTGCAACATGCAAAAGAGAGGCATCATTTGTTACTGCCAAAAATCACTGGCATGTGGAAATCAGAAAATCATTAGCGTTGATAGAAATAGCTTAATACAACAGGGAAGCGAACACATTATTTAGAGCAGTTAAATGACAATTGATGCAACCACTGGTGAAATGCAGAAAAAAGTGGATATGATTTAGTGAATGATAAATTTTGCACTTAGTATTTATGCATGCAAAGGAATGGAAATCTTTGCTCATTAACCAAAGCACTTAGTTTGTGAGCCAAAATGCTTCAGGCTGTAGCCCTAATTGTCATAAATGTTTATCTCTTTGCAAGTTTAATTTAGGCTTAAGAAAAAATGTTATCCTGAGTGATGAATATTCTACATTTTTTTCATCTTTTTCATCAGCCTAAGCCAGTTTGCTCAAATCCCTGTTTATATCCTTTCTCCTCTGTGCAATCTCCATGATGCCTCTAGCTACAATTAATCTCTCTCTTTTTCTCCCATTATTCCCCAGTCTTTTACATCTATTATAGTGGTATGCCTAGTGGTATATTTACAGGCATATCCCATTTAGCACTGTCTTCTAGAGCACCAATTATTCATAGCTGCTTAGTAGAGTGTCATACTGTGCTGTCCTCAGTTTGAATGGCGCTTGCCAATCTGTTTTGTTTATCCTCTTGAATTTCCTTGCCATTAACCTACTATTTTCCAGCTGACAATATCCGTGATTCTCAGCAAATACACTGAAAGTTTCCCAAAGTATGAACAAATATGGATCATTGTAAGGGTGTTAGAACAGCATGCAGCATGGCGTGTGAGAACCTTAGGTGATGGTGGACCATTTGAACACATGTAAAGATAAGATGTTAGCTCATCATCCCATGTTTGTATGTTAATTTAGTTTTAAATCACTACGCAGGGAACACTTCTCTATAGGGGCTGTCATGACTTCTGATTTATTTATTGTTGACATTTATGCAACTCTATGTCCCTTCTTTATAAAGGGGAATGAATGGAGCCTGCTTATGTGTGTGTGTATCTTTGTACCATTTAACACTGAACGCCCCCTCAAAACCAGAATTATAACTGGGTGGTAAAAATCTGAACCGCAGTGAGGCAAAGTAAGCAACATTAATATGTGAAGAGGATAAAATTTAGCATTATAAACACAGTACCACATTACACATTACCAGCTGGAGGGCCTACCTGCCCAAAGCAAGCAATAGCTATTGAGCTATGACTTTCCATGAAGTAATGTAAATATAATTTTCTCATGCCTTCCATTTTTCAATATGATTTCCATATCTTTTAAGTGTTGGCCATACTTTAAGTTATGGTTATTTTCAATATCATATAGTTAAAATAAAATACTTCTGTGGATGAAAGCCAGCTCATGGGTTGCCATAACTTTTCTTCTCCTTGTCCTCCCTGTGCTCTTTCTTTTTTACATTTTTTTTCCATCCATCCTTTCCTTCAGGTGAGTGTGTGTTCACAAGTATGTGCATGCAGCGAGTATAAATTATATGCAATCAAGTATAAAATCAGATATTAAAAATACAGTTGTTAAACATACAAAAAATAAATAAATAATGAGTACAAATGTAGATGTTGTCTGGAATTTGAACAATGTCTAGGTGTGATTGTAGATTCAGCTATATTGGAAAGACAAATACAACCAGTTACAACATTTATAATCTCCCCTTTCTCCCAACAAGGAATAAGAACTTACTAATTTCAGAGGAGAATCATGGACTTTTCTAGTACTAAATCTGAGATAAAATGCATTTTCTTGGTAACACTGCAATGTCCTCACAAACGTCTCTGCAATAATCAATTTTATTGTGTTCCTCTATGTGAGACAAGTCATATTATGCCAAACTTAATTTTTACCATGCTTTCAATGAGGTGACAAAACATTAAAATCAGGTATAGATCTCATAACTGGAGTAGATTGTCATAGAAGTGGACAGAATACATATAATTTAAGGATATCTTACTAATGGGCCAGGCACCGTGGTTCACACTTGTAATCCTAGCACTTTGGGAGGCTGAGGCAGGTAGATCGCAAGGTTAAGAGTTCAAGACCATCCTGGCCAACATGGTGAAACCCCGTCTCTACTAAAAATACAAAAATTACCTGAATGTGGTGGCACGTGCCTATAGTCCCAGCTACTCAGGAGGCTGAAGCAGGAGAATCAACCGCTTGAACCTAGGAGGTGGAGGTTGCAGTGAGCCACGAACGTGCCACTGCACTCCAGTCTGGTGACAGAGCGAGACTCCATCTAAAAAC
The DNA here is from genome assembly GCA_028533165.1 of Leontopithecus rosalia. Classification (NCBI taxonomy): domain Eukaryota; kingdom Metazoa; phylum Chordata; class Mammalia; order Primates; family Cebidae; genus Leontopithecus; species Leontopithecus rosalia. The sequence goes on along the minus strand of CM052649.1, from coordinate 162,426,370 downwards.
AAAGATATCTTACTAATTATTGAATGCCTACAGCCCATAACAAAGTTTTTTTCTGTATGTAGAAGGTGCTGTATGAAAGTGTGAGGTAATGAATTAAGTACATATTTGATTGTGGTTTACACAAAGAAGCATCTCAAAATACAAAACACTGAATTTAAGAAACAAGCATTTACCCTGTACTGGCGACAGTGCAATTAAAATTAACTTTTAAAAACGTTCTGATATCTCCTAGACCTCTCACTTGCACCACTAGAAATACAGGTCCACCACACATGCCAACAATTATCAGTTTTAACATTTAAAAATAATGTTAAGTAGCAGAATGCCTCAGATGATTTTTGCTAATATTTCTTTTAGTCAAGGATCTACTCTAGCCTCATTTTATGTTATATTTTTGGGGGAGCAAATAAACTCAGACTCAGATCTCTAGGATATATTCCCAACACCAGCACCTGTTGAAGGATGGTCTTAGTTGCCTGTGTACATTACACACCCTCACCTTAACTGGCCCAAGTAATTGATGCTAAGGAAAATACCTAGTCCAGGGAGAAAATAGCTCATTTGCTGACCACCTAGTCAATGATAACCCTGGATTTTTCCATCGCAAATAAATAAACTAATAAATCAGAAGAATGTTTATGAAAGAAACTCCCATTTTCAAGCATATGATGCTGATATGTAACCAAGGAAAGCTAAACTTTAGGCAAGAGAATGGAGCAAATAGTATCAAGAAAGAAGAGTGAGGGAATAAGGTGCTCTTGAAAAATGAGGGATGAGAGATGAGAATTTCCTTGATGTCCACAATGTGTATTATTTGGGCGATGGCTACACTGAGACCCCAGACTTCCACACTGTGAAATATACACTATGCATCTAACAAAACCGCGTTTGTATCCGAAAATCTGTTTTAAAAAGTAATTTAAAAAGAAAGGTGGAGAAAAGTGGTTTTTGTTTTTTGCAATTCAAAGCCAACAGCCTTTACTAGAAAATTGTCTGGAAAACTTTCCTCTGAACCCCCACCTACCCAACAAATACATACTCATTGGCACAATTGCTTAGGAAAGCTTGAGTGACTATTACTTTCTTGTTATTAATTAAATAATCATGACTGAAATGAACTTAACGATTCTATTTTGTATAATTGAAATAATACATAAAGCAGTACAATAAAAATAGATATGTTTGTATATATGTGTTGTGGTTTTTCAGAACAATAGTTAAAGTAATATCCAATTCAGGAGTGGCCAATGTTTTGGCTTCCCTGGGCCACATTGGAAGAAGAAAAATTGTCTTGGGCCACATATAATATACAATAACACTAACAATAGCTGATAAGCTTTAAAAAATCTGTGCATAAATCTCATAATGTTATAAGAACATTTATGAATTTGTGTTGGGCTGCATTCAAAGCCACCCTGGGCTTGCTTGGTCTAATTGTTAAAGGCACAATTTGTTGTTAATTTCTTGTGTTCATAAAAGCTGATTTTGGAGATTATAGAATTCTGCTGAGGTCAGAGGGGACATGTATTTGTACTTGGCTTACTGAATTAGGACCTATTCTTTCTGAACATGGTAGCTCTTATTTATAATTTGTTACAAGGTTGTAACTGTTTTGAGTATTCTTCATCTTCAGAAAGCTGAGCAAGGCAGCAATGTCTTTGCTCAACCATCTTTTATGATTGTTTTGCCACTCAGCTTATTTTAGTATAATTCTCTCTCAGTTGGAATTCATTTTTATGACAGCCTTCCATTGTTTTTACAATTAAACAATAGCCTAGTTTGTAAGAAACCTATAATTTTGCTTAAAAAAACTGTAGAGGATTTTTAATTGCCTGGTTTAGAAAGAAGTAAAATTTTCCTTTTAATTTAACAAAGAAAATATCTGAGACCAGATGTATTTTTGAGTATTTACTTATTATTCACATTCTTTCTTTATATTTGAAATTCAAATATTTTCTGAAGATGTAATCTATAAGATGGGTTCTCTATATCAATTTTGGCTAGTGAAAATTCATTTGACATATGAGCTCAAATATGTCTTCAGCTGTACAAAGTATTATTATATCATTATATATTTTTTAATTTTAAGAAAGTATTTTTGCTTTTAATATTTTGCTATTATACAATTACAGTTTGCTTTGTAATTGGCCCAAAAATCTTGCCACTTTTCAGGCAACAGCAAATTGTGGCATAGTAGTCATTATCTGTGCAGATATGAATTACTCACCCGTGGAAGAAATCTCATGACAAATGTCTTTTCTTTGGATAAAATATTTGGCAGCTAGATCAACAATGTAATTACATTTTAGTGGGTATTTGTTTTTTAAAAATGTTATTTCCAATAGTTCGCTACATCATTCAATTTTATACAACGTTGTACTTCTGAAATAGTTAACCTGTGTCCAGGAGATTATCTCCTATGTGCCAAGTAATGCTATTAAAAGTATTATTGATTACCAAATTTAACATAAGTTGGTGGGAAAGTTCTATAAGGATAGATAGCAAATATTTTACACCTCAAGTCCATATATTTTCTGTAGAAACAATTTTACCTTGCCCTTATAGGAGAGAGTAGCAGCAAAGAACTATATGCACATGAATGGATGTGGCTGTTTTCCAATAAAATTTTATTTACAAAACCAGGTGGCAAGCCAGATATGACTCTCTAGGCATAAGTACCAACCCCCGGAATATATCATAAGATCTCTGGAACCTGGAGAAGGTATTATGACCACTGTTTTTATAAAGGACTCTCCCTGAGGCATTGAATATCCTGCTGAATATTCCAGCTGAATGGTTTCTCGCTATATTTCAATAAAGATATTCATTTTCAGTGCATCATAATTCAATCAAATAATTATTAATAAATTATTTTTAGGAGATTCATTTATCTCTTTTGCTAAGTATCTACATCTCAGTGTTATTGTTCTATATTAGCCATGAATGGAGATAAATCTAAATATTTTTCAAAAAGCAGGACATATAAATTCTCTTCAGTTTTCCCATTAGCCACTTTTCAGATGCTAGAATTATGAATATGCTAATATGTTGGTTGGTATACAAAGCTCTATATAACTTTCTAGTGTTTTCTTGTCTTTATTTATCATCTATCCTTTTACCTCTGGAGGCAATTCATTGTCCCAATGATCAGTCACTTTACAATAAGTAGTTTATTTTATTCTTACAAAGTTTGAAAGATTTATTTTACTTCCTAAAAATAGAAACTGAAAATTTTTACTTTTTGAAATCTGGCAACTTCATATTCTTGGATGTAAATCAGCCAGCCCTAACATTTTTTGTCCCTGACAACACTGAATTGATGTAAATTATATTCACCAAGTAGATGTCAGCAAAGCACTGCTAAAGAAAAAAGATAAAAATGAGGTCTATCAAACAGTTCTTTCTCCTGGGAAAGCCTGTCTCATGGGATAGATAGTAATTTTATTTCCTCTAGTTGATGAATACCCAACATTTTCCAAGTAGTTCCACAATCAAAGTGGGCAAATATCATTCTCATATGGCCTTCGTCATCTTTTATTTCTGCCACCCTTTTATTCCCATGTATGGCATTTTCTTTGTTGTGAGCACAATTGAAATGTAATGTTTTACTTTGTGATTCTATAAATGATATATAGGAACATGGCAGAATGTGGACAGGTGTGTGTTACCAGAATCCACACTCTCAGGGTTTTTTTTTCTAGTGGAAAAATAATTCAAATTATTGATATAATTATTTATTTTGTGAATAATCTACTCCTGATAAATAAAACATCATTAATAATTGAGAGTTAAATATATTTCAGTTAGTTGTATAATCTGTGATAAATTAACACTTTTAAATATATTCAGGCATGCTGTACCTAATATAATTTTAAAGAAAATTTAAACAGCATTGTTTATGTTTTCAGTTCCCTTGCCACAACTTATGAAATTTATATACATTTAAAACATTGTGTTAAAAATGTTATGTCATCGCTTTATAAAAATAGAAACAGAGATTAAATAAGTCCTATTCCCAGTTTATATTTTTATCTCATTTAAACATTAGTTATAATAAATAAAATTGTTAAAAGGGATGCATGTTTAATTAATTTATTATTTTCAATCTTTTAAACTTTTATTTAACATTTGGGGGTACAGTTGCAAGTTTGATACCTCTGTATGTCATAGTGATGCAGGATTTTTACTTCTCATTTCAGCTAGGTCCAGGTTCTTGTCTCATGACCAGGAAGAATTAGGCACAGGGAAACCAGAGAGTGAATGGAGTAGAATTTATCAAGCAAAAGGAAAGTTCTCAGCAAAGAGAGAGGTCCTGAAAGCAGGTTTCCAGTTGTCCCCTTCACAGTTGAATACCAGGGCTAGGGCTTAAGGTGTGAATTCCTGGTGGCTAATCCCTTCCTTCCAGTGCACATGTGGGCCCTTAGACTGGGCCACTCCACATTGATTTATTTCTCTTACTATATACGTATGTGTTAAGGAACAGAATTTTCCACCGAGGGCATGTTTAAACAAGCTGCCTAAGTTCCCTTATCTTCACAAAACATCTGGTGTAAACACTTGTGGGGCAGGTCAGAGGTTCCTCGGGGACCCTTCTCTTACTGTCTGTCTAAAGGAATCTGGCTAACTCCTTTTAGTCCCCCATTCAAAAGTGAAGATCCCAACTACTGTTGGGAAAAGTGAATGATGTCCACTCTTAACTGCTTCCTGCTGACAAGGGGCACCGTTTTGAGAAAGCAGCAGTTAGGGCTCCTCCTGGGGTTGTTTTAAGAGTCCCTGGAAGAATGGCACATTCATGCACAGTTCCATTTGCATCACATTTGAAGTTTAATAGACTCTAAAAAGAAGAAACAATTCCAGTTATTAGAAGACATATATCAAACTGAAGAGGGTAAAAACAACTCAAAAATCCTGAGACTGTCAGCATGCCCAGATAACTGGTGGTTGTAGTTATGCCTGCTAAGATTTGAGCACATGGGGCTTGGCTTTGGTTAACTCCCTTGGTCTTATTTTCCCAAACGAAGAAACCTCCAAGTTATAGGCACATCATTCACTCCCATCACCTGGCAGAATTTGCAGGATAATCACTCAGAATTAAAATACTGACCTAGGTTTTTACATTATCCATCCCTTTTGTTTTTATCTGAGCTTCAGCCAGAGATCACTGGTTGATTCACGGGTATAAGCACAGTTAGTCTAAAAGTTAGACAAAAACTTAAAAACAACTGATGAGATTAGAATTTAATAGGAAGTGTATGATAAGTTTCAAAACATAATTTTTCTCTCTCTAGTCCTAAATTTTTTCAAAAACAAATCATGGTAGGACTGCGTTCTTTGCAAAAGAAACTTTAGGGTTATATGTGGTCTGATTATTTGAATAAAGTACATCAAGAATAATTATTTTTCACATAGACTTTTAAATTGGCTTTGATGGAACTCCAGTCCACAAGGAATCTCAGATAAGACCTTTAAAGCTGAGCCCAGCAATGGGTTTATACCTTCAAAAACCTATGAGTTGGATAATTTCCTGTCTTTTGGAGGTCCCCAAAATATGGAACTCCTAGGCCTGCTAGAAAGTGACATTCTTTACTCACCACAGGTTAAGAAGACTGTACAGGGACTGTGCAGACAATGTATCAGGCCAGCTTTCACACGGGGCTTTTATTGGCTCTGCAAGTCAAGCTTGATTCCTTAAAGGGAAGCACATCCCCTTGGCAAAACAACCATTCTCCAATTGTGTCCTGTTGCAAAAGAAAATGGATTCTTATTGTGCTGATGCAGAAAACTAACTATATTGCCATAAGCTAAGAATACTCACAAATAATTTCCAAATTCTGGAGAAGCCAGGCAGAGAAAAATATGCTCTAAATTTTGTTCCCAGGAGCATACCTTACTCAATTATTGAAGGCTGTACATCTCTCAAAATAAGTTTCATTGATTCTGATAAAAAAAAAATCACCAATGTCTTAAGCAAAAATCGAAAAGATTGCTTTAGTTTTATATTATTTCAATCTATTTCATTAACTCTTATTCTGTTTGCTATTCATGAACATTTCAGATCTTTGTGAGTCCTGTATGCTTTCCTCTATCCCAATGACATAAGCTGCAAAGATATCAGAAACTTGCATTTAAGAGCACCTATCAAAGTTCTATAGCTGATGATAAATTATCTTTTGAAAGGAACAAGACAACAAATGTCTGTGAATACAAAATGTCCAGAATAGTTACAGTCAAGAATATAGTTGATGAAAAAATTTGGTTATCTCTGGGGTTTAACAGGAACTTAACATAATAACATTGGTTATGACTGATAGCATATACTCAGACATTCGAATTTTAGAAATTCCATACAACTTTCAAACATATATTAATATTATTCACTAAAACATAACCTAAAGAAGTTTAAACCTTATTTTTATTTTAGCAATCTGTTATAACTAAACATGTCAAATAATCTTGTTTACCTCTCTTCTGGAGGCTCCAGGGGCTTTCTGTAGCATCCAAATGCTAGGGGTCAGAAAGGACAATTTTTGAAGCTGAAGTTTGATTTTGGGAAGCCTACTAAACAGGTTAAAGGTTCAACATATTTGATACTATGAAATAGAATTCCAGATTATCATAAGTTATTTATTTAGCCAGAATGGACACAAACATTTTAAAAAGTTGAAAACCTTTTATTATCCTTTACTATTACATGAAAATCTTGTTGAAGAAAGAGAAAGCCAAATTTTACCCTTGCATTAGTCTACTATTAATGTCAACCTCAGTTTTTTAATGAAAACTTATAGATGATTCTATCCAAGCTTAATCAGTTTGACAATGAGAAGAGTTGCTTATAAACCTTTTATAACCCTTTATAAACTTTTGTTAAAGAGTAGATTAGTACCTTAAGAAAACTTTGTTGTGTTTTTATTTCAATACTCAATCTATGGAAAAACCATATAATAACTTTTTGAAGTTAGTCACTATGATCACACAAAGAATTTCTTGTGCAAGACTAATTTTTAGAAACCATTCACCAATTGTTTAAACTTTTGGCTTTATCTATCTAATTCAAGACAATCCTTTAACCCTAGGCAAAAATTTACGTTCCCATGCCTTCTTATAACCTTTTACTAAAAACACATCTTACTTTCCTTACACACCTAGCATGTAAATCTAATTTCAATAGTCTTAATTACATGTTCTAATGGCAACTCTTAGTGATTTTTAGTTTTAATGTAAACCCTGCTAAGTTATTTTAATTATGTACTAGGTGCAGATAAGATATGGCTCTTTCCAGCATAGTTAAGGGCTTGGTTAATTCCATATGTCCCCAGGCATTACCAAATTATAAAGCAGGGAAGTCATTCAGTTCTCAAAAGCCAAAGAAGCATTTTATAACCTTAAAAATTTGGCAAAACTAGTATCTGACCTGCATAATTTAGACAACATATTTACATTTTGAAGACATTTGTGTTTTACCAATTATATTTTAAGCTGTTTTTATTTTTCAAAGATGAAGGTCATGTGAACTAAAAGACATTATAACTTTTAGTTTTCCTGCAAAAACATTTAATCTAAGTGCTTATTTTCTTTTAGCCTAATCAATTAGAGCTGTTTCTATATAACCATCACACACATAGCACATATATGATTACACAGACAGACAGACAGAAGAAAATCCAGTAGTTGTAAGATTTTTCATTTGCCAACCTCCTAATTGGATTATTGGCCTTAGTGTGAAACCCTCCACAAGCAGGGCTAGGAAAACCTGCACTTATATTAGGGCCCAACAAACAGGCATAGCTGGAAGACAAAAACAGATTTTGAGAGGGATCTAGCCGCTTTTAATTCCTGGAGTTCCATGAGGAAAACAGATTTTATTTTATTTTATTTTCCCAAAATGTAATCTATGGTGCCTTCTCTGTTTCTCCCAATGAGTCCCCTGCTCTCATAAGTTATCTTAGGGCCTCTCATGTGTGCATTAAGAGTGGCAAGACAAAATGGGGAAAAGTAGTTCAGTTGACTGAGAAAAAAAAAACACTTTTCCAGAAAAACAAGATCCAAGAAGAGAAAAACATAAAGCCCTTTTAAATATACCTGTAGCTTGGATATTCACTTTTTTGTTTGTTTGTTTGTTTGTTTTGTTTTGTTTAGAGATAAAGTCTCACTCTGTCGCCAAGGCTGGAGTGTAACGGCTGGATCTCAGCTCACAGCAACCTCCGCCTCTTGGATATTCACTTTGAATTAAGCTGAGTGCTCTTTAAGAAAATCTGTTCAAATCCCTTGTTACCCATTTTAGCCATGTTAATGTTAAGTGGCAAATATTTCTGACTTTTGAGCTTTATCAAAAGTAACCTCACAGGTGAAACTAACAAGCCTCAACTAAGGTTATGACTAATCGGCAAGTGTACAAGGTATTATCATAGAGGTTGTAAGCAGTTTTTACACAATCTAGAATCTTTAAACATAGCTCAGAGAAAGGAAGATTTAAGAAAGGAAGCTAGAAGTTGGTCATGGAGGGGAAAAGAATCAGCAAATGGTAAAAATCACACAGGTACTAACCAGAAAATACTCATTCCCTAAGCCAGGATTGAACCCAGGTTGCCATTGTAAAATGGCAGACACCAAAACCAGGTATTTCTGCATGGTTACAGGTCATGCTCCTAAGGATGTAAAACAAGATGGAAACATAAAACAAAATTTGTTACTGACCAGTTTGCCAGACTGGCTTGAACAGTGGGCTTATGGGGTCCTAGGCCCATATTCTATCCTAAGGTACCCCTCTTCATGACAGAAATAGCTGGATGCCCAGGCAGACGTTTGCTGCAGGGGTGGGGCAGTCATGGAGAACCTCTGCTAAGGCAGTGCAGAAGGGAAATGTGGGATTGGAGCCCCCACACAGAATCCCTACTGGGGCATTGCCTAGTGGAGCTATGAGAAGAGGGCCACAGTTCTCCAGACCCCAGAATAGTAAATCCACTGCCCACTTCCATCATGTGCCTGTAAAAGCCACAGACACTCAGTGTTGGCAAGTGAAAGCAGTCAGGAGGGGGCAATACTCTGCAAAGCCACAGGGGTGGGGCTTCCAAGGTCAAGGGAGCCCTCCTCTTGTATCAACCTGATCTGGACGTGAGACATGGTGTGAAAGAAGATCATTTGGAGCTTTAAGATTTGACTGCTCCGCTGGAATGTGGACATGCATGGGGCCTGTAGCCCCTTTGTTTTGGCCAATCTATCCCATTTGGAATGCCTGTGTTGACCAAATGCCTGTATCTTCATTGTATCAAGGAAGTAACTAGCTTGCTTTGGATTTTACAGGCTTATAGGTGGAAGGGACTTCCCTTGTCTTGGATAAGACTTTGGACTTTGGGCTCTTGAGTTAATGCTGAAATGAGTTAAGACTTTGGGGGACTGTTGGGAAGTCATGATTGGTTTTGAAATGTGAGAACATAAGATTTGGGAGGAGCCAGGGACAGAGAGATATGATTTGGCTATGTATCCACCCAAATCTTATCTTGAATTCCACATGTTATGGGAGGGACTCAGTGGGAAGTAATTGAACCATGGGGGCATGTATTTCCTGTGCTGTTATTGTGATAGTGAATAAGTGATGGTTTTAAAAACAGGAGTCTCCCTGCACAAGTTATCTCTGTTTGTCTGCTGTCATCCATGTAAGACGTGGCGTGCTTCTCCTTGCCTTCTGCCATGATTGTGAGGCCTCCCCAGCCATGTGGAATTATAAGTACATTAAACCCTTTTCTTTTGTAAATTGCCCAGTCTTGGCCATATCTTTATGAGCAGCATGAAAATGGACTAATACAGTAAATCCTTAACTCAGCTAGGTCTGAGTTCTTGTCTCACAATCAAGAAGAAATAGGCATGTGGACACCAGAGAGTAAGTTGAATAGAATTTCTTAAGTGAGAGCAAAGAGAGGAGTCATGAAAGCAGGTTGCCCTCTTCACAGTTGAATACGAGGGCTTAAGGTGCAAATTCCTGGCAGTTCTACCCTATCCTTCTAGTGTGCATGCAGGCCCTTGGATCAAGCCACTCCATATTGATTTATTTCCCTTACTGCACATGTGTTAAGAGATGGAATTTTCCACTGTGAGCATGTTTAGGCAAGCTCCTGTGCAAGTTCCCTCATCTGCACAAAACATCTGGTGTAGGCACTTGTGGGGCATGTTGGAGGTACTCTGGGGACCCTTCCCTTACTTTCTGCCTAAAGCAAGCTGGCTTTCTCCCTTCAATAGCATGATGCTGAGGTTAGCATTATGAATGATTCTGTCACCTAGGTACTGAGCATAGTACCCATCAGTTAGTTTTTCAGCCCATGTGCCCCACTCTTCCTCTCCCTTCTAGTAGTTCTCAGTGTCTACAATTATTCTCTTTATGTCCATTATCTCCCATTTGTAAGTGGAATATGCAGTAATTAGTTTTTTGTTCCCGTGTTAATTCACTTAGGATAATGGCCTCCAGCTGCATCTGTGTTGTTGCAAAGGACGTATTTACAGCTGCATAGTACTCCATGGTGTATATGTAGCATGTTTTCTTTATCTAATCCACCATGGATGGGCACCTAGGTTGATTCCATGTCTTTGCAATTGTGAATAGTGCTGCAATGAACATGAGAGTGCATGCATTTTTTTGGTAGGATAAATTATTTTCTTTTGAATGCATACCCAGTAAAGGAATTGCTGGGTCAAAGGGTAGTTCTCTTTTAAGTTATTTGAGAAATCTCCAAAGTGCTTTCCACAGAGGCTGACATAATTCATATTCCCACCAACAGTGTATGAGCATTCACTTTTCTTTACATTCGCACTAAAATGTCTTGTTTTTGAATTTTATTTATTTATTTTTTTTGAGATGAAGTCTCACTCTGTCACCCAGGCTGGCATGCAATCATATGATCTTGGCTCACTGCAACCTCTGCCTCCTAGGTTCAAATGATTCTCCTCCCTCAATCTCCTTTGACTTTTTAATAATAGCCATTCTGACTGGTGTGATATAGTATCTTATTGTGATTTTTATTTGCATTTCTCTAATGATTAGTGAAGCATGTTTCTTGGCCACTTGTATGTCTTTTTTTGAGGTGTCTGTTCATGTGTTTTGCCCATTTTTAATGTGGTTACTTGTTTTCTGCTTACTTAATTGTTTGAGTTTCTCATACTTTCTCCAAGTTTGAGAATACTTTCTTTCATTTTGTCAATTGTCTGTTTACTCTGTCAATAGTTTCTTATCCTGTGCAGAAGCTCTTTAGTTTCATCAGGCCCACTAGTCCATTTTTGTTTTGGTTACAATTACTTTTGAGGACTTAGTCATAAATTATTTCCCAAAGCCAATGTCCAGAATGGTGTTTCCTAGGTTTTCTTTTAGGACTCTTGTAGTTTGAGGACTTATGTTTAAATCATTAATTCATCTTCAGTTACTTTGTGGGTATGGTGAAAGATGAAGGTCCAATTTTATTCTTTTGCATATGGCTAAACAGCTATCCCAACACCATTTATTGAATAGGGAGTCCTTTCCCCATTGCTTATTTTTGTCAACTTTGTTGAAAATCAAATGGCTGTAGATAGGGTTTTGTTTCTCAGTTCTTTATTCTGTTCCATTGGTCCATATATCTGTTTTTGTACCAGTACCATGCTATTTTGGTTATTGTAGCCTTATAGTATAATTTAAAAACAGTAACATGATTCCTCCAGTTTTGTTCTTTTTGCTTAGGATTACTTTTGGTATTCAGGCTCTTTTTTGGTTCCATATAAATTTTAGAACAGTTTCTTTTATCAATTATCTGAAAAATATTTGTTGTTTGATACAAATACCAGTGAATCTGTAGAGTGCTGTGGGCTGGGCAGTATGCCATTTTAATGACATTGATTCTTCCAATCCATGATATTGAATGTTTTTCCATGTTTGTGTTATCCGTGATTTCTTTCAGCATTTTTTGCAGCTTTCCTTGTAGAGATTTTTCACCACCTAGATTAGATGTATTCCTAGGGTGTGTGTGTGTGTTATAAATATGATTGCATTCTTGATTTTTCTCTCAGCTTGAACATTATTGGTGTATAGAAATGCTACTAGATTTTGTACATTGATTTTGTATCCTGAAACTTTACTGAGATTTATCAGTCCCAGAAGCCTTTTGGCAGAGTCTTTAAGGTTTTCTAGGTATCAGATCTTGTCATCCACAAAGAGAGAGTATTTGACTTTTGTCTTGTTTCAATGAAAAAGGATGCATATTTTAGATTCAGACCTAAAAACATTCTATTTATAGAAAATTCTATATGTTGGATATTTATTTTTTTTCCTGGTTTCCCCATGGCAATTCCAGGGTTAGACTATTTAACTTGTAGTCTAGTTTCTCCATAATCACTGATTATTAGGCCTCATAAGTCAACAACCATCTGTAGGAGAGATACAGGAGAGAATTATACTAGAAAATCGTGTCCTACTAATTTCCATTCCAAGCAAGTTCAAATCAAATTTGCTCTCTTTTGCATTGTATTATTTAGAAAGCTACAGATGGAATTTCAATATCCATCTGCAAAATCTGTTCTTTTAGTTAGGACTCTCATTTGGCTGGCACAGAAACACAACTCAAATTGGCTTATTCTAAAAGGTAAATGTACCATAAAACCTCTAGATATTTTGTGTAAATCAAATACAGCAAGGTTGCTGTGCCATGAAATCAGAGAATGAAAAATTTTTTTCTGACTCTACTTTTGCTCCTGTGTGGGTAAGTTTTAATACTATCTTCTCACTTCAGACTAATTTACCCCACAGATGCATCCAACGTCATCTGGTATTTTGATGTTATTGCTTAGACCTTTAGGAAAATGACAATTTGCTCTGAGGCTCAAATCCAAAAATAACAGGCATGAGAATATTTGGCCCAGCTTGGATCAAGTATCTACTTTAGAATTGGTTAATCAAGAACTTACAAGGGTAGATTGCACTATAAAATAATGACTTCCATTGCAACCATGGACAATGTCAGGAGAAGTAGTTACCAAAGAAGAATGTGGTAAATCTTTGAAAAAGGAATAGGTTGTGTTGGGCAGAAAAATAAGTATATATATATTGCCATATTATTTTTACAATTAATGTGATCAAGATATCTAGTATCGGCAAAAGGTGAAGCAATCAGTAATATACTAGCTTTGATTTTAAGGATATTGAGAGGCTTTTCTATGCAATGCTGAAAGCTGGAGAAAAAATTATTATTATAAAGAGACCCAAAATTAACCTTAGACCTCACCTAGTCCAGTACCCTTACTTTTATATGAGGAAGTTAAGAAGTGATTGATTATTCAAAAATCACATAATTTGTAAGTGCCTGTATTAGTCTGTTTTCACACTGCTCTAATGAATTACCTGAGACAGGGTAATTCATAAAGAAAAGAGGTTTAACTGACTTACAGTTCCAGATGACTGGGGAGGCCTCAGGAAACTTACAATGAAGTTGTAAGGTGAAGGGGAAGGTGAAAGGTGAAGGGGAAGCAAGCCACATATTTCATGGTAGCAGGAGAGAGCTTGTGTGAAGAAAGTCACACACTTTTTAAACAATCAGATCTTGTGAGAACTCACACACTGTCAGGAGAAGAGCAAGGGGAAAATCACCCCATCATCCGATCGATCACCTCCCACCGGGCTCTTCCTCAAATTCAACATGAGATATTGGCAGGGACACAAATCTAAACTATATCAATGCCCCTAAGTTATCTAGGCACAAACCCACTTATGTATTCCTTTCTCTTTGGCACTGAAGACTTTTACTCATTCAAGTATTTCCTATGACAGAATTTTCAAGATTTGGTCTCCAGATTACCTGCAGATTAAATCTATAGGCTCTTGAGCAAACCTCCTTAACCCCTCTAACATGCAGTCACAAGATCCATTGATTATAATCCATGAAACTGCATTCTTAACTAAGTCCTTAGGGGATTATTATGCATTCTGAAGTTTGAGAGTACTGCAATGTGGTATTCCCAAACCTTTGACAGAAAAGGATTAGTTGAAAAATAATTAATGGTAATATAAGCTGAGAAAGGACTAAAAAGATAACAGAGAAGCAACCCAAAAATGATAGAAAAGGTAAAAAAAAAACACCCTAAACTTTCTTAACCAACCTCAGATTTTGCCGCATAAAATGACCTCATTATTGTTTTTATTTTCCATTGAAATATGGAAATTTCGGCCGGGCGCGGTGGCTCAAGCCTGTAATCCCAGCACTTTGGGAGGCTGAGGCGGGAGGATCACAAGGTCAAGAGATCGAGACCATCCTGGTCAACATGGTGAAAACCCGTCTCTACTAAAAATACAAAAAATTAGCTGGGCACGGTGGTGCGTGCTTGTAATCCCAGCTACTCGGGAGGCTGAGGCAGGAGAATTGCCTGAACCCAGGAGGCGGAGGGTGCGGTGAGCCGAGGTCGCGCCATTGCACTCCAGCCTGGGTAACAAGAGCGAAACTCCGTCTCAAAAAAAAAAAAAAGAAATATGGAAATTTCTCTTTTGCACACAGTAGAAGAAGTGATGCTGACTTTGAAAGAAATAACTCTAAGTAGGAACCTCAAGTAATAGCCTATGCTTTGGGTGCTCATACAGGTATTTGGACAATATTGGTGTTATTTACAAAACTTGCTTTTATGCAACCATTTTTTTTCCTCCCTACTATTGCATGCATTTGGGTCATCCTGCTGGACTACATTTATATGCATCTTAATGTTTTATGATTATGCTCTAATATTACTGAAAATAAAATGCATAAACTCATATAAATCCTGTAGATGATTTCCTTTCCAAGTTTTAAATGATTGGTCTTTGCTGTCTAATTACAGAGGTATAAAAATTTAATAGCAATTCACATGCACATTATTGTGATGTTACTTGCATTTTCATAACTCATTCTTTCTGGGGTAGTTTAAAGATTAACTTGATAGTTTAAAATGTATTGATATATTTCCTTATACTCTAAAGGCACTTCTTTGTGTATTTGTTCTCTGATGCAATTTGGAATAAAATGAAGTAATCTTCAGCTCCAAAAATATAAAAAATATTCTTCATGAATTACTAAAACTTCAAAGTTGTTTCCTGTCTGAAAATTACACTGTAATTTTTTTAGTGGCATTATATAGCTTTCTGAGACTGTATATCTTTAAACTTTATAAATATAGTGAGTTTTTAAAGTCTATATTTCAAATATGATGCATAGTAAAGTATTTGAAAATATTAATAATACATTTGCTTCAAATGTTTCATTTTTTGTGCTTTACATAATAATTCATTTTTAAAAAGCTTAGAATATTTGTATGTGGCTTTAAATCCTTTTCTCATGTTTTAAAAAATACTTGTCTGTTTACACAAACATGACTATAACTTTGTGAATATATAATCAACCTTTGAATCCACCTCACTGTAATGTGAAAATAGATTGGCTAACTCACATTTCTCTACCTTTCATAATCCACGGATTTGGGGAAGATTAAAAAGCATTTTAGTCTCCAGAATAATTTAAATTCTAAAAGCAAATAAGCAATGTTAAATTGTTCCATCAAATAACTTTGTTACCCATTTTGATTAATTATACCAGTGATAACCCCCCCAAAATTTATGTAATAAAAACCTTTTCAAGCAGTCAATGTTCTTAAGGTATAGGATATAATTGAACTGTTTGATGTCAAGACCTACAGGTATGACATGTGAAATAGTAAATGTAAGTTCCATGGATTGCTTTACATTTGGAATTGTATTCCTAGAGTACCCTAGTCTATTGTGACAGATGACTGAATATGTTTGTTGTCTTTCTCTTGGAAAAAGACAAGACTGCACATTAGAAAAGATTGCAAAGAACCTGGAGATGATCGATTGGGAAAATATCATTTAGATGTATAACTTTGTTTAATCCTTCTTGAATAGTCCACATCTAAATGAATATTTGCTTATTTTTCTTTACTCCTTTTATGCTTTCCAGTATGACCTGAAAGGTATGCCTACATATCTCTTTGGCTCCAGAAAATGTATACATATATAATTATTAACACTGTTTACGAATAGTTTATTCATTTTTAATGTCCAAGCTAATAATACCCCTTTGTATTTCTTAAATAACATGATTATTTTCACCTTTGCAGGGTCAAGGTCAAATGGCACCATAGAGCATTTTCTAATGTTTTACATAATTCTTATTGAAAACATTCATCTCAAAACCTTGAACCTTTTCATCTGCTGTGTTCTAAGATATTCTTAAGATTATATTCAAATGCATATTAGAAATGCCTCAGAAAAAGCTATATAAAAGAAGTAGTCCCTTATCATAGAACATTTTTCCTATGATAAATTCCCTTATTATAATCATATTCCCAGTCCATTGTATCCTCTTAGGAACATATGCCAAATGTAGAAAAATTTGCCAACATATCACATATTTAAAATGTGACACCCACTTGTCCTACCTCCCATTGGCTGCCCTAGGCAGGAGGCTTTTCCCAGTAACAATTCAGTGAGTAGTACCCCAGACATGTGTCTGTCCTAGATAACTCCAGGAGAGAGAGTGATTTTCAAAGAGCTATTCACAGCCAGCAACTCAGTTTCCAGGACAGATATCTTACACACACAATATTTGACACCATTCGTCACTGAAATATTCTTTCTCTAGTAGAAGTAGATTGATTTTCTTGGATAATCATATTCTGCTGTGAAGTTATGAGAAGAAGTTGTAAGCATAAATATATCATGCAGCCTCGGGAATTGATACCTGTGTACTAACCAGTTTTGCTGCTGCTGTGGCTGAAAATCCAGAGAGCCCAATTTGTTTGTTCCTGTTTAACTTAACCATGTCATCTGTTTCTCTTATCTTTCAAGGAAGGTAGTTTAGAACTAGAACGGAGACTTTGTTTACAAACGGTACTTAAGAATGTTTCAACTAATTTTTGATTATGGTGGGCTGCTACAGATTCAGCATTGAGTCACAGTGTTTGAGTCAAATGCAGATGGTGTGGAAATCAGGGTGAAAGGTGCTAATACCCATCACTGACCCTAACAAGTGGTGCTTGTTATTGGTTAACTCAGCTAACCTGTCACAGCTGAATAATAACATGCAGTAAGAGGTGCATTTTTTTAAATTGCATTTTAGGTTTTGGCATATATGTGAAGAATGTTCAAGATAGTTGCATAGGTACACATGTGGCAGTGTGATTTGCTGCCTTCCTTCCCATCACCTATATCTGGCCTTTCTCCCCATGGTATCTCTCCCCAACTCCCCACCCCCCACTGTCCCTCCCTTATTTCCCCCCAACAGACCCCAGTGTGTGATGCTCCCCTCCTGTGTCCGTGTGTTCTCATTGTTCAACACCCACCTATGAGTGAGAACATGCGGTGTTTGATTTTCTGCTCTTGTGTCAGTTTGCTGAGAATGATGGTTTCCAGGTTCATCCATGTCCCTACAAAGGACACAAACTCATCATTTTTTTTTAAGTGAAAGGAAATGTATGTAAAATGCAGAATGTGGTGTTAGCTCATAGTTTTCATCCCCTTACATGTAAGTTTCTTTCTCCCATCTTTCCCTCAAAATAATGCATTGCAAGAATAAAATTGCCTCGCATGTCATAAATTACTGGCATAATAACATTTATATTGCCTTGTAATAATTAACACTTTGTCACACTTTAAAGTATAAATCTAAACCTTAGGAGGTCAGTTTTACCTTGTGAAAGAAAGACCTAAAATTTTATCAGTGTAGTTGTTGACTGAATTGTCTTAAAGTGCTAGGTTTTTCCAAATTCCTACAAAATAATACTGGTATAGCATTTATCATCTTCAACTTTAAATGATTTTCTCCTTTCTGCAAATGACAACTGAATTAGCAGTTGTAATCTGGGAATTGAAAGAAAGCATCATTTGTGTATTTAGTGCTTTTCTTAAGAGTTGAAATCCTAATTTCTCCCACACATATGTTTGAATGCCACCAAAGTAAATTTTAATGAGGGCTGATATTTGAAAAGTTATATAATCTTTCTCCTTAATGTTTTCCCTCTGGCTTCATCTTCTTCATGATGAAAAGATCTCACATGCCCCACCCCCTTTAGCACAAGGCCACATATCATATTTTGACATGTGATTTGTCGTTTGAATTCTTAGACAATATTTTACATAATTTTTAACACATGCCTGCTTTTACATTCTTCAAGAGATTATATATGCCTTCAATAGCACATAAAATTTCAATTTTTTAAATTGCACAATCATCTTTAATATTCAAAACAATTATTGCATTTCACATTCTGGTATGTCCCATCTCATTCTTTTCCTTTAAATCTCCTTTTTTCTGTGAGAATCACAATTCTAGAGCTTATAGGTTTAATATGACACTTTCAACATATTTATGAATTGATCATTACTTTTCTGAACATTACAATATGGATAATAGTCTCTGAAAAGTTGTATTAAGAGAAAACAACTATGATAATTAAGCAAATTTTATGTATAATCTCTAAATTTGACAATAAACATATTTGTTGAATGGTGTAATATTCAGACACAGACTAGTTTTAGAAGGGACATTTTCTTATATTTTTATTTTGAAGAACTGATTTATTCATCTCATTTTCAGAAAAGAGCTCTTCTTTCATGTGTGCAAAAATACCACATTTAATGTAATTCCTTCTTTCAATATACACAAGATTTATATGCATAATGTAGTAGCATATATGCCATTCTATCAGAATTTATTCTTTAAAGCAATTTGGCATTGGAATTCTTAGGCTCAGCTGGAAGATTACTGGGTATTATTTTCTTTCTATTGTATATTTTTATTCATAACAAACATTAAGAGAAGTCTGTGCATTTTAATTTCTGGGAATATTTTGCAACTGTTGAGCATATAGCATGGAAATTAAGCCAGTTTATTACTATACTTCAAAAGATTGTTTTATTTATGACAGAATTATCAGTCATAACAACGCTAATGATATTTCAATCCTAATGTAGTATCTGTTAGGTGATGACTAGACAATTTGTAACCTTTGTAGTATCAGGAAAATAACTTTCAGCTATTTTACCATTAAAATGTATTCATTGGCCACAAACTAATCTTTTCATTAGCTGTATGATTCAAGTTTGAAAAGAGAATGCAGAAATCTTCAGTAATTTCCAGGCAGCAAAATGTGATTCAAAGTCATATCAACACACTTTGCAATTGGTAATCGCCATGATAAAAATGCAACTAAAATGAGAAAGAAATCATCTAGATGACAGTGTATTTCCTCCTGTTAATTCTTATTTTCTACGAACATTGGTCAATTAGACCTACTGAGTAGAAAACAGTCATTTTTTACTTCTATTGCTCATCAGATTGCTCATGATTTTTAAAAGTTTATTTATACATATCTAGGTTTCATGGGTGAGGGTCATGAATATTTATTTTTTAAAAACTTCACATATGATTCTAATGTTCAACAAGGACTAAACATTACTGAGCATTCATTAAGTGAATGCAAGGTGTACTGGGCATTGGGTGGCCTCGTGGAAGCATTTTGAAAAGCATATTCTTTCTGAGTAAAAAGGAAAGTGGAGACAGAATTTGGATTAAATTTATTTACTTTTATATTTAGTCTTCTTTGTCCAGGCATTTGATGTAGTATATTATAATAATCTGGCCCCAAACTTCAGCTTCATCTCTTGCTGTCTCTGTGGCTTCTAGCACTCCAATTACTCCCGCCCTGCTGTTCTTCCAACTGGCCAAACTCATTCTGCCTTCAAGGCTTTGCACTGCTCTTTCCCCTGCCTGGTGTGACCTTTCTTCAGATTTCACTTGATTCAGTCCTTCACATTGTTTAGTGCTCTGATCAATTGGGACCTCTTGGAGAGACCAGCCTGGCCACCCTATGTTAATAAGACCCCATCTCATCATATTGAGGTTTTGTATATCATCTTTATAGACTTTATCAATATGTGAAATTATTTTGCTTGTTAATATGTTTATCTGCTTATTGCAGTTTTCATCCTCACTTGCCTTTCATGAGTACAGAGATTTTCTTTTCTTTTCTTTCTTTCTTTTCTTTTTTTTTTTTGAGACAGAGTCTTGCTGTGTTGCCCAGGCTGGAGTGCAGTGTGCAATCTCTGCTCACTGCAACCTCCAGCTCACTGCAACATCTGTCTCCCAGGTTCAGGGAATTCTTCTGCCTCAGCCTCCCAAGTAGTTGGGATTACAGGCATATGCCACCATGCCTGGCTAATTTTTGCACTTTTAGTAGAGAGGGGGGTTTAACCATGTTGGTCAGGCTTGTCTCGAGCTCCTGACCTTGTGATCCACGTGCCTTGGCCTCCCAAAGTGCTGGGATTGTAGGCATGAGCCACCATGCCCAGCCTTATTTTCATCCTTACATTTTGTCATACATTAGATGGTAAAATAGTATTGTTGGAAGAAATGAACTGAATTTGGACAAAAAGCCAGTTTTCATTCTATGAGAGGAACTCCGCCTGATCTGGCTCTGGCCTGGAATTCTCCCTCATAACTCTTTTCACGATTTTCTCCTTAGAGATTCAATATCAATGACTTATATAGCTGCTTATCCCAAAGATGTTTATCCTTATTATTTTGTATCATAGCATTCTATTGATTTCCTTCTTAGCATGTATTATGATCTACATTGCTTTATTTATCTGTCCACCTATTTATAATTATTTTATTCATTCATTCTTTTGCAGATTTATATTATTATATTATTTTCCCTCAGGATGTAAGTTTTGTGGAGGTAAGACTTTATCTTATGTCCATTGCCATATCCTCAATCTTTAAGAAACTAAAAATCCAGGGAGGATAGATTGAGAAATAATTAAAATGGAATGAAAGAGATACACAGGAAATATATCCTGATTGTAAGGATACGATAGAGAAGAGAGCAATTAATCCTCCCCATGGAGAATTGAGAAAAGCAGAAGAGAAAGAATGCCTCCTCAATTAGTTGACTAATGGGTAGATGGTGGTGCATCTCAAGGCCTCAGATTCAGTCATATAAAAGGAAACATTTTTGTCTACTTCAGTAGAGAGAAATGACGAGAAGGTGGTCTGAGGATACTAGTGAATATTTGAAGTAATCAGAAGAAGAAATGAGAGAAGATATTGTTTGTGTGATCTTGGTCAATAAGAGAACTCTTTAGATAGAGGAATAATAATGCAAATCATGCTGTTCTTGAGTTATAATTGACAAATGTAAATCTGACTACATATTAATATTTCCTTTTCTTAATTCACATTAAAATATTATGTATTTTTATATGACTATTGTACAATGAAGGCATAGACCATAATATATAAACAACACTAATATCAGCCCACGTAACATTAACATAGTGTTATTTGGCAAAATCCTGTAATCAAAGGAACAGTGGAATAATACATATGATTCTTAGCCTCTCAGAAGAGGTATTCATAGACTGGGCAGAGCTGGACTGGATAAACTCTAGTGAATTTCCCAGTAGAGAGGGACTCTGCTCCCATAGTTCTGTTTTTACAGGAAAAGAGAGACAAGGAACCTCTATGTGATTATACAACAATGGATGCTATGTGGCAGAACTGGCCTTGTTAGAAAGGAGTAACCTCCAAAATAACCCTGACTTACAGAACCAGCTTCTTTCTATCAAAAGTGGGGAAGTAATGAACTCCTAGAACAAACTGATTTGTTTGTTTCCAATTATGATGGTGATACAGATAAGAGGCAGGGAAATATTGGGTAGAAGAGGGTGGTTCCTGGCAAAGGTCCCACCCTCAATCCTGGAAACCACATCTCTAAATTAGAACAGTTATTCCGTTTTCCTGCCCAAATGTTACTTTTTTGGCCTGCCCCACACCCCATCCTCTGACCATATAAACTCGAATCTCCACTGGCAGAGGAGCAGAGTGGCATGGCAGAGAAGGAGAAAAGAGAAGCAACATCTGAATGTCAAGAAGAGTTTGTCTGCGAATGGTCAGAGAGGGGTTCAACCAGAGACAGCCAAAGTCCAAGGACAGATTATCTTCCCACTGTATCCCCTTTCCACCTCCCCGTCCTGCTAAGAGCCACCTCCATCATTCAGTAAAATCTCTGCAGTCATCATCCTTCAAGTATGTGTGACTTGATTATTCTTGGATGCCATGTAAAACCCAGGTACCAAGAGGCAGGGTGTAAAAGACTATCAATCAGACTCTCCACTGAGTTGGGTAACATTGAGACATCCATGGATGGCAACTGCTAAAAGAGCATTAATTGTCACACAACCCTAGATGCTGCTGTGGGGTTGGAGCCCAGAAGCACTCTCCCTGGGCCTGGCACCCTCTCACCCAAGTGCTGTGCTCCCCCTCCTGCAAGGGGTTTGAGTACTGGGGTCCTGTAAGTTAGCCACACCCTGTCACAAGTCCCGCAGAGGGGTCAAGGGAACCCTCCTGTCTCGAAGGGTCTATTTCCTTCATGAATGTGAATATTCATTTCTATATATATCTAATTAGGTGTTAGGGCATTGATTGTATGTCCCAGAACAATGACAGAACAAGTTAATCTAAATTTAAAGTGGGTATTTCAAAAAAGGCTTGAATAAAACAAATTTACATCAAAAGGAAAATGGTGGTAATTTTTTTATTTACCAGTTTTGAAAATAAGTTATTCCTTTGTGTTGAAACTAAAAGGTAAAACAATAAAAGATAAATGTAGAATGAAAAGAAGTTACCTAAGGCATCCATGCCCACACAACACACATATGCTCTCTACTGACATATGTATGATTTAAAAAAAAAAAAAACCAGAAGAAGCTTTATAAAATATGGTAATAAGTGCCTCAAATGTAGCTTTTTGTTTTCTAAGTTATTCAGATCATTGATGTGGAAGGAAATGAGATATCCAGATAGACATGTTTGCAACTTACTCTTAATTTTGTAATTCCGAGTGCTAAGTTACTCACCCTAAAGTGTCATTACAAGATTGTTAAACTGCATGTGATTATTACTTAGCTTCCTTGATATAGTAATGG
This sequence comes from Leontopithecus rosalia, assembly GCA_028533165.1. Lineage (NCBI taxonomy): Eukaryota > Metazoa > Chordata > Mammalia > Primates > Cebidae > Leontopithecus > Leontopithecus rosalia. The sequence continues at coordinate 162,403,392 of CM052649.1, read as the reverse complement.
GTATATTTCATTTTCATATATTAACTGTCCTTAACAGGCAATGGTTTTATAGTACAGTCATGGCACAGGAATATACATGTAGATCAGTGAAACAGAAATGTATGGTTAAGAAGCATACATTTATTTGTATGATTGGAAATATTTGTAAATATTGTTTGTCATAAAGTTGGCATTTCAGATGACCAATCAGCAGTATTTTCTTGCTTTTTTTGTTAAAAGGGAAGCTTGCCAACTTACATTACACATATATTCTAGATAAAGGTAATTTTAGTTTATAGGTGACATTTCTTGAGCTTTAATTAAGTAGAAGTAATTGTCCCAATAATGTAATCTTCCCTGCAACCCTATGATGTAGGCATTATCATGATCGCTATTTTGCTGATAAAGAAACTGAGGCACAGAATGATTAAACTTGTCAGGGTTACAAACGTGAACAAGTGAACACTCTCTCTAGAGACGTCCACAGTTTTTTTCTTTTTTTCTTTTCTTTTTTTTTTGAGAGGAGTTTCGCTCTTGTTACCCAGGCTGGAGTGCAATGGCGCGATCTCGGCTCACTGCAACCTCCGCCTCCTGGGTTCAGGCAATTCTCCTGCCTCAGCCTCCTGAGTAGCTGGGATTACAGGCACGCACCACCATGCCCAGCTAATTTTTTGTATTTTTAGTAGAGACGGGGTTTCACCATGTTGACCAGGATGGTCTCGACAGTTTTTTTCTTAAAGCCTATCTTGATTTTGAAAGTGAGGTGTTGTGGTTAGTTTCTAAATTGCAATACAATTTTTAGCAATCTCTAGAAATAATCTTCCAACCATGCGAATATATGTAAAGGATACTTATCTCTGCATTATTTTTAAGAATAACTGATGTCCATAAAAGAAATATCAAGAATAACGAGCATATTCAATGTATACCTGTGTTAGAATCTTGTATAAATAAAAAAATTAAAAATAATTTATACTATAATCCTATTTTGATAGAAAATCTGTATAGTACATTTATATATATAAAGATACTGTAGAACTATATAAAATATATGCACAGCATGAAAATATTCTGAAATGATATAAACTAGTGATTAAACATGAGAAATGGAGTTGAGAGAAAATTATGGTAATACCCATTTCTTAAACTTACTCTTCTGTTTTTATTTCTTTGTTTTTACTAATTATTCTTTTTAGATTAAAATATTACATTGTTGGGAGTATTTGGGAAAAAAATAAATGTTGGTTCTTACCTTTATCTTTGCGTTGGTAAGAAAAACATGCAACACTTAAACTATTGCATATAACTAAATAATCCCATGAGATTCATTGACCAAATTGCATAATAGTCTCTTCTACCAGGACTTTTTATCAATAATATTTACAATGAGATTATTTCTGATGTATTCACATATTTTCTTACCCTAACTCAAACATGAAATAATAATGAATTAGGAAATTATAAACTTGTGTTCAAATTTCATCACTGTAGGATAGCAGATATCATACTACATCTTTCCATTTATAAAATCAGTACCATAATATGGAAAAATTCCCATTTTAATCAAATTGAATTTAAAAGAAGATATCAATTTTTATGGTATGAATGTGCTTGTGGTGATTTTTAATATTAAATTTGCCTAACACCCTGCAATTCTTAGTGCCTCAGCAAATATTTGCATGTGCCAATATGCTTGAAACTCCATTGTGCTTTCATTGGGTAGTATTAGAATTTTGTGTGTAGGATTATCTTTAATATCAAATAGGCCAAATGGTAGTCTCTCCTAACACTGAATTTCTTGTTACAGAGTATCCTTATCCTCATTCAGCAAAATAATAATACTATTGTCTCATGGGGTAGTTTTAAGGATTAAACTGAATTATAAATGATACTATTACTACAGATTCAATGTACAGTACATTTTAGGTAAATATTAGCTCTCCTCACCATCCCTATCCACCTTGAAAAGAAACTAAGCTGTGAAACCTATACTAACTTCTTTCACCTAGGGTACACATATTTTAATCAATTTCTACCCTGACTCATTATATTCTAGAACTCAAAACTTTTCATAATTAAAAAAAACCATAAAAGATACCAAGAGATAGATTGCCCAGGTGAACAGAAAATTGGTACACTGCAGTGCTGGAAGACAATATTGTAGAATTTAAGTCAAAGAACATCAGTTCAAATTCCTACTTGCAACTTAATAATTCTGACCCTCTGTTTTCTCATTTGTAAAAAGAGAATGAACGCAACTATCTACAGAAATAGTGCCATCTATTGGTGAAGATCATGGATTCTGGAACTGAATTTCTTGGGTTCAAATCCTGGTACCTCCAATTCCTACCTGTGTGACCCTCCATTTCCTAGCTGCGTGAGCTTAAGGAAATTTCTTAAACTCCACGAAAAAATTTCCTTCTCTGACAAACAAAAAGTATAATAGTACCTTCTTCAAAGATACTACTGTGAAGTTTAAATAATACAATATTCAGAAAATCTTTCAAACTGTGTCTATAGTAATTTCTGTATAAGTACTTACTGCTTTTGTAGTTGTTTTTACTATTATCAGACTGTTTTGACGATTAAACACACAATACTCCTAGTAGCATACTTTTCATGTAAAAGGGAGCCTAGAATCCTTAATTTTGGATCCCATTTATGTTATTATGTACCCCTTCTCATCATTACAGAAATTCACTTTGAAGCCCAGATACTTATGGGTTTCGGTTCCTGTCTAGGAAAAAAATGTGTTATCAAATAGTTACATTGAAACAAATTATAGCCCTACGTTGTTGAAATCCTACACATTACACATGAATAACTAGAATCTTGAGTAAAAAATATTTCCAGGAAATTTCTGACACTAGAATAAAAACTAATAAATATATCTAATTATTATTAACTAGGTCACACTATTTAATAAAAAAGCAAAGTGTGAATTTTATTTTTAAACAATTTTATGCATTTTGAAGCATATTTCAAGAAGAAAATTTAAAGTCTTTTAAAAATATGTTTTATTGATTATACAGTTAGCACATAATTCCTATTCTCTTTATGTTTCATATAGAATATGAGAACACTGATTTTCACAAATGTTAATAATTACTAAATCTAATGTATCTTGCTACGATGAATGTGAGCAAGTAGACAAAGATATACATACATAAAAGAAAATTAATTTTTAGTCATTTTTTCTAAATTCTAGAAAGACGGCTTTTAATCTTTATTAAAATTTAAATTTTTAGGGCAAAGAAAAAACTGTATAACCATAACTCTGACCTTTCTGACACAGATATGCTAATTTGCAATTCATATAACCAGCATAATTTTATTCGTCTTTTTATAAACGTATTTAAATGTGAGTATACATGCCTGGCATGTTCCTAATTGTAACTGATAGTAGACAAATAAATCAACTAAAGGTGATAATGAACCAAATTATTAGATATCAGAAGGTTATGCATTAACGTGACTTTGACAATGACTCCTGATGTAGAACTATATTCTTAAACTCCAATTCCTTCCCTGTAGATTTGGATCTGTGGATAATAATTTACTACTCATGTCTCTGCTTTTAATGGAGGAATCCAAACATTTAGGGAAATATTCTGATTCCAAATCCTTAGGCATGCTACAATCTTTCTGTAATTTTCATGGGATCATCTTATTTCTTAGATTTCTCAGGACCTCCAGGATAAAAAAAGTTAGAAAAATACAAGTCCAAATGTATTTCTGTGGAGTTAAGGGGTGCCATTATTCTTCTCTTTTTTTTCTTTTTTTTTTTTTTTTGAGATGGAGTTTCGCTCTTGTTACCCAGGCTGGAGTGCAATGGCCCGATCTCGGCTCACCGCAACCTCCGCCTCCTGGGTTCAGGCAATTTTCCTGCCTCAGCCTCCCGAGTAGCTGGGATTACAGGCATGCGCCACCGGGCCCAGCTAATTTTTTGTATCTTTAGTAGAGACGGGGTTTCACTATGTTGACCAGGATGGTCTCGATCTGTTGACCTCGTGATCCACCCGCCTCGGCCTCCCAAAGTGCTGGGATTACAGGCTTGAGCCACCGCGCCCGGCCTATTCTTCTCTTTTTTTAATGAAAGACAAAAGGATTACATATTATGTATTATATATGTCCACTATATATTTTCATTAAAATTTAAAAGTCTTAACTTTTATGCAATATGATTGCATTTTATTATTTGTTACTGATTGTCATCCACAGAGCCCTTGACTCTCTTCAACTGTATGGTGGCAACAAATAACTGCTCAACATTGAGGATTACCACACTGGGTTCGAGTTCTCCAGGCTTACTTATCACAACAATGTATATCGCACCATACTGAAAGAGAATTGTAGCTCAGATAAACTATCCCTTTCTCCCAGCACTTCCCAATAGTCATTCCATGAAGTCCTAATTTCACAAGGACAGCAGAAATAGTATATATATATGGTAAAATAAATTATGGAAATGTTTTCTGCTCTATTCCACTCTTATAAAATAATATTTCTAAAACTGTGAAAAGAATAAACTGTCTTTCAGCAAATATTATTCACTTTATTAGAAATAGAAATGGCTATTTTGTCAATATTTTATAAGCGTTATTGGACCAACCATTAGGAAATGTTTCTTTATCTGTTATAGTTTACTTAGCAATACACTTACTTCTTTTTTAGATATGTACTAATATCTTTTGCCATATTCTAATCTTATATGTTTTCAATTTCTTCACTGTCTTCATGTCTCAGATCACTTATTAGTTAGAGTCATTCATTTATTTAGCAAATACTTATTGACAACTGTGTTTCAGCCACCTTCTAGGTATGAAGGATACACCATTGATGAAATGTAAATATCCCTCTCCTGTAGATTTACCTTTCCATAGGGATTAGGAAAGCAATAAATAAACATTAATATATAATAATTAAATATTCATTAATATATAATGAATAAATATGCAGTATTTTAGATGATAGCTATGAGGAAAAATAAAATACCGATGGTGGCCAGGAAGTGTGAGAGTGGTTTCTACTTTAAATGATGTGGTCAACTGATGGACGTGAGAGAGGTGAAGGAGTTAGGTCATGTCGGTGTCTCAAAGATGTGTTTCTCAGGCAGAGAGAACCAGAGGTACAGACACCCAGAATTCAGTGTATTCCTGGTTCATTCAAAGAACACCAAAGAGGCCAGAAAGCTAGAAGGAATGAGCAAGAGAAAAGAAAAGTAGAAGACAAGGTTAAATATGTAACAGGGGTCCAGATATTTAAAGATCTTATAGGCCAAGGTAAGGATGCAGGTTTTCGCCCTGTGATTTGAAAAGCTCTGCAGGCCGTGGGCATAGGAGCTAGATGATCTGACTTCATTTTAATAGAATCATTTTGACTACTGTACTGGGACTAGATTGAAGGTGATCAGGAATGGGGAGCAGAAGCAAGGAGACTGCTTTGGATGTTACTATAGAAATTAAGGTGAGACTGGATGATGGGTTGAATTAGGTTTTAACAATGGCAATCATGGCTGATGGTCAGATTCTGGATGTATTTTGAGGCAGTGATGATATTTATAGATTTCCTAAAAAAAATTAAGAGTGATGAAGCTTTGAGACCTTAAATAGTTGGGACAGTAGAATTGCAGTTGTCTTGATTGTAGAACACATTTTGGTAGGAGAATGAGGATCTTGGTTTTGGGGGATTGGTTGGTTGGTTGGTTTTTTGAGATGGAACTTCGCCCTTGTTGCCCATGCTGGAGTGCAGTGGCTTGATCTCAGCTCACTGCAATCTCTGCCTCCCGGGTTCAAGCGATTCTCCAGCCTGGAGTAGCTGGGATTACAGGCACCCAACACCACGCCCCACTAATTTTTGTATTTTTCTTAGAGGCAGGTTTATTATTATGGCCATGCTAGTCTTGAACTCCTGACCTCAGGTGATTTGCCCGCCTTGGCCTCCCAAAGTGCTGGGATTATAGGCATGAACCACCATGCCCAGCCAGGATCTTGGTTTTTAATGTGTGAAGTTTGATAGGTTAATATCAAGTAAGCAGTTGAAAATAAAGTGTGGAGCGTAACATAGATATCTGGGGTAGGAGTTGTCAGCATAGTGATGATATTTAAAACAACAGGATTGGATGAGATCGTTAGGGGTGTTCAAATAAAGAGAAGAGGAACAAGGGCAAAGTCTTGGTAGTAGATCATTACAATATTAAAAGTTCCAAAATGTAAATAGGAACCCGAAAAGTAGACCAAGAAGGAAAAGTCAATAAGACAAGAATAAACATAGATCAGTGGATTTTGATGCCAACTAAAGAAAGTATTTTATACTGCAAGGATTGATAATACTTCTAATATTTTAATTGTATTCATGAATATCTTCTTTTTATTTTCAGCATTTTTGCAATCCCACTATTTTTATTCGTAGCATTTTACAGCCATACCTTAATTAATAATTTAAATAAATATAATTTAGGTCTTAAATGAGTAAAAGGTTATGTGTGATATAATAGCAGCTACCCATTTTAGATATGATACTAAGAATGAAATCTCTAAGTATCTCACAGTGATTCCAAACAGACAGATATGTTATTACTTTTATGACATAATACATTTTCTAAGGAAAGATTCAGAACTTGAGTTCTACATAGAAGAGGAGGGTGAAAGGAAGTATGAGGAAAATTCACCAAAAATGAGATGCTTTTGGCTGGGCATTGTGGCTCATGCCTGTAATCCCATCACTTTAGGAAGCTGAGGTGGGGGATCACCTGAAGTCAGGAGTTCGAGACCGATTTGGCCAACATGGTGAAATCCCATCTCTACTAAAAATACAAAAATTAGCCAGGCGTGATGTTGGACTCCTGTAATCCCAGCTACTCAGGGAGCTGAGGCAGGAAAACTGCTTGAACCTGGGAGGAGGGGGTTGCAGTGAGCCAAGATTGTGTCATCGCACTCCAGCGTGGTTGACAGTAAGATTCCATCTCGAATGTGTGTGTGTGTGTGTGTGTGCGTGTGTGCATGTGTGTGTGTGTATGACAGTGAGACTCTGTCTTAAATATACATATATGACAGATTCTGTCTCGTGTGTATATGTGTGTGTGTGTGTGTGTGTGTGTGTGTATGCTGATCATATTGAGTCTTAAAATGTTACACATTTTTTCAAGAACGGTAGAAGGATTGGCAAGATTCCAATTAAGGCAAAGAACACATAGAGTGGTCTTTGGAGGAATGAGAAAGCATATCCCATTTTGGGAGCAGCAGGTTCCTTGATAAGGCCAGGGTTCAGGGAATTACAAGAGAGAAACAGCAGATGGACTGAGAAGATAAGCAGGAGTCAGGAAGAAGGACCTCAGGTGCATTCAAAAGGGTTTTTGCAAGCTGCTGTAAATGATGCGAATCATGAAAGAATTTTAACTAATATAGAAGAAGTGTGTATTTAAGACAAATTCTATTGATAGCACTTTGGGGGTAGAACTGGCTACAGGTAAGATGAGTCAGTAAATTATTGTCCTATCTGAATGAAATTTTCTGGGAGATGAAGTAGGATCTGCAGAGAGAGGTGAGTTTATACAGAATATGATAGGAAGCAGAAGGAGCCTGCTTCTGTGACTTAGTAAAAGAGTGTGAGATAAATAAATCTAGATGACTATCAAGTCTTGATTAATGAGAAGTAGTAGAAAGAAGGAAAAACTTCTGTGTGTGTGTGTGTATGTGTGTGTGTGTGTGTGTGTGTGTGAGAGAGAGAGAGAGAGAGAGAGAGAGAGAGAGAGAGAGAGAGCGCATGCACATATGTATTTGTTTTATAAATGGGGCAACAGAAAGGAGATAAACTAAATTTTACGAAAATCTAGGTGTGGGTCTATGGTGCCTGTAGAAAATAAAACAAAATTAAAGTCTACAATTCAAATGACAAAATTTTTGCCTGAGATACCATCAGCATACAGGTGATATCTGAACCCATTGGAAGAGAGTGGAACACTGAAAAGAGCATTTAAAGTAACATTAAAAAAAGTAAATAATAGAGACGGGGTTTCAGCATGTTGACCAGGATGGTCTCGATCTGTTGACCTCGTGATCCACCTGCCTCAGCCTCCCAAAGTGCTAGGATTACAGGCTTGAGCCACCTCGCCACAAAAAAATTAGCTGGGCATGGTGGCGCATGCCTGTAATCCCAGCTACTCAGGAGGCTGAGGCAGGAGAATTGCCTGAACGCAGGAGGTGGAGGTTGCAGTGAGCCGAGATCGCGCCATTGCACTCCAGCCTGGGTAACAAGAGCGAAACTCCGTCTCAAAAAAAAAAAAAAAAGTAAATAATAAAACCCAGGTGGAAATACTGATTGAGGACTGGTAGAGGAAGAGAACACCAGAAATACACTGAAAAGAAGTATTACTGAGGAAGAAGAAAAAGTAGAGAGTTGTGTAACAAAACCAAGGGAGGATTGATTCCCCAAACGAAAAAAATAGCTATTAATATCAAATATTCTAAAGACACTTGGCATCAAAGAAATGAGAATTTTAAAAATGGCTGGAAAGTTTTGAAATTAAAGGTCATTGTCACTTCAAAGATTGGTGATGTAATTGCACTTTCCATAATTGATACTAATTTTAAATAAATATTAAATAAGAATGAAGTAGTTGCTGACAATGGCATGGCAGTTATAGGTGACTTACGAGATTACAAAGCCTGACAACCTTTGAAAAACCTTAATAACCACAGTTGCAAGGATATAATCTGCAAACGAATCTGCAAAAAAGTTTGAAAGTTTTGTTTCACTGGCATATCACTCAAAAGCACATTTAAAGTTTTTTTTGAAACAGAGTTATCTCCTCAAATATTACTATTGAATTGGTAGTTTAAATAATTCTTTTCTTGTTAACCAGAGTTCATATGATCTAAAGATGTTCATAATTGTTATTTTATGCGTTAAAATATATCTTTAAAACTATACGTAAATGTTAAAAAAAAATGCCTAAACCTGAAGCAATGTAAAGTTATGTAGTACAAGTTCAGTCATTTACCTCAAACTGTCCGTTCTTTGCCTCATCCTCTCCACCCACTCCATGGCTAACAATATGAGCAAATGGCTATTTTTCCTTTCAAATCTTTCTTTAAGGCCAGATCTATTATCATTGTCCTATAGAATTTTCTGAGATGACAGAAATATCCTAATCTGTGTTGCCAATGCAAGAGGTACTAATCACATGTGGTGACTGAGTTCTACAAATGTGACCCATGTGGCATTTTAAATTTTGTTTAATTTGAATTTAAATTTGGATGCTGGCATGTGGCTACCAATCATTAATGTATTACAATTCTGGGTACTTTTTATATATAAGGCATTGTTATAAGAAATGTAGCTGTGTCTGGGCACGGTAGCTCACGCCTGTAATCCAAGCACTTTGGGAAGCTGAGGTGGGTAGATTACCCAAGGTAAGGAGTTTGAGACCAGCCTGGACAACATGCTGAAACCCCCATCTCTACTAAAAATACAAAAATTAGCTGGGCATGGTGGCGGGTGCCTGTAATCTCAGCTACTAGGGAGGCTGAGGCAGGAGAATCCTTTGGACCTGGGAGGTGGAGGTATACACTGAGTGGAGGCTGCTCCAGCCTGGGAGACAGAGTAAGACTCTGTCTCAAAAAAAGTGTAGCCTATTAATCCATTTAATTCTCACAACAATTATATCAGATAGGTACTCATATCTTCATTTTAGATGCAAGTGAACGGACTCAAGAGGTTAAACAAATGATTTAATAAAACACTGATAAATTCTATGTTGTCTGTTCAGCACTGACTAGTATCAGTCACTAAGCTAAGTACTAGTCACTAGTATAGTAACAATACGTCACTTAAATTGGTCGTAGTTGGTAGTCTTATGACTATTAGGGTGTGTTATGTTCTTATCTCTGATTTTCAGGTTAAAAAACAGCCATGAAAGAGGTTAAGTAACTTTCCCAAGGTCATAATCAGTAAACAATAGGGCCCAGATAAAACAGCTTAGCTCACCTCAAAACTTGCTTTCTTCACTGGTCATATGAAGTCCTCATAAGCAAAAGAAGAGTTGAAGTTCTGACTGGGTCAAAATAACCATGAATACATTTTCTTTGTCTTCTTTTCATCATTCCCCTTCCCCAGTAACAACAGAGAGCATCCTCACTTTAAGAAAACTTCCCCTCGCTCCCCATTTCCTCTCCCACCAACAAAGAAAAAACTTCCGCCTCTTAACACAGTCCACAAATAATCTTAATATTTTAAAGAGTGTCTCCCAATATACAAGAACAGAATGGCAGAAGAGTGGTAAACAGTCAATCCTGAATGTGTTAATAAGTGACTGGGATCACAGCTTCATTGTTAGAGACCTGGTTTCCATTAACAGGCTCTGCCCACCTGCTTCTCCTTTATCTCCACACCTGCTTTTCGCTGACAGAGAGATTAATCCTACTTCTAGAAGAAATGTTTCCACTTTCCACTGAGAAGGAAAATGTTTCATAATCTCGCCGTAGGAAATTTGGCCATATTACTCCACTGGCATTCTTAGACTTCCTGCCTAAATATCGCTCAAATTGTAACTTTTGGCAGTGCTGTGTGTTACAGACTTGATATTTTAATATGAGGTTTTCTTCAATAACTTAATAGATGACATTTTACAAACTAAAAATTGATTTTTTTGCCTTCACACACTAATCTTGAATCACTGAAAATCTATAATTATACCAATTAAAATCTAAATGTATTGCCTTAAAAACACAATATACTCTGATTAGTTGTCATAACTCTAAAATTCACTGGGTTCAAATCATGATTTATTAGAGCCAAACTCATTTCATATCTGAATTATCTTTTTTAAAAAAATTTGATTGATTGGCCATATTGTTATTTGGGCTCTGACAGAGAATGGAGGAATATTGTGCATGAGACATTAATCAGGAAATTATGCATTGCTTTCACAACTGGACTTTACTTTGTAATATTGTATTAGCTCTTAACTTGCAAATTATTTTAGGTAATTACCTCATTTTTCAGTGGCCATTTGATGGATAGAAGTTTCATGCAGATTCTTTTGTGTAATTTAAAATCTTGTGGCGATTTGTTTCTTTGCTTGTTCATAAAAATCCCAGTTTGAATTGTCATACATCAGATGCATGAGGTCAGTTGTAGAAAATCTTAATTGTAGAAACTCATTTTCCCGGTTTCTTTTAACCCTAATTGAGGCTGGCAGTCACCTCTTTTCAAATCTAAAACTGTGCCCAAGATTGTGTTTTTCTATCACTGAAGTAAAAGCTGAGATACCTTCTAGCCCATGGATAGATCATAGTAAACAGTTAAAGATACAATTCACTCTTTCCAGCCAGTTCAACTGGCTAAAAATTTCTGTTATTTTCTTTAAAAGGTACAGCCTTAAACACTAACTAAAGATTTAATTTGTAAATGGATGTCTGTATTCCCCAGTTTTGATATTAAGAAATTCAGCTAATATTTAAACAAAATAACTTCTATCAATATTGCAATATGATAAATAAAATAGAATATTCTTGTATACGTCATATTTGTAGTTTTCAAACAAATATAAAGTATTAGCAGACCTCTGATCCAGAGTTTTATTAGATATATTCATATATGTGAACTGCCCAGAACACTTAGATCATTCTTTCCCCATATTTTTCAATCTAGCATGTCATATAATCATGAATACGTGTTGTGATCTTGTCTATTCAGAAACCTGCTGCTGTAAAATAGCTTCCCCATAAATGTCAAGTAATGTAAAATTGAATGCCTATATTTAAATAGATTTTAACAGATAATAAAACTCTTGAGATTAAAACGGTTTCATTCAGGAAGGCAGACAATTCTTTCCACAGTGTGCAATTTACGTGTCACGTTATGTAAAATACAATTTTAAAAATACTTTTTTAAAAAGCGCAAATGAAAAATATCTATTGAATTAAACAAAAAAGGAAGCTAGGAAGCTACTGTTCTCATTGCAGGTCTAGTTGAAAATGTGAAATAGAATGACAAAGTACAAACTTCTATTTTCTAAACATTGCTCTGATGAGATCTGCTTTCTGCTAATTCCTATGGGGGTTATTCCAGAGATTCAAGCTATCAAAACAGTGTTTTTACTCACAACCTAACCTTTCTTCATTTACAACAAAACAAAGGAATTAGAGAATTTTGACACACTATGATATGAGGCATAAAAGAAAATTGCTTTTCCACTTATAGTTTTGAGTTTGGCACCTTATCTGTGAACACCCAGATATATCACAGCTTACAATTGGTTCACCAGCACAAAGGATGTATCTTGTCTCTTGAGATAACAGCTACTGACAGTCTTTCACTCACTAAATATTAAAATGGATGTGTAAAGTTAGATGTCTGATAAATAGTATTTTTTTTAGGAAGAGTTTTTTGGATTAATAAATATTCAGCAGTCTTTAATATGGTTGGAGGTAGGAAAGGCAATGGTAGAAAGCCCAATTAGGTTGCCAAAATAGTTTACACATGAGGGAAAACGGATTTCACATGTAAGAGAGTGACAGATGGATTCCAAAAGAGAGGCCAAATGTGAGTGATGCCAGTGCTCCCAAGCCAAAGCCAACCAAGAGCACATCTGAAGTCAAAGTTGGGTTTATTGACTTGTTGCAAAGAGGAAGATTGTACACAGTGGGGAATAATGGAGTTTCTTTAAAAAGAAAAAAGGTGTTAGAAGAGTCTCAGGATAGGATAGAAGCTTGTGGGTGACTTGAGGGAAGGTTCAAGGATGTGGAGGGAGTTTTATGATTTGGTTATCCTAATAATTCTTATTTAGAAAGCAGGAGGCATGAAGCAATCCTGAAGCTGAAATTGGCACATAAGCAGTAATCACTAATATTGGCAAGGATAGGGTGATGTTAGGTCTTTTTTGTTGTTCAAAAAATATTCTATTTTTTGCCTGGGTTCAGATATGCCTTTATGGAGTTTTTGTTAGCTGGTGGGTGGATTGGTTATTTTCCTTGATTCATCATGGTCAGAGAGTGCCTTGCTTGATGTTTAAACAAGAGACCACCCAGCCTAGCTAACAGTATCCTCATCAGCTCCTGGATGGCAGGACTTTTTTTCTCTATCTCAAAAATATTACAAAAAGCCAATTTTGTTATATTTGGAAAGAACTAATTCTATGTAGGGTATGTATCCAGAGGATAAAAATCAACATTTAAAAATTATTCTCTGGGATCATTTCTATATATGTCATTCCATTGAATTCTAAAAGTAAAATTACAGTATCTATCTTCATTAACCAGATGCAAATCTAGAGGTGGCAGTTAATTAGGTTATTTGCTTGCAGCCACCCTGATAATAACAGGAAAGGCTAGGACTTAAATCTTGATCTTACAGATTCTGAAATATATCATTTTTTTGGCTTCAACAATATATGGGTCATATATTTCAAGCTGTAATTGGAAGCAAGGTATAGTGTCATTTACAGAATTTGGCAGTCCAATATAGGGATTGATTTGGATTGCTTTTACTTTTAGTGCTTTTATACCAGGCATGTCTCAATTATTAATAATCAATCCCCATATTGTACTCCCCAAATCTGTGCCTGTCCATGATTGATTCTGAGTTTCTTTTTAGCATGTTAAACATTGGAGGCAATGGTGGAGTATCATTTAACCATTCATTCATTCATTTATCCATGGTCCACTTCTAAGTAGTTTATTGTGAAACACAAAAAAAGGATAATTAGTAAAAACATACAACTCAATAACTTATGACAAGGTAAATAATTTGTAACTGCCAATGAAGTTAATAAACATGACCCTTGTTAACACCCCAGAATTTCTCTTCATGCTCCCTCCTGATCATGACCTGTTTTTTTTTTCAATCAACAGTAACTGATATTCTGATATTAATGGTAATTATTTTCTTACTTTTCTTTATATTATACCAACTAAATTTGCATCCATACATAAATGAGTTCTTCCTCTATTTTTTACACTATGTAAATGAAAGCATAGAGTTGATATCTACTTTGTTTTGCTCAAAATTATGTTTGTGTAATTTACCCATGTTTTATTTGTATAGCTGTGGTTTGTTCCATTTGATTGATATGTGGTGTTGTTTTTAATGATTTTTTAAAAAATTCTATACTTTTAAAGAATTTTAAAATGTGTTAACAGGACATTTATTTTTTTCCTGTTTTGAGCACTTACACATTTTTGCAAATATTTTTTGATATAGATATGAAAACATTGCTGTTCAGCAGCAGTGAAGTTTCTGAATCTTCTGAATCTTGATAATATTATCTTCAAACTTTACAACTTTGCTAGTTTTTAATCTCTCTTTCACCGTATACAGATTCCTTTGTTTCAGATTGTTGGCATAATTGTCTTTTAAATTTTGGTCTTTCTGGGATGTTATGGTAAGAAAAAATTCTGTGTGTTAGAGTATTAATAATAGTAGTGTTTTACCTTGCATACCTCTGATAGTTCACAAAGTTTAATCAATTTTTGCATGTTTAGTGCCCATCTGAATATTGTTCTTTGTTAATAATTCTCTTGGCCATTTGTGAAGGGGAAGCAGTTCATTTTCTTATGGATGTGTACGAGTTAGTTGTGTATTTTGGATATTCTGGATATTAGCCATTAGAAGTTATATGTTGCATTAGTTAGGATTGTCCAGAGAATTAGAATCAGTAGGATTAATAAAGATATATCAGAGGAGATTTGTTATGGAAATTGTCTGACACAATTGTAGAGGCTGGAAGTATGCAGAATATGCCATCTGCAAGCCGGAAAACCAAGAAAGCTGGTGATGTAATTTTGTGCTTGAGGGGCTGAGAGTCCGACAACCAGGATCTCCTTTGTCTGAGAGCAGAAGATTTATGCCCCAGTTTAAAAAGAGAATTTGTTTTTCTCTATCCTTTATTTTTTTTCCCCTAACAGGGCTCGCAAGGGATTGAATGATGCCCTCTTTCATCTGTGAGGCTGGTCTTTTTTACTAAGTCTACTGAATCAAACATTAATCTCTTCTGGAAACACCATCAGACACACCCAGAAATAATGTTACCAGCAATCAAGGCATCCCTTAGCCCAGTCAGGTTGATACATAAAACATATAAGTGTTGCAAGTAACTTTTCCCACAATGCAGATTATTTTTCACATTTTAAATGATATTCTTTGGTGAATGTAAGTTCTTTATTTTCCTGTAGTTAATTTTATCATTCTTTCTTGAGTTCGTGCTTTTTTGGTCCTGTTTTAGAAGTTTGACTACCTTGAAATGATGAAAATATTTTTCTGTTATCATTTAGAAAAACATTTTCACATTTTAGTATTTAAATAATCTGGAATTTACTTGTGTATACAGTAGGAGCCAAATAGTTTTTTCTTCCTTTCCTCTTTCAGATAACCAATTGTCCTTGCACTATTAATTGAAAACATGCTCTGCTATGTTACTTTCTCATAGTGAAGGGTCTATGTATGTATGAATCTGTTTCAGGGTATGTTATTTTATATTTTTAGTGTATTGAGTTATTTCTCAGATTTGGACAACTATGAAAAAAGTTTCTATGAACACTATTATTTCAGTCTTTGTGGGGATTTGTTTTCTTTTTCTTGGGCAAATACCTTCCTTAATTTCCAATTTATTCCTAGTATTTTATATTTTTGGCACTTTTGTAAACAATGTATTAGTAGTAAGTTTTATTTATTTGGTATTAATATACAGAATTTAAAAAAATTATTTTAAGCTAAAATTTACACTCATCAAAATTCACCACATTTAATATACCATCTTGTGATGTTGACAAATGCATGTGGTTTGTAACCACCAACAAAATCATATGAAACAGTTCTTTGTAGTTAAACCCTTCCTCTAACCCTTACCTTGGAAACCAGTGAATCTGATGATATGTCTGTTTTCTTGGAAAACCACTGATCTGTTTCCTTACTCTTTAACTGTGCCACTTTCAGAAGATAGTACTTGTGGAGCAGTGCCTAAGAAAGCTTCACTTAACTCATGGTCACAAAAATTACCTCATATATTTTCTTTTAGAAACTTGTCCTTTTAAGTTTTAAGTTCTATAGTTTATTTTGAATTAATTTTTATATGTGATATGAGGTATAGATTAAGTTTTGTTGGTAGAATTTTCAATTTCTTTATAAACATGAAATAAGCTAGGCATAGAAGGACAAATATCATATAATCTCACTCATTTCTGGAAACTAGAAAAGCTGATCTCGTGGAAGTACAGAGTGAATAGTGGTTACGAGAAGCTGGGGAGCGGAGGGAAGGCTATAGAATAAGGGCTAGGGAGAAACTGGTCAACAGTAGAAAATAATAGAAAGGAGAAATAAGGTCTGGTATTCCACTGTACAGTAGGGTGACTACAGTTAACCAAATTGTATTATCTATTTCAAAATAACTAGAATAGAAAATTTTGGATTGCTCCCACTACACAGAAATTATCCTGATTTGATGATTATATAAAATATACATGTATTAATTATGTATGTGTCAATTAGAAATAAAATAAAACTTTAAAATATCTATTTTTCTTTACTGAATAGCCTTGGCATCTTTACTGAAAATCAATGAACCATTTATGTGTAAATATACTTCTGGTATATCTGATTTCAGGTATTTCTTTTTAAAGAAATTTCTTTTTAAAGAAATAGCTTTGGTTTCATTGATTTACCTCTGTGGTTTCCCAGTTTTGAGTTGTATACATTTCTGTATTTTATTGTTCTCTTTGGCTGTTTGAGATGAGCTTTCTATTTTTTTTTAATTCTTAAGGTGAAAGCGTAGATAATTGATTTGAAACCTGTCTTATTTTCTGCAGTCCTTTAATGTTATGAATTTTCTAAGAGAAGCTTTGGCTGCATCACACAAATTTTGATATACTGTGGTTTTATTTTTCCTTAATTCAAAATATTTTCTAATTTCCCATTTGTCTGCTTTTTTGAGCCATAGATTATTTATCAGCATGTTGTACTCTGCTCTGTGTAATGGAGACACAGTTATTTGATCTAGTTCCAAAAAAATATAGTACCTGAACCGCAGAGAACAGGACAGTAACTATTATTAATCTGTAGTATTAATCACAGAACCAACTAAAAGCAATTTGTGGTGAATCCCTTGAACTCTGCTGGTATCATAGATTTGAAAGCTACTGTGAGAATTATGTAAATACTAAATGGATAATTCCTAGTAAAAGTCCCTGAAAGTTCTATGTCCTTAAGTGCATTTAATTTGCAATCTTTTCCTCACAACTTTATTTTGCAATGTAAGCACCATATATCATATTAATATAGGGAGGGAAGTTTCTAATATTTTATAAAAGTTAATAATTTCCTAAACAAATGGTTAATAAAATATAAAATCATACAATTTATGGTAACCTATTTGCACTATTTAAACCACAAAAAACAAAATTTAAAGAAGAAAAAATACTAGCACTAGGTAAAAACATTATACGTTTTTCCAAGCAGTGATGTAATAGTCTAATGTTTTTTAAAGACTAGGTTTCTTAGTGTGTTAGCATTTTACAAATCAGTAGGATATTGGTGAATTACAAAATAGAAGTGGGACTCACTTCTATCTTTTTTGCTTTTTCTTCCTTCATAATTAAATGTAAGAACTTTTGAATGCATTTAATCATTCATATTTGGTCAAAGATCTTGACGAATTTATTGCTAGGATATAAAATTCTTGAGCTTTCTTCAAGACATTGCTAAGTTAGTTGGAAACAACTTGATCCTTTTTGCTTTTAAGCACTAATTTCCTTTCCTACTGAGACAGAATCCTTCTTTGCATTCTGACAATCCTTGAAATATGAGGTTTTCTACCCTGGTTTGTGGGAACAGACAATTTCCTCAATCATGCTTAAACATCAGCAACTGTTCTTTCAGGTGTTTTCTTTTTCTGGAGATGGGCAATTTCTTCACAGGCATGCATGATTAATAATCACCTATGTGCTGAAAGGGGACCTTCTGAAGATTTCTGGAGTTCTGGCTTTGCACATCTCTCCTCTTTCTCTGGCAGCATGCCCTGCAAATTCTAGGCATCTTGGCTTCCTCTAATTTCCAACTCTGCTGAACTCAGGGAGACCACTGCATTTGATTTGAGTTTTTTTCTCCCTGCACCACACTCTAGTAACTTTCCCCAGCTGAGGATGTCCTAGAGCTTACCTTATTTGCTTCTCTCAGGGATTTCTGTCCTTTGTATTTTTTTGACAAACTGTTTTCTTAAGAGCTCATACCTCTTACTGGGTTTTGATAAGAATCAAATCATAAAAATGATTTGTAAGCCACAAAATTTTATGTAGTCATTATATTGTTTTACTACTATATGATAATCAGCTGAAACTTACTAGCTGAGTGCTACAGAATATCTTACATTTTTTACATTAGCATTATAACATATCTAAAATACAATTTAAAATAAAGTAACAATGCTGAATGCATTATGTGGTACGACTATATGGAAATTCAAATTGATCTTAATGGTAAGAAAATTTACTTTGTACTGTAAAGACTGCTCTTCCACGATCTGAAACTCAGAGGCTCAGATGTTTCTGTTGCATGTTTTTGTCTCATGAATACCCTAATTATTATCATCTAGTTATTATTCTTTGTTTATTCTTATTCAGTGAAACAACTCTGTGATGATGTCTTCCTACTGTTTTCTCCACTAGAAATTCACGCGATTGCTGAGAAGAGAGTGCAATGTATCAGTTTTTACTTACTTGAAGAATACGTTGGTTTACATTATGTAAATAACTTACGGGTGTCTTTCTTTTTATGTTACAGATATTTGAAGTGTGGGGGTAAGACTTGCAATAATTTCCCTTAAGGTAAAGACGTTTACATTTTTTCTGTTTCCATTTGTTCAGAGCTACCTATACCAAGCACATTAAAAGGACTTTTTCTGAGAAAGTCGACCTATTCAAAATTTGAATTATGAGGAAAGTTTGCTACTAATGAGACAAGTTTTCTAAGACAATTCAATGTATCTCCTCTTCAAAAATTTCTTTCGCATCACTGAAATTATAAAAGACTAAGATTTTGAATAAATTGTAGTTTGTTTTTTCTTCATCTGCTCCATTTTCAGACACCTAATGAGTATATGCTAATGGATATGATTAGGCTTTGTGTCCCACCCAAATCTCATCTTGAATTGTAATCATCCTCACATGTCAAGGGAGAGACCAAGTGGAAGAAATTGAATCATGGGGGCGGTTCCTCCATGCGTTCTCTTGATAGTGAGTGAGTTCTCACGAGATCTTATGGCTTTATAAGTGTTTAGTAGTTCCTCCTGTGTTCATTCTCATTCCCGCCGCTTTGTGAGAAGGATGCTTTACTCCTCTTTGCCTTCCGCCGTAAATGTGAGTTTCCTGAGGCCTCCCTAGCCATGCTGAACTGTGAGTCAAGTAAACCTCTTTCCTTTATAAATGACCCTGTCTTAGGCAGTTCTTTATAGCAGTATGAAAACAAACTAATACCCTAATGAAGAAAAATTAAAGATCAATTTTTATTGCAAAATACTGTAAATTTTATTATGTACTTGCTTAATATTTGATATCTCATAAGGATAATTCTATCAAAGCTCATGCAGACAATAGGAAGAGAAGAATGCAAAGTGGCATTTCAATGGCCTCAATTTACCAGTTGCTTAGTAAGCCAAGAATATGAAAAGGAAGTAGAGTAAATATAAGCTACCATAAATCAAAATATGGATAGACTGATTGAAAATGAGGTGAAAGACAGTACAGGCAAACATTTTTATTAGATATTATGACTGAGAAGACACTCCTGTCATTCAGATATGTTTATAAGGCCAAATTTGTTCCAAATTTGTCCCATTTGTTCCAAAGGGAACAAATGATGGAACATGCTGACTTACATGGAACTAAAAGTTGATGCTGAGTGAGGATCAGTTTGGCCCATCTATATCAAGGGTCTGTGTCTATGTAAAGCCAGAACAAGTGGTTATTCCGTGTAGTTAAGCAATGAAGCCTGTTCATGGGTAGGAGGTGAGGCTTTGTTATTGTTTTGACCAAGTAGACTGGATTCGGTAAATGATAGCAAACATTAAATTCTTTTAGTATTTGTATAATGGCAGATTATTTTCTTTTTATATTTATTTTTATACATAGCAAATTAAATGTCAAGTCAACCAAGTAAAATGATTGATTTCTCTCTGGAAAATAGAACAGAAATTTTAAAGAGCTCTCAAAGCATTAAACTAAATGTCCAAGGGCTGTAGAGGGAGACCCCCATGGAAAACTGTGTTCAAATTGGTGCAGATTGTCATATCAATGCAGCACATGTCCCATTATTAACCACACAGCTCAATACAGTGGGAATGGCACATCTGTGCAGTAACAGGTAAATTGAAAGAAAAGAGTAACTGAAATTTTGGCACCTCTTTATTTAAATTGGAGAACTTTTAATCTTTTTATAATTCTCTTTTTTTCTTAAGGTAGATGGGTTAAAAATATGTGACTAGGAGATGAAGATTTCAATCTAAATTATAATTATTTCCTACATCTGTTCTGTTACATTTAGAATGGTTTGTGCTTGTAAATTAGGTGTTAATGAAATAAAAATGTTGTAACCATGTGGAACATAAGAATTGCAATTGACTGAAGAAGATTCTCTAAATTCTCCAAGGAGACATGACTGCAAAGAAAACCCTCATGTGCTACCTACTATACACAAAATTATGTCTTTATACACTTAACTGTTAAATTTAAAGTAAAAACCTAAAAATTGCCAAAGGGAAGCATTACTAAGAACTGCCTTTTAAAGACAAGCATTCTACTTTTATTACTTTGTCTTTACTTCATTTCTGAACCGTTTAGCTGAACACTGTATAAAAGACATAATATTTTACAGCCTTCTAGACCCACTCCATAGGGATACAGGCTGAGAAATCTGCCAAATCATCCTTAGAAGGTGAGCTGGTAGCAGTGATGGTCTGCCTTGGTTGCCTGCTCTTTTTAATGTTCTGGTCACACGCTCCGGATTGTTGTCATGCAATAAATTCTACTTCTGCTAACTAGAGGATACTGCAGTTATATTTTTGTTACAAGATTGCCCAACTTAATACAATTTATATTTAAGTGATATATATTTGTATTAAAGGGATGAATTGAATAAAACTACAACTATATCATTCCTAAGAAAGCCTTCCAGCACAATTTGGTATTAGTTTTATTAAGGTGAATTACTGAAAAAACAGAATTTTAAGAAATATGCAGTTATAATACTGTATAAATTGCATATAAGTATTAGAAAATTGTTTTCATATATCCTCAGGAACTTAATTCCAATTTGTCTTTTATTATGGGCAAAATACCTACTAAGTGTTTTGTGGAAATATGTTTAATACTCTGATATTACTTGAATATTGCTAATTAATGAATACATTTGAAAACAAAGAATTTACACTTGACAAAATAAATTACTACCAAATTCAGAGACAATTTGACTAATTATGGCTATATGCAAAGTCCAGTATAACATACTAAGATGTATTTAGATAAAACATCAATACAATTTTTGATTGTTAGAAATTTGAAATAACCTTACTTGAACTTTACTCCATGTTGTGAGTGTATGTAGCTTTTCAAATAAAAATGCTCTATTTAAGTAGATTAAATAAAATTCATATATTTTAGGTGAGACATCAGCTAAGAGAAACTTGTAACTAATTCTCATCATGATTGATGAATTATTATGTAAGCAATTTTCTCCAATGGAGGGAAACCTTCCAAGTACATCTTATTTTACTGTTGGACTTGTCATTGTTCTCTATGTTCTTATTACTTTCTTAAGTGCTTCATGTTATTTGTTTTTCTCTTTGAAGAAGACGAACATATTAATATTGTCAAAAATAAGTCTTCAATTTACTCCTTATGTGATTCTTAAAAATTTTATATGTTAAATTTTTCAATATCTTTACTGCTATTAAAAATGGGGATAAGGAAGATACCTGAATATAATTATTGACTAGTAAGTTGAAGATTGATTTGTAGACAAACTACATAAATAAAAATAATAAAGCCAGCACTTATGGCAATATTTGGTTACTTGATTATTTTGTTGTTCTGATACATAGAAACTCAGTTTTGTTATCCCTGCCAAGCCCTTAAAGCTAAATGGTGGGATTTCAAATTATGTTATCCAACCTTAAGGTATTTTTTAAATTATTAATTTCCTAGGTGTGTGTTTTCTTTTTCAGCTCTGCCAGACAAAGACATACTTTTGCCAGTAAAATATATGTAAAAATTGATAGCCAGGATAAAGGATATTTAATTATAATTTTTTTAAAAAAAATTGCTAATAAAAATTTTGTATTGAAAATATAGATAAAGTTCTTATTTTTTTTTTAGCAACTCTTTATCCTGCAAAACAATAAAAAGACGTTAACTGATTTGAAAGACTTAAATATGTAGCCTGATGTGCAAATTCCCTTTTACTCTAAGGATGAACACCATTTCTCCCTTCTCATGATTTTTTTCCACAATTTGAGCCTAAAATTGAGGATCTATAATTTTAAAAAATTCGTCACTCATGAGAAACTCTCACTCTAATCTTATAGATCTCATTTCTTTATGATTGCTTGAATTGTAAGGCCATTAAAAATACATTCATTCCCAAAGACTTTATTGTTGATATATTTTCCTAAATATATCAAAGCAGTGAGAGAATGAAAGCTACACATTTTGAAACCCTTAGGTCAACTAATCCCCTTTGGCATTCTTTCTTGCCCATGTTTGCTAACTAGACTAATGAATCAGGTTTTGTTAGTTACCTGGGCTATTCTTCCAGATATTGCCCTATGGCTAATATACAGATTTGAGGTAGTTTTATGTTCAAGCAAATTAGTCATTATCTTAATTTGAAAAATGACCAAAAAATGCTTATGCTTTTAAATTGTTATTTATATTTGAACTTAGACCATTTATTTGCTCTAAAAGTTGAAAATCATTCCAACTGAAAAGATAATTTAAAAATTCTAATTAATACAATCACATATATGATTTTCCAAGAAATAACTTGATTACAAAAAAGTAAAAGGTCATTCCTATATAGATTTATGATTTTAATTTATTCCTATTTTATCAGACTTGATTTTTACCATACCCTCTCATTGCTTCTTCAAATTAAACATTTTTATTACTTTTTTCTGAGACAGCATCTCACTCTGCTGCCCAGGCTGGAGTGCAGTGGCATGGTCTTTGCTCACTGCAACCTCTGCCTCCTGGGTTCAAGTGATTCTCATGCCTCAGCCTTTGGCATGGGACTGCAGGCACATACCACCACACCTGGCTAAGTTAAAGTCTTATTGTGGTTCTAAAGTTGATTTGAACAAATGCAGCCTTTATGACTTACAGAAATGTATCACTTCTAGAGACCCATCTGAGATTTATGCTCATAGAATGTTTACTAATGGTAATATAAAGTAAAGGTTACTCTAGCAACAACAAAAAGAAAACAAGTACTTAAAACCATTACTGAAATATCTTATCTGGTATGCTATGAGTATTCCAAGCATTATTTATGAATATCTCTTAAAATATATTTATTAGATCAATAATTCACTCTGAAGAGCGCTTGAATGACATTTTTAATTAGTTGTAACACAATGATGGAACTACTATTTAATCATTGTTTCACAAGTAAACATGAGACAATTTAACTGCTGATTTCAAGCAAATTATTCAGTATGTTTCATGTGATTTCTTTTGTCAGTAAAATGGAAGTTTTCTTTCTATATTAAACAAATCTTTGAAAAAAAAGTGTTACACAGTATTTAAGCATTGTCTTCTCCATATGTGTTTAACATTACAGAGGATGAACAAGGACTGATGGGTATTAATCAAAATAAGTACAAACTATGAAGTAGAAATGACTAAATTCTCATAATTCATTTATAATAGCTTTGGGATAGGAAAGGAAAGTTTCTCTTTTCTTTCCCCAACATAGATTAAACATTTTTCTCTTGTTATTTCTTCCATATGGTTGAGAAATTACTTGTCTTCCATAGGGCAGAAAAACGTTTGTGTTCTTGAAGGTGGCTTTCTGCTGCTGTTCGTCTAACCCACTTAAATAAGCATTACAGCATTTCCCTCATCTGTCTTATTTTATTTTTTCAGTTATTTACCACTTTTTCTTTATATATCTACTAATTTTTTTTAATGAATGCATATGAACACATTACTAAAATCTTGGAAAGTTCTGGGACCCTCCAGAATTACAAACAAGTTATATTTCTAATGTTTATATATTAGATTGATAATTGGTACTTAGATTATATTGCCTATGAAACCAGCATTATGAATATGTTAGTTCTCCAGGTTCTATTGCAAAATACTAACATAATGATATACTGAAAAAGATTTCACATTAGAACTTACTTTTTAAAAAAAATTTGACTGTTCCATTTCTTTCAAGCATAAGATGAGCTATTCAGATTCATTTTTAAAAAAGTGTATATATACATATATATGTATATATACACACATACATATATAACACTGAATATTATGCAAGTGGTAAAATTCTAGAATTTCAATTAACAATAAGCTAAAGTTTTAAAGGATTAACAATCCTGCCATTTTTTTCACATTATGCTGAAGTTCTATCAGCTACTCTGGGAGGTTTCTTACTTTGGGTCCCACCAAGTCTTTCGAAAACTATGAGAAACAAAATTGTAATTTCAGGCTTTCAATTTGTCTTCAAGTTTATAAAGCGATATTCCAGGGAGAAGTCGCAACTAGTGTTTTGTAGCTTCCCTTTTCAATTTTACATGGTTAAAAATGTTTAGGAACTTATAATCTATAATGCGCCTATACATGCGCCAAAGAAGGATCTCTGAAAAATGGTCATTTTTAGCTAGGCGTGATGGCTCATGCCTGTGATCCCAGCACTTTGTGAGGCTGTGGTTAGTGGATCACCTGAGGTTAGGAGTTCGAGACCAGCCAGACCCACATGGTGAAATGCCTTCTCTGTTGAAAAATACAGAGAAGTAAATACAAATAAGCTAGGTGTGATGGTACCTGCCTGTAATTTCAGCTACTTGGAAAGCTGAGGCAGGATAATCTCTTAATCCAGGAGGCGAAAGTTGCAGTGAGCTGAGATCACAACATTGTACTTCAGCCTGGGCAGCAACAGCGAAACTGTATCTTAAAAAAAAAAAAAGAAAGAAAAGAAAAATAGTCATTTTTGCTCTTTTGAAAAGGCACCAATATTTTATTTAGTTTATTTCCATTACAAAAGAATGTTGTCAAACGTAATGTCCTATAGTGAAATCAACATATTTTATTTTTCTTCTCCAACTTAGCAAAGTAAATTGGCTAACTAGCAAAGTAATCACATAACCTGTAATTATTCGATTAGCAATGAACTTATGAATGCTAAGTGCACATTTAAGTAAAAAGTGATAGTAATTTTATTTCAGTAATAAATTTATCAATCAAAACAAGGCATAGAATCATGTAAAATAATTTTGTTGGGTACTCTAATTTTATAATATCTAATCTTCTGTATTTCAGATATTAGACTTTGGGGTGTTACACATGTTACATAAAAGTATTTTTCTTCAAGCACAAAATAAAAATATATTTGAAAAAAGCATCTCTGGACAATTAGTACCCTGTTTTGTTCCTTTTGCAGTCACTCTTAGGTAATTGTTCCTCTTCTATTATCCTTAATATGTACTTGTAAAATTGTGGGGTTGGCAATACTTAGTGATGTGATGGAAACTTCAGTACTTGTGGCAGTCTTTTTCTACACGTTAGATAGCTGCTATGAGCACTGTACTTCTCTGTTCTCATTCCAGGCATTAGCTTTCCCCTTTGCTCTTTGGCAATGTGTACAACCTACACCATTACAGCAGCTCTTTGCCGATGTCCCTCTTCGCATTCAGTGTTGATTTTTTTCTGCTTTTATTCTTGTGTACTTATTGGATTTTTATAACATAAAAATATTAAAAATAAATGGTTAAAAATAAAGCTAAAATAAGAATAAATTTACTATAAAATAATATTTTTAAATATAAAAATTAAAGTACAATGTCTTTAAAATACTTTTACTCATGTAATATTTTTGGATAAATTGTAGTTCACTTTTAGAAATATCTTAATGATTATTAAAAATCAGAAAATAAATGTAAGTACATGACATGAAATAACACCTATGCAGTCGATTATAAAACTACACTGTCATATAAGGCATATACAAACTGGAAAGTTGATAATAGCTACATATTTTAGAAGCTTTAAAAAAGTCTCTTGTTGGGAGACTGGGATGCTGGCAATGAAGACAGCAATAGGTACTAATACCTATTTCAAGTTTTGAAAATAGAACTAAATAAAATAATTATAAAATCCACTGTTAATTAATTAGAAAGGAACACATGCCATATATGAATGAATCAGAAAATAAAATTAAGTTTTCCATGGCTTTACTTTTTTTTCCTCTTTTTTGCTATTTTCTCTTCTGCTTTCAGCCAAAATTGTGGAGTAACTCAGTGCCTGTTTCCGGGCCTCGTCTTTTTTTTAGGCAGACTCTCACTAGGTGTCTCATCCAATTTTATGGCTTCTAAACAATGATCTATTTGTTGCATTGCTAGCCTGACCTGACTCCTGAGTTAGAGATTATGTGCCCAACTCAACCTCTGTGTTGGATGTTGCCTTCATCAGTCCATCCTGTCGGTTCTATCTAAAGAATAGAGGTATCCATTTTGCTCTGCCTTTAATGTCAGCATCCCAGTTTAGGTGAGCACCTCTTTCTTTTGGCAACAGCCTTTTGATCTACCCGGCTTCCAGAACTCTTGCTTCTTTGCCCCTTGGCACTTGCTCTTCTCCTTGCAAGAAAGTTCTTACCCTGGCTCGCCATTGAATCTCATCCTTCAGATCTTTTAACTCCTTATAGAAGGCTCCCGAGACCAATTCCCTACTCAAAGCAATTCTTGATTACAACACTTTTTTCCATTTCCTTTCCTTTTGTATGTAGTACTTATTACTATCAGCAATTACTTTATTTACTTTTTACTTTTATGTACTTACTTACTTTTATATTTTCAGGCTTCTAAACTTGATTAAGAGCTACAGGTAGATAAAGTCCTTGTTTATCTACTCTATTTCCAGCATCCAGCAAAATCCTTGGTATATGAAAACTACTTAACTACTTCATGGGTGCATGCCTCTTTTGGCAGTATTCATTGCAGTAGTTTTGAAATAGCTTTTAAAGTGTTAAAACAGTTCTTTGAATGATTTAACTGGAAAACAGATAAGCTGCTCTGTTCTTACTGAAACAACGTAGTGGCTAATCAGCCTCAGTCACATCATTTCCCTGTCCCCTGCAGAATCCTCATGACCAGTACTATGTTAACTGGTGAAACCATAGTGCTCCTCAGGCAACCACTGACAATTCCTCTACTATTACAGTACTATGGCTAAATACTCAAAGTGCTAGTAGGATAGCATAGTAGAAATGCATAAAATTTGGAGTCAGAAGATTTGGGAACTATTTACAATTTTACTACTCTAATAGCTGTATTTGATTATTATAGGGCTAATCAAATTTGTCACTAACAGCAATTCATTGAGATGATAGCAGAAAGGGCTAAGATAATAAATGGATCACCACTTTTCACACAGTAAAATCATCCTTAAATATTAGATTCTTTTTTTTTTTCTGGAGATGGAGTCTTGCTCTGTTTCCCAGGCTGGAGTGCAATGAGGCAATCTCAGGACACTTCATCCTCTGCCTCCTGGGTTCAAGTGATTCTCCTATCTCAGTCTCCCAAGTAGCTGGGATTACAGGCATGAGCTACCATGTCTGGCTAATTTTTTGTAGAAATGGATTTCACCATATTGGCCAGGCTGCTCTCAAACTCTTGACCTCATGGTTCACCCACCTTGGCATCCCAAAGTGCTGGGATTACAGGTGTGAGCCACCACACCGGCCACATTCTGTTTCTTTTTGTAACATGGCATTTTGTATGCAACCGATATGGGCCACTAGTAAATTAATGACATTTCTCCCCAAATCAGTTCTTTCAGTAGTATCTCTTGTCAGTTACAATAAGGTTGTTTATCCAATCATCAGGTGAGAAACCTTGGAATAATTTGTGACATAGTCATTCAGCCTCATCTTTCCTAGCAAATCAATCATAGCTCCTGAAATTAACTTCTTTAATATATTTTAAACCCATAATTTCTGCGGACACCTCTCTAGTCCATGATAACATTATCTTTCAGATGAATTAATGCAATAAACTCTTAATTAAGTTGCCTGAATATACAATTTTCCTACCCCCTGCCAAGTCTGTAGTCCATATAGCTACTATCTTAATAAAATCTAAATTAGGTGATATTAAGCCCATGCTTAAATCTTTTGTGTTTCTAATATTTTAATGTGCATTGAAGCCACTTGGGAATATTTCTAAAGTGATCTTGATTTAGAAGCTCTGGGATAGAGTCTGCAATTCTGTATTTCTAGCAAATTCCCAGATAATGCTAGTGCTATCACTCCATGCATGGTACTTTGAATAACAAGGAATAGATGATTTTAAGCTACACTGTAATAAATATTAAAACCTGTATCCAATTCATACATGATCTCCTTGCCTGTAAGGAGGGGATCATCTCTTTCCCCTTTCCCTCTCAGTCTCTACATTCTGACCCTACATTTGGTTTCATGAAGGCAGGAAGCTAATTTCCACCCCGGAGTCTTTGCACAAGTTCTTCCTCTGTTTGGAATATCACACCTCCTACCCAATATTCACCCTTGCTTAGGCAATTTCCACTCATATTATAGATAGATGTCTCAGCTTAACTCTCACTTCATGGAAACTTTCCTGGAGGCTAAAAATGGCTCAGTTCTTTCTCTTTTAGCTTTCATTACATCTCACTTTTCCTCCTCATAGAATATATTATAGTTGTGATTAAATAATTATGTTATTGTCAACCTAAATAACAGAGTGGAAACATCTCTACAAGAAAATGATAATCCTTTGGGAGTAGGCATTGCAATGGACATATGCATGCCATAGTATAGTATACTATATGTATATTCAGGGAAGTAAAGGAAGACAAGACAAGGTGTTTTAAAGAAAAATGAAGGATTACATAATTGTTTTGAGGTAATTATCCTTGGCTACAAGTATTAATATCAAGAAGGGTGCACACATTTGAATAGGCAGTTGGAAGGTGTATACATTTGAATAGGCCATTGCTGGGCAGATGTCTTTGCAGAAAATTGTGTGTGTGTGTGTGTGTGTGTGTGTGTGAGAGAGAGAGAGAGAGAGAGAGAGAGAATAACAGAGTGTGTGTGTGTTGTGTGTGTTGGTGAATGCCTTTGGGCAAGATTGTGGTTTTTGTAGTCCTTTTGTGATAGCTCTTATTGTCAGGCATGAGACCCCTTTCTTTATGACCTTCCCCTGGTACTATTTGTCCGAGTTTCTTTCTTTCTTCTCCTTCAGTCGTTTCTCCTAGAAAATTGTCAGGGTTTTTAACACAAGTGACTCCGTTTTGATTCTTACGACTTTCCTATTATCAATACTTGAATATCAGTAACCCCTCAAAGATGTAAATTTATTAAAGGTAGTTTGTTTCCTCTGGTTCATTGCTCTATCCTCTGTATTACAGCAGAGTGGGTGGTTTATTTCCTACCTCTAAACTTACAGTTGACGACCTCCAAATAGTTATTAACTGTAATTATTTATGATGATTACTTTTTTTCTTATTGGAAAGACGAGTTTTATCAGATTTAGGGATTAGGGGCCTGCTGGGGGCCCAGATAGAGATGCTGATTTTAGCTGGTGTCTGATGGAGAAAACAAAGAATTCTCTAATAATCATCCATCAGTGGAAAACAAAATGATAGATCAGATAGATCAGCTAAATCCTATGGAAATTGTCTAGTGCTTGGTCTAGAAATAAACTATCTGCAGTTACTAAAAGTAGGGTGATGAGTAACAGGTAGGATAAGATGGGGGCTGGGGAAGCTACAGGTAAAAGCTGAGTGGAGAACCTGTGGAGAGAATGGCGTCTGGCCCATGCTTGGTTGGCTGCTATGGAATCAATGAAGTTATTTTAATTAAGAAAAGAAAATCGCCATATTGGAAGAGATCCAAAGAGCCAAGAACAGAGTAAAGGCCTCAATTATCCACGGGCCGAAGGAGTGAAGTTGAGTGAGTTCTAGAAACTGTGTTCAAATCAAACAAGGGGAGAATTTGTCTCAAATGCCAGACTAAGACACAATGAGGTGAGAAGTATACACTTGAGGTGAGGTAGTTAGGAAAATTGAAGGAATGGAGATACTTGAGACCAGGCATCTGAGGTGAAGCCCCAGGACACTGCAGGACTGCAAGAGTTTTAATGACTATACCACAGTTGCAGGCAAGAATTCTGACTCTGTAATTCTTTCCAATAGAGAACAGTGTAGTTAGGGCATGACAAGGAGAGAGGGAAAGATGTCGTATAGGCTCAAAACACTACTCCGTTGGTCAGAGCAGAGATGGATATTATATCAGAGAACTCCATTTGCCTCAGTCAGCCCTCTTGGATCCTCTACCAATCTCAAAGGAGAGTGTTGTGTGGCATGCTAGGATATGCTGATATCCTGTTGAATCTGTAGCAAATTTTTGAAAGAATGGAACCTGACCCTTCTTTTCTGCTTTCTGTATTCATAACCTTTCTCCTAGTAGGTTTTTTTTTTTTTTGAGTCTACTGGATTTCTCAACCTTGCTTTTCAAAAATAGGCATCTGAATTGCCTGCCAGGCTTGTTACACTTTGGTTACAACTCTCCCCAACACTCAGAATTTTGGATTCAATAGGTCTGGATGTGTTATTCACTATGCCAATTGATATGTCCATTAGGTTTAGGTGCCGAGGTATACTTAGTAAAGTTCCACAGTGACTCAATAGCCAATTATTTATACTTGAATTCACAGTTTATTGTGAGGCTTTTACACACGATCAATCATGCAATTAATATTCAACACAGAGGCAATAATAACAGATAAGAAATCATAGCAGTGGCTCAGGGGACCAACACACCAATAGATGAATCACGTGGTTCCAGAAGACCTTTAGATATGGTGGTAGTGGAAGGTCATTGCTTGTCCCAAGCAGAGGTTCTGGTGACAACTGTCAAGTTGGGAGAAGCTCTCAGAGTTCTCTTGGGCAGATGGGCAGATCCTTCTAAGGCCTCTCAGGAAAGGTCTTGTCCTGGCTTTTATGATTCTCCAAGATGGGCCTGTTTTCATGATCTCAGCCACCTTTCACTTTTGCCAGTTCCTTTCAAGTCTCCAGGGTACACAGAAAAAGTAGGTGTTACTTTCCCAGCTCAGTCTATTACATAATGTATGTTTATACTTTGAGGGAGTAGACAAACAACTTCACTGTGAGCTCAATGCTTCTTGACATGAGTGACTCCATTTTTAGATATTAGGTTCACAAATCGTTGTGATATATCAAGGTGGGGCTCAGTAGTTTGCCTTTTTAACAAGTTCCCAATTGTTGCTCATGCTGTTGGCCCAGAGCCACATTTTGAGAACAACTGTTTTAAACCTTCAGTCCTACTGTTCTACCAAACTAGTCATCCCTAAGGCCAAAGGCCTGTTTAAGTAACATCAGATGAAGTCCCTCATCTGAAACACACTAAAATTGAAACTATTTTAGGGCATCTCAAACCACACAAAATGTCATCTGATGAAGATGGAAACTACTAGTTTCATAAATTTTGGTCATCACCCAAAAAATTGCAGTATCAGTTAAGGTTTTTTTTTCAGTATCTCCTCAAGTGTGAGGATATTCCATTGCTTAAAAGGGTCTGTGAAGCATTAATTTTTTTCAAGGATAATTTTCAGTACAGCACCTCTTCAAAAACTAAATTAGACTCTATGAGACTGCAGTATTACTATTACATCACATAGCATTCCATTTGCAGGGGATATATATATCTATATATCTATCTATATATCTATAAACACATATACATATATGTGTTTATGTTATATAGTGGTATGTTATTTAGGCAGTTTTTAACATAACAGTAGATGTGTTGCTAGAGTTACCTCATAAATAAAATCTCGTTTTAAATTCAATGGCTCGGCTTTGCATCTTGATTTAAGCCTTAAGTCAAATAATCTAAAGCCGAAAAATGACCACAAACTATTTTGCATTTTAGCCTATATTAGGGAGACATAATAGAGTCCACTGGAAGACAAGCTATGGAACATTCTTAAAAGCTGTTAGTCTTACGTGCTTGCTGATTGTTGAAAGAAGTCTTGTATTTTTAAGAGAGTAAATTTATTTTTAGAATTCAGAGCTTCTCAGTTTTCTTACTCAAAAGTGTTTGTGGTCATTTAAAATACAGTAAGCATTCGATGGATTTGTTTTTGTTTTATCTTCCCTTTAATCACAAATAGAAAAGAGATTCTTCTCTATGTCACTTAGCAATTCTTCAACCAAGATACCTCCAACCATATTACACTAGACATGGTAATTTCTTAGATTTTACCAGCTTAATAGCCCAACCACAGTTAGTATTTGGAAAATAAAAAGGATATTCAAATCTCTCCTATAAATTCAAACTGTATCTCTTTTTATATATCACCTTTGAGAATATTTTCTGTAATATAAGAGAGATTTTAATTGATTCATAGCCATTTAGTATTACCCTTATACATATGAACAAAAAATAGGGAAAATGGGTCTTTTATTCTATTTCAAACTTACAATTTGATTACTGTGATAATGGATTTCCTTAACAGTTTTTGTTCAGCATCACATTTGGACCCTTTTGCACAAGACTAATTTACACTGTTCTAACAGTTTAAGTCACTTTACAATATGTTATATTTACCAATATTAGTATGTAATGATGAGTAAACTTCAGCCTGCCTACAAGGAGCTAATGTCTTTGTAGATGGATTTGCAGTAAAGATTTTCCAAATGCCAGAATTGAGTCCATTTGAAACCAAGCATAGAAAAGTTTGGACCCCATTTTTCTTAATGAATCCTTTTCCACTTTTGGCCCAAAATGTTTATTTTTATAAAATGACTCCTAGCCATTTGCTACAACTATTATACAAATATTTCGGGTACTCCTTCAGCCATTTCAGTTTACCCAGTTACTCTTTCTGCTACTATAGCTACTTTGCCAGATCCAGCTTCTCTAATCACTTATTCTCTCTGGCCAATCTACTCTATCACGGGTCTTTCCAGCTGTCCTAGGTACTGCAATTAAACAAGATACTGTGGTGAATTAAGCTTCTCTTTCAAGTGATGCCACTCTTTCAAATGCACATTCCTTTCTTCAGTTAGCTCAGCTACTCTGATTGAACCAGATATGGCTGATGAATTCAATTCTCGTCTTCAAGCCAGGTATTTTTGTTTCTCTAACTCTACTTTTACCCTTCATGACCTTCCTCTTTCATCCATTTATTTTCATATCTCATTTTCTCTTTGCCTTAAAACTAGAGTTGGCTTCTTGCCCCGTGAACTATTTCCTCTATAAGCTTAGGACTTACATATTCATCCTTCATTTGTCCACCTTGGTAGAATGTGGCTGGAGCTCCTATTCTGATTTCTTATTTTTGCTTCTGGCTTCACCCTATTCAGATACCCATGTTCTTTATCTTCTTTCAGAAATGTATTTTCTGCCCTACTCCCCCCAATAAAAAGTAAAAGAAAAAAAATTAGCAGTAGGGCCCTATTTCCACTTAAAATCTTACATGGATCCACCAAATTTTAAAAAAGCAAGTTAAAAGTATTAACGTTCTGATAGAATGTCTTACCCTCTTGACTTCTGATTTTCTCTGCAAGTTAGTACATAATGCAGAAGTACAGAACACAATCTGAGAATTGTTGACCCAAGACAGGAGTTTGTTAACTATATACAATGGTTCAAATTTAGGCCACTGCCTGTTTTTGCACAGCCTTTGAGTTAAGGCTAGGTGTAACATTTTAAATGATTGGAAAAATAAAAAGAATATATCTTGACATGTGAAAAGTATTAATACTTTAGCCTGTGAATGAAGATGTATTGAGATGCAGTCAGCTCATTTGCTTATGACTTACAGCTGCAGACACCCTGTGGCCCACTATGCCTAAAACACTATCTGTTCATGTGTAGAAAAATGTTGTCAGATACTATTGCAGAATATGGGCTCTCACAGGTGTTCATGCTAGAAATCATAGTGCACTTCAAGAAATACAATGACATACAACTATTTTCAACCTTAATTAACTAAAAAAAAACAAAAACAGGAAGAAATTATATTTTCTAGTACATGTAACACTGTGGAACCAAAGGCTTAAGAAA
The DNA here is from genome assembly GCA_028533165.1 of Leontopithecus rosalia. Taxonomy (NCBI): domain Eukaryota; kingdom Metazoa; phylum Chordata; class Mammalia; order Primates; family Cebidae; genus Leontopithecus; species Leontopithecus rosalia. The sequence goes on along the minus strand of CM052649.1, from coordinate 162,369,105 downwards.
TATCTGTGGGGAAGAAAATAAGAGCTTAAAGTTAAGGAAAATACATACGTTTTTATAATTCAGAAAAGAAAGCACCATTATTCAATTTTATCAGCAGGAATACTTTAGTCCAGTTCACTGAACATCAGTATTTTGAAGGCACATCATTACAGAAATTCTGAACCAAGGGCTCCTGATACTGACCTTCAACCCATTTTCTGACTCAGCTCTAATAGGGGCCAGAAAAAGATCCCAACTCATTTCACCTGTCAACTCCATCGTGCCTAAGGCTGACAGAACACTCAGGCTCTGCCTTAATCCATACCTTCTTTCAATCAGCGCTCAGTAAGTTTGAGAGAAATATAGCGAAACTGAAATTTGTTGAAAATTAATACATTTAACAAATCTAGAAAATTTTGATTCAGATATTTGAGATGATTCTTAAAGAATAGGAGGCATTTTGACTAGTGAAAATTGGAATTGGAGTAATAATTTAGATAGAAGGTATAGCTTGAACAGAAACATATAGGTGGAAGAGTATGATTTGTACTTGAGAAATATATGTATTTCCAAGTGATTCAAACAAAAGGAACGTATTAATTTGAAAATACAGATTTAAATTATAATGTGAATCGTCTTGAATGTGAAAATAATTTGATAAAGCAGTTGGATAACCTCAATTTTTTTAGGAAGTAAAGGGATCTGATCAGACTGGTGCCTTAAAATTACAATTTTTAATCTAGAAGAAATGGTTAAATTCCTGGAAACACACAAGGGAGACCAAGATGGCATCAAGAAACCCTGAATAAACTAATATTGAGTTCCACATTTGAATCACTAATAAAAAACCTATTAGCCAAAATAGCCCCATGCCAAATGGACTCACAGCCTAATTCTACCAGACATACAAAGAAGGGCTGGCACCAATTCTACTCAAACTCTTCCAAAAACTGGAGGAGGAGTGACCCCACCCTAACTCATTCCACAAAGCCAGCATCAGCCCAATACCAAAACCTGGCAAAGACACAATATATAAAGGAAAATTTCAGGTCAATATCCCTGATTAATGTTGATGCAGAAATCCTCAAAACACTAGCAAACTGAATCCAGCAGCATATCAAAAGGTTAATTCACCATAATAAAGTAGGCTTCATTCCTCATATGCAAGGATGGTTCATCATATGCAAATTAATAAATGTGATTTGTCACATAAATAGAATTAAAAGCAAAAACCATACAATGATCTCAATAGACAAAGAAAAATCAGTAAAATCCAATATTCCTCTATAATAAGAACTCTCAACAAAGTAGGCATCAAAGGAACATCCTTCAAAATAATAAGAGCCACCATGACAAACCAACAGCCAATATTATGCTGAATGGGCAAAAGCTAGAAGCCTTCCCTTTGAGAACTGGACTAAGACAAAAATGCCCACTTTTATCTCTGAAGTGAGAGGACCACTTGAGCCTGGAAAGTTGAGGTTGCTGTGAACCGTGATCATGCCACTGCACTTCAGCTTGGGTGATGCAGCAAGATCCTGTCCCCCCACCCAGACACACACACACACACACCCCCAGATGCTGGCAGAGCTGTGGAAAAAAACACTTTTATACTATTGGTGGGTGTGTGCAAATTAGTTCAGCCACTGTGAAAAGCAGGTTAGAAATTTCTCAAAGAACTTAAAACCAGACTATCATTTGACTCAGCAATCCCCTTAATAGGTATATCTCCACAAGAAAATGTATCATTCTACCAAAAAGAAATAAGCACCTGCATGTTCATCGTAGCACTATTCACAATAGCAAAGACATGGAATCAACCCCGGTGTTCATCCACAGTGGACTGGACAAAGAAAATGTATATATACACCCTGGGATACTATGTAGCCGTAAAAAAAGAATGAAATTCTGTCCTTTGCAGAAAGGTGGATGCAGCTGGAGGACATTAGCCTAATTAGCGTAGGAACAGAAAATCAAATACTGCATGTTCTCACAAGTGGGAGCCAGACACTGAGTACATATGGACATCAAGATGGAAACAATAGACACTGGGGACTACTGGTGATGGGGAGGGAAAGAAAACTACTGTGGTTGGAAATGGAAAACTAGCTATTGGGCACTATGCTCGGTAACTGGGTGATCAGATGAATAGTACCCAAAACCTAAGCATCATGCAATATACCCAGATCATGCACATATACCCTGTGAATCTAAAATATTGAAATTAAAATAAGAATTAATATTGGTAAAAACAATAAATAAAATTTTTAAAAAAAAGAATTACATTTTTCTCGAGGCAGAGTGTTGCTCTATTGCCCAGGCTGGAGTGCAGTGGTGCAATATCAGCTCACTGCAACCTTCACCTCTCGGGTTCAAGCAATTTGTCTGTCTCAGCCTCCTGAGTAGCTGGGACTATAGACAACCGCCACCATATGCGGCTAATTTTTGTATTTTTAGTAGAGATGGGGTTTCACCATATTGGCCAGGGTGGTCTCAAACTCCTGACCTTGGGTGATCTGCCCTCCCAGCATCCCCAAGTGCTGGGATTACAGGCCTGAGTCACTGCCTCCAGCTGAATTACAATTTAAGTAGTGTGCATACAGCCAAGGTTTGGACGATGTAATCTTTGGGATATTGAAGAAAATGTTAGAATTTATATGTTTATAAACTACGATATTAAGCTAACAAGCTTTTTAATGGTAAATATGTGAGTTGATCTGGCACAGGAATTTGGTCTGTGTGAAACATGGTCCCACATTATATACAGTCAGCAAACCATGCTTGGGGAGGTGTGATTCCACACGTGGTAATGACAACATACCCCTACTCCTAGCTTTCAGTTCACTGCTGCTTATTGTCATTTATGTCCACTCAGCTTATTCTTAAATTATATTATCTAGTTTTGACTCAGCATAACTTCCCAAACAGAAGAATGTATTACCAAAAAAAAAAGTTCATTGTTCTAATAATACAAGGACAAGTAGCCACCAAGAAGATGGTGGTAACAGCACTACTTTAATTAAAATTGTTTGCCATCATTATGTTGATGACTATAAATATTGTTCTGTTATAATTGTTGAAGTCACCAACATAATGAGAGCAAACAGCTATAAGCTAATTTGTCTAAAGTTGGCCAAAATGTATTATTAAAAAGAAAATTTGATATGTGTGTAATGGTCCACTATTACTAGCAATATGAATTAGTGACCAAATTTAAGAGGCAATTTAAAATAGTGTTTCATCTTAATCTCTTCAAACTTGTCTATTATACTATGTTGTTTTACCATGTGAAAATTTTATTTGCCCAGTAGTGCAATACACAATGTTATAAGTTAGTACTGCTGTGTCTGTTGGTGGCTGTCATCACAGACAGTGCTTAGTATGAATGATTATCAAATTTTTGAATGGGGTAACAGAGATGATAGACCTTCAAGAAGTGATCTAAAATGAAGAGATCAGTTGGAAGCTGGGTTTGGTGGCCTTGATATGACCTGGGATTGTGACAATTAAGAAGGGAGGTGGCATTCACAGAAAATATTACAGGATGCCGTCCGTGGATGAGATGGAGAAGTCAAAGAACAACGATGTTTAAAGCAGGAGTGACTGATGCCTAGATACGTGTGCAGTGACATCAAGTCAGGAAGACGAGCTGAATTTAGGAGCACAATTAAGCTTCTTTTCGTCTTCGTTTTTTAACAGAAAAATACTAAAAAATTTGTTTCCTTGCTTTCACCAGAGAGTTTCTTGAGTAGAATCTGGCAGTCAAGTCATTCTTACAAAGTGAAAAGCTAACAGAAGAAATTAATTGGCCTGTATTTTCAGTAATGTTCTTGATGTGAAGAATAGACAGAATAGATGTTTTCTGTTGTAATTTGTGTGCGTTGACTTTAGTTTTCACTTGTCATGTGATAGTAAGCATTGTTTCAAGGAATTTTTAATTTTGAGAGGCATAATACACTCTTCTGGAGGTTGTCACTTCATGTTAAATTCATGATACAAGACTCCCACTGTGAACTTTATTCAAACACTTGGGAGAAGAATGAATCTACAAGTAATTTCTCCATGTACTTGTATTTTTTATTAATATGTACTTGAATCAATTGTTGTACTATGTATTAGATAGCTAGAATAGTTTAATGTATAACATAAAACTATAAACTTCTGTTTATATATTTCATAAACTAAATTTTACATATAAACTATATTTAAATTTATATAAACTATAAATTATGCTTTATAAAAAACTATACATTTCTGGTAGTTGTATATTTGCATGTTTAGTCTGTAGTTTAATGTGCACATAATTTCATATATGACAATATGAACAGTATAGTATTTTAGAGTAGAAGTTTTGTTTCAAACATTTCTGTACAAAATTAAGACTTACCTTTAATAATAGAAATGAAGTGACTGGGCATTATTCTTGGCATGGTGCAGTTAGGGCATTTCTATATTGAATATCAATAGCTCTTGCCCTGTGTAATTTACAGCCTATTGCATAAATGAGTGATCTCTCATAGAGGAAGTCAATGGGAATAATTGCCATTGATGAGCTTGAGACGACATAATTTAAACTAAGCTTGAGATGACATAATTCAAACTTGGCAATGATAGAGACACCAAAGCATATTCATGTAGTGATCACATGGATGAACATATTGTCATACAAAGGAGTCACAGATACATACCACAAGTGCTATGCAAGTTTTGTTGGAAAAAAAACCTATAAGGAGAAAAAGAGAACACATGTGTCATGCAAAATATAATTATTCCACTAAATTCCATTTAGTTCAGACACGGATGGTGTACGCATCATTGCCAATAAGCCAGTAGTGAGGGTTCTTCCTCATGTGATGCTCTTTATATTTATAGATTGGGGGTAATGGAAGCTCCCTGGTAAGAAAAGGAGCCTTGTTATTAAAAATAAAAAATGGGGAAGCCTCTAGAACCTGGTAGCTGGCATCAGCCTGTTCTGTTGAAATAATTTAGGTCTTCTGAGACAGTTCTTTGCTAAGACCCCAAAAGCAGAAAGGAAATAAGCCTTTGAGACCATCTTAAATTGTGTTTCATCTTCTAGTAATATGTTTCCTATTGATGGTTTAAAAGAATATAATTGTGTTATTACCTTGAGTAGACACGTCATAGATGGAAACATTAGTACTTTCTTGTTTATTATTCTAGGTTGAGGTATTTCAAAGTTAAGCAAGGCTTGGAACTAGGTATTTCAGTCTCATTGGACATCATGAGATGTATGACTAGTTCTACTCAAACCACATCCTATTTCCATATTTAAGATGATATTTTTCACTTACTTTCAATATGCAGAATAAATTATATATTTAGAATATGATAAATATGATATCAAAACCTAACGTGTATAATATTTAGAGGCAACTTTAAATAGCAGAAGCAAGTATATGGATTAAAGTTTTAGTAAAGTCATTGTGATTGGTGCTACCAAAGTGACTGAGAGTCAGGACCCTGGTTCCCTTTGTAGCTTTTCACATTATTGTATGAACCTGAATAACCCACAATGATGCAGGTGTGACCCTCTGCAGTTTGGGAGTGACATAAAAATTTGAAATAATGTCAGTGCTTCAGAAACACTTTTATTGTCAATTTTTAAAAGTCTTAGCAGAAACTTCTAAACCTCTAAGATACTCCCTGGCCATGTCTAGTCTGGCCAGCTGAGAAGAAATTCACATGGGAAACTTGCTAACTTATCTTATACTTGTAATCTTTTAACTGTTTTCTTATCCCATTCTTCACAAATCAATTCAGCCACCATTTCTTTCTCATTCCTGTATTAAGTAAAGTCTGCCATCTTCATATATATATATATATATATATATATATATATATATATATAAAATTGGTTCAGAACAGTTTTCTGATCATTCTAAATTGTGTACATACCTACTCATGTGTGCAAGAAGTTTGTCATTATTGTTATGCATGCTGTTATAATTTTGACCTGACTTTTATCAAGCTAGCATTCCCAAGAAAAAACTCTAAGCTCTCTCAAGTCAAGGTGGTCTTTGGCAAATCAGGTGCCAAACCTTTTTTCCTGCATAATCCTCACATTCCTATTGCATCTATATTTAAGGGGAGTTGCTTTAAATTACCCAGGAAATTGGGGAATTTGGTGTTAGATAACTATTATCTGCTCAGGATGGTAGACAGTAAATATTATGTTGTTATTTTCTGTCTAGTCATATAGTTCACAAAAGTCACAACTCCTGCTTCACTCTGACCACAGTGTGTCTTTGTGTTTGAAATATACCCATTCTACTCCCAGCTACTTCTATTCTTGTATAAGGGAACATAGTAAACACCCAGCTGCTATCTGCTACTGCTCTAGGAGTCATGGGGGATTTTTTTTGTATTTTTTAAATGTATATTTTATTGTACTTTAGGTTCTGGGGTACATGTGCAAATCATGCAGGATTGTTGCATAGGTACATACATGGCAATGTGGTTTGCTGTCTCCATCCCCCCCGTCACCTATATCTGGCAGTTCTCCCTGTGTTATCCCTCCCCAATCTCCCTACCCCCTGTTGTCCCTCCTCTATCCCCTGACCAACAGACCCCAGTGTGCGATGCTCCCCTCCCTGTGTCCACGCGTTCTCATTGCTCAACACCCGCCTATGAGTGAGAACATGGGGTGTTAATCCAGATGCCCTCTGCCTGGACATGTTATTAAGCCTTTTATACTTTACTATTTTGTTGATGTCCACAAATTCAAATGGAAATCCTAGAGTGTAAAGAAAAAATGTGAATGATATTTTTTTCTTCTCATGTTAGATTTTCCATTTAGAATTTTATAACATAAAGATAGGACACCACACTTTTCACTTGTTCTCAGGAGCTTTTCTAGGTGTAATTGCTGAGTTCTCAGAATGTTTTCAACACTCCTCCCTTTCACCATCACCAGGCAGAATAGGGGAGGGACCCTTGAACACAGAGAGAAGAGCTATTCCCTTATCAGAAAGAATGTTTAGTTTTTGTCCAGCATGGCTTGAAACCAAACTAGGAGAATGTAGCCTTACCCCATGAGAAAGAGGCAAAAGAAAACATTGATTGGAAGGGCCCATTGGACTGTGAAGCAATGGTCTAGAAAGTTTTAGGGGGAGATAGCCAAAGGCACATGACAGGTGATGCAGGCTCTGCTGAGTTGTGGACAGCACTGGAAGAATGTGCATAAATAACACCTGCTGCCACACCATCACACCATCTTCACTGGAGGCTGTACCACATAGGTAGCACTATTGTAGAAACATGGCCAGGCCATGGGCCGTGGGCCCACACACAGGCTCAACCTCTGATGTCAGTGATAAACCATTGGTAGCCAAGAGACCTGATCTCATTCTATGTCGAACATGAGTGAAAAATCACTACAAATCAGTATTTTAGCATGGTTCTGTTGACGCAATCTCAAATAGTTCTGTAATAGAAATACCTTGCTGATTAGTGGGAGTGATTCATTTGCAAAGCTGCCATTCTGGAACCAGGGCCAGCCATGGGGTCTTGGATGACCTCCCAGGCTTGTATCTGGATACCTAATCGACATCACATGAATGGTGTTATAAAGGTGCCCCAGAGTAGAGATCTAGAGTATAAGTCCAATGTCCAGGCAAGCCCTTGCCACCCAGCCTACCTATATGGTACTGCTGGCCTCTACTTGTCCAAGATACGAGAGGGGGACTTCTGACCCAAAAGGTATTATTCCTAAAGCATAGGGGTTCCCAGAACATTGGGATTTAGAAACCTCTTACCTTTCAATGAAGAGTACTGTACAATTCCACCCTTTTGAAGCTAGTAAGTGCTATATAAAAGATTTTGAGATTCCAGGTCTTTGCTATTGTAAACAGTGCTGCAATGAACATTCATGTGCATGTGTCCTTGTAGTAGAACGATTTATAATCCTTCAGATATCAACCCAAAATGCCCATCGATGATAGACTGGACAGGGAAAATGTGGCACATATAAACCATGGAATATTATGCAGCAATCAAAAATGATGAGTTTGTGTCCTTTGTAGGGACATGGATGAACCTGGAGAACATCATTCTCAGCAAGCTGACACAAGAACAGAAAATGAAATACCACATGTTCTCACTCATAGGCGGGTGTTGAACAATGAGAACACATGGACACAGGGAGGGGAGCACTACACACTGGGGTCTATTGGGGGGAATAGGGGAGGGACAGGAGCGGGTGGGGAGTTGGGGAGAGATAGCATGGCGAGAAATGCCAGATATAGGTGAAGAGGAGGAAGGCAACAAATCACACTGCCACGTGTGTACCTATGCAACTATCTTGCATATTCTTCACATGTACCCCAAAACCTAAAATGCAATTAAAAAAAGATTTTGAGATACCAAACCTTAGAAAATTCTTAACAAAGTGGCCATGTCCCCACTGTGAAGTCCCACTAGTAAACAATGCTTGCTCTGTACATAGAACAATCAATCTGTTATATAGTTCTTCACTGTTAAATATGAACAATCGATTCAAAAATAGAGAAAACCTGTTTGAAAAGACAGCAAAAACAAAAGGAAATTGGAGGAAACATAATGTAGAGAAAGATGAATAATTAAAAATCACTATGCTGTATTCTCTTTACTGAGAAAAATATATACAAAAATGTTGCATAAAAGTAACAACATTGATTAACAATAAAAATAAGAAATAGCAATAGAAGCATACTATTTTAAAATTTGGTAATATCAAAAATATAGTTAATTTAAAAAAATTCTGTTGAAATGGAAATGAGAAAAAAAGACAAGAGTGGAGTTGAGTTGAGGGACAAGATCTCTATTGCTCTTTACAAGCCTTGTAGTATACAGAGATATAGTCCTCACTAGGTATTCCTGGGCATAGGTTAAGGGACCATCAGGGCATACCAATCTGAGAATGCCCCAGTCACTCATATAAAATAGCATGGTATTTTCTTACAATCTGTGCACATCCTCCTGTATACTTTAAATCATCTCTAGATTACACATAATAGCTAAAGTAACCTAAATGTTATGCAAATAGTTGCTATAATATATTATTTAAACAAATTGTGTATTTTTAATTGTATTACATGTGTTGTATTATATATATTTTTACTGAAAACATATACTTTTATATATATACTGAAATATAAATGATATATAATTTTATATTTATTATAACAAATATATATTAACCATAAATAATAAAAACTGTATATACTGAAAAATATATATATTTATACTGAAAAAAATATATAATATATAATATATATATTTATACTGAATATATTCAATCTGTGATTGACTCCACAGATGTGGAAACTGGAGATATGCGGGGTTAGCTATGCTTGTAATATAAAATGTAAAGTAAAAGGAATTAGTATTTAGAAATCTATACATTGGTAACAGGTAGACTTAGGAGTGTATGCTGGCTATTTCACTTGGGCAAGTTCATTATCTTTCTAAGGCACCATAGTCTTAGGGTGACTTCTATAAGTGATAATAGCTTATATTTTTTCTGTTTATTTCAAGAATTATACAAAAATGTTAGTACATTGTCAAACACATAAAAAGTGTTCAGTAAGTGCTATTATTATTGTTAGAAGTAGATTCACAGAAGTAAAAGTAGTAACGATTGTATAGGAAACATGATGAGTTACATCATTTAACATTACCTGTGTGCGCGTTTTGCAAGTTGGCAAATTAAAGTCTAGTAAAAAGTGGAAACATGGTTCACTGCCAATGACATTCTTTATGCTTCTTCTTTATTCCTCTTTTCTCTCAAATACATGCAGTTTGGTTAATGGCTCATAATCTTGGCCCTCTCTGCATTTCAACCTGAGAATTCTATAATTTGTCACTGCCACATCTCAACTATTCCTTGATATTCTGTCCTCCAGAATTTATAAGTGGGCTGGCATCCTTAGTCCTAGGACTGTGGAGAGAAAAAAGCCATACCAGTCTATACTGGTATCACTAATTTTCAACTCATTGCAACCATGTTCCACATGCCTTTTATCTTTGAGCCACATGTTTTTTGGCTAGTAGTGATTAATTTCATTTCAAATAAAAGTTTAAGCAAAAGCCCAATATCATGAGAAGCACTTGAAGTAATGAAATAGTTTCCTTTATTGCAAATTTTATTTTAAACCCTCCCAATTATCGTCTTTATTGACAATGTAATCAGGCCTTAATGCTGAGTTGCTGTTAATTTTTAATGCTACTTATATTGTTTAATACAGTGTATAAATTGACACCGAGTCTTTTAGTAGAACTAAGCTTTGACAATTCTCTGTGACCATCCACTCAAAACTAATATTTTTAATCAATTAACACCTCTTTACCATCATAGACTATATAAAGCAGCATAGATTATTTAATATTTAATCTTTTACATGAAAGTTCATTTTTCGAAAGACAAAATTATTAAAAATATAAATTTTTATCTCTGGTTTTAAAAAAGGAGTTATAGGTATATAGTATTAAAGCTGGAATTAACTTGACTTCTCAGCAAATTTTCTGCATTAGATTTTTTTCTGTTAATCAGGTGATGTTATTTTCATCTAACTGTTCTGCATGTAGCAGAATATTTGGAATAAGAGTCCTTTTAGGAAAAAAATTATTACAAGGAAATCATAGCAATTCACTGAAATCCTCAGGTGAATTTTTATCATCATGGTGCTTGGGCACTAGCTTTTCTGTGACTTTCACCTTGAATTAAGGATGCATTGCTTAAGGCTTAGCTTATTAAGACCAGCTAGTGTTTTCTCATGGGTGCATAGCTCTCACTGCTTCCTTTGGGAATATGTAGGTGCCTGTCTGTCTGGATTTCAAATACTGATCAAGAATCATAATTAAAGTATAGCTGCAGTTTCATGAATATTCAATTACTCCATAAAAAGGATGAACTTGCACCATAGATCAATTACATGGAAGTTGATAAACTTCATCAGTAAGTATGATATATTCAGGAAACAAATTCAGGTACGAGAGAAATGTCATTTTTGAACTTTTTTCTGTAATTCAAATCAATCATTTTGTGTGATGGCAGCAAATTTCATGTAGTCCAATTTCCAGGTTTTCTCAACTGTTTTAGCTTTAAAATCCACCATAGCCTGTTCTCATCTTTTCTGCTCTTTTTCCTTGGATGGTACCTAAAATCTAGAGTGGGCAGCATTGAGAGGTTATCATAACTTGGAGAATGATAAACCCTAGAAGAAGCCTCCCATACTACCATTTTATTCACTGTGATGTAATTCACCCATTGCATCCCTGTCTTTTTCTGATTATGAAATGTTGATGTCTGCTGTCAAGATGTCCATGTTCCCACATGGTCATTGGCTCTACTGTCCACTTAGTCCACTGTAGCATTAAATCTCCTGGTCCTGGCTAAAAATCTGCTTTGGATGAAGCACCCTGGGGAAACCAGTGGCTGCTCACTGCAACATATTGGGTTGCAGGGTTCTGAAAGTCTTGAATTCTTTAAATGGTGGTTCTGCTCTTTTACTGTCGTATCTTGAGTATGAGGAAAGCTCTGTGGGCCGTGTGCCAGACAAAAAGTGAAGCACAATTCATCTGACTCTTAATTTCTCATACCTATCTAGGAGTCTTATTCCCTACTGTAGCTAACCCTGGATGTTTTGAAGACTGTAGAAATTCTGATCAATGTTTAACCCTTGTATGTTCTATTCTACTTCCACTTCCTGTCTAGCTGGTAAGAGTTTATTTGGTTTAGAGGATGACCGTGTCAAGGAGGTCATCCACCTTGACCACCCCCGCGCCGCCAAGTTTGCTAATGTCTCCCTTCCTCATGCAAACACACTTTTTTGAAAGTCATGCTTATGACTAATATTCTGGGAATGTGTTAAGCTGTGATTGAGTGTTTTGATTAGAAATTGCTCCATAGACCATCATTAGGTGGAAATCATGATTTGAAAGTCAATGCATTACATTCAAATCATGTCAATATCCAAATCCTCCCTTCAATCACAACCTTTAAGGACATCAAATGTCATGACAATTGAAAGTCAGGAAAGTGAGAAGAGAGAAAGTAAGGGAGAAAGAAATGCTGGAGCCTTACATCTCATATTATTTAGGCCCTAGTGTCTTCAGGTTCAGTGTAACCAATGTTTATACAACCCACAAAGTCCATCCCCTCCTCTCATGCTGTCCCTGCCACCTATTGAGGCACACTATGCCCTTAACTCATATTATCACATTGCTTTGCATATAGAAGTTCAAAATTTAATGAATGAATTGCTATTGATTTAATTTTTTTTACATTTAAAATACAGTTTGCAAGTTTTAAAAAACAGTGAGCTTGCTGGAATGTTTCAAGTAAAGAACATGGTCAGAGTTCTTTTGAAAGAAGCACAATATGAAGGGTAGTATGGAGTTGAGGGGCAGGAACAGAAACACAGGTAAGGTTGAAACTAATATGGTTCACAGGTCAAGGTTAATAGCCAAGGACCAGGTTTAACACAGTCAAATTTTAAGGCAAGGATTGATAACTTGGAGAACCTCTGTATCTGTCTAGACATCTGAGCATGAGGAAAGGTTAGTGGGACTCTACTGAGACTGTATGACAAGCTGATTAAGAGTATTCCAAGTGCTCATTGCGAGGTTACACAGTCATACATACAAATCCTCATTTGTTCCTTATGACTTTGTAAACTGAAACTACTTGAATTTCCTAAGTTATCTTTCTGTGTAATAAAATACTGAGAGGACTGACATTTTAGGATTAACAGTGGAGCTCTTTAGGTAAATTTAAAAAATTTATTCTCTTTCTCCTAGGTTATTTTGTGGGTTCTTTGGAAATAGCACGGGATGGATAATAAAATCTCTACTAGCTGACTCTGATTTCTCCCTCAGTCCACTCATCTGATTTTATAGTTCTGATGGATGTTTTCTATAGCGAATGAAACTTAAGCTTATGGACTCCCAAGGAAGTTCACAAGCCCTTTGCAAAGCTCTGTGAGGAGCCTTGATAATATATTTATATGATGAGGTTTTTCTTAAATTTTTAAAACTAGGATATTTTGTACTGTCTTTTCATAATGCCTCTGCCCACAACAAATTCTATGTTTTAAGTCCCAGATCTTCTGGATCTGCCCTTGTTCCCAGTTCTTTTTTCTGAGGTCATCTCTCTCTCTCCAAGACATCCCCTGAGCTCACAATCTTGAACAACCACAGGCTCACATTATTTTAAGAGCTCCACGTCTGGTCCATGCACCTCGTACCTGATCTGACTGTAATCCATCATCTTCCTCTAACTGTAGGGAAAGCATGTAGTCTTCTTTGATTATTTCTTCTCAACACTACTGAGTTGTGTTGAGCCCATGAATCAGGTAATTGTATAAAGAGTGATCTTCCCAATGCTAACCCACACTAGACTTTAACTTCTCCATGGGTAAGAGAATCAGGACTCATATTCACCATCAGTTCTCTCCAAAGAAGTTGCACTCATGAGGTTCAACTTCCTCTACATAGCTCCAACATTGTGTGTAGTCTGGAGGTGGCAGCCACCTAATGATCACACAACAGATTCTTGGAAACTTCTTATGCAAATCCTGCCTTTAGCATGTAGCATATCACATTAGAAAGTGAAAGGTATATGTTCTTAGCACCTGACAAGGATTAGCAGTTCCCCCACCCAAATCTCACCTCGAATTATACAGCCATATTTCCACATGTTGTGCGAGGGAACTGATAGGAGATAATAGGGTCATGGAGACAGTTTCCCCCATACTGTTCTCATGGTAGTGAATAAATTTCATGAGATCTGATGGTTTTATAAGGGGAAAACCTTGGCTCGGCTTTCACTCTTCTTTTGTCTGCTGTCATATGAGACATGCCTGTCACCTTCTGCCATGATTGTGAGGCTTCCCCAGCCACGTGGAACTGTAAGTCCATTAAACCTCTTTCTTTTGTAAATTGCCCACTCTCAGGTCTATCTTTATTAGCCGTGCAAAATGAAAACGGACTAATACAGCAACCCAGATTGACTGAATGAGGACATTACAATTGTAGCAACTGTTTCACATGTATAAAACTTGAGAAATACCTTTAAAATAGTGAAAATGGAGTTCAACAGATGTTAGCTATTACTGTTAGAATCCCTACAGGAACTGGCCCTGGTTATAGTAATGACTCAATACCCCGAAACAATGTCTGGATCTTTAAAACAAGTCTTCTAGGAAATTAGAGGAAAAAGACAGGAAGACTGAGAAGAGAACTATGGCATATGGGATATAAATTTTTAAAATATTAAAGCAATGTATCTTTGATTCAAATGAAAATATTGCAAGCAGAAACAGTTGTATTTCTAATTTTGAAATATGTACTTATACTTTTATTAGATTAAGGAATTTTGTATTCCACATTCCAATCACAAGTTAATTGTTAAATTTTCTTTTAGGTTTTTTTTTTCTGGTAAGGATCAGGTTAATTTAATTGTACTTAACTATTATAATTTACATCTTCCCTGTAATAAAATAGGAAATCAATAAAAATAAAATGATATGAGTGTATAGACACTAAATTTAATATCTTCTCTCCATTTTAGGTAAAATGTAAAACTATGGTGATTATTTGCAAAAGTAATTGCATAAAATTAACTATATTTAAAATCACAGAAGCATGATTTTATAGAGCAAAAGAAATAGAGGCAGCCAGAATATAAAAGTAGGTAGATTAGACTGAATAAGCACTAATAATATTTATTTGAACTCCACATTGTTCTTTAGCACAATATTCTTTGGCATAAAACAAAAGATGTGGGTGGGTTGCTTACTTGTTTTACATTTCTTATTCTAAGGGGAAAAATATGCAACTAATTACCATGCTAAGAAAAGAAAACTACTCACATGGAAAATGAAATTTGAAAAACAGTACACAAATATTTCTGCTCTAGTAGTGCAAGAAACTTATACATCAATTTTTTAAAGATTTGAATTACAAGTTCTTGAGAGTTTATCTTCCCCATGAATTATGTTGTCTGTTGTGTATGTGAATGTTTTAAATGTTTAAAAATACTAAATTATTTTGCCTGTTTAAATTATAGTGCACATTTTCTCAGTTTGTATTTTATCTGTTTGCCTCTCATTTTATAATGTTTAGGAGAGAGATAAGAGAACCAAGTGAAAGAAAGTTGTACTAACGTACAAATTGTAAAAACAAACTTTTAACTCAAGGGCATACATTCTTAGAGGAAATAAAAATGATCATCACAGTCATAATAAGAAAAACAAAACAACAACTACAATGAATATATTTGTTTTTTTTCCAACTTTTTTCCTTAAAGATGCCACAACTCTATGAACACTATGACTCTTGCTTTGTCCATATATTTTGGCTAGAGGAAAGCACAGGTCCTAACCCAGAAAAAGGCACATGAGTTGTATAACATCAATTATACCACTTTAACTCCCTGCCTGCTGGGATTGTTTCAGGGATGGACACATGTCCCAGGCTGACCAGAATTCCCAATGTCTTTAGAGAAGCTTAAAACATGTGTTTTTATATTTTGAAAATTTCAAGCTGTAAAGGCAACACAACTGCAAGCTCCTCGAGACCAATGTTCCCACCATGTGAAGAAAGTCCCCTTCTTAAAACCAACACAGAAGCAAGTGGAACTTGGAGACAGAGAAAGAGAGAGCTGGAGACAGAGAAGCAGTCTAATCAGTTTGAGATCTCCATTCAGCAGAGTTTAAAGTCAAATCTTAGCTTTTAATCTAATTAAATCAAGTTTTTTATTTGTTTTATTTTTTGGTTGAGTTCTGTTTGAGTTTCTTTCATTTACATCTGGAAAGGTGGACCTGATTGGGAGATGATTAATTTGGGTCTAGAATTGTGTTAAATACTTACAGAAATTGTCATGTTGAATTCCCACAATCTGTGAGTTTCTTTTCAAACTGGGGAGATGTAAAGAAACAGTGACAACCTGAAAGAGCCATAACTAATCAAAGGTGGAGCAGTTACACAAGGGAAAGTACACTTCCAACAATTGGATGAAATGAACAAATTATCAATGCAAATTTGTATAACTTCATTTCTATATTGTTCAGGTGATATTTTCTGCATCTTGAAGTTGTCCTTTTCATGAGCTTATTCCTTTCTCCATTTTTAATTGGTGGGAATCACCGTTATCCTTACAATAAAATCCTTGGAGCATTTTTACCACTCCCATATCTATTCAATCTTTCCTGCCAATTATAAACACCTAAAAATAGCTTAGATTTCACTCATATTACACATTGTGATGCATTGCTGTTTCCTCAAAATTGTATCAGTGTAATAATTTTATCTAAATGAAAAAAACAATATGTTTTCTGCTTTGTGCTGTTCTTTATCCAAGTGTTTATGAGATTTTTAGTTAATAATGTTTACTTTAAATGTGTATTTTAACTTAAAATTTTGGAATAATTTTAGACTTTCAGAGAAGTTTATTTCTGATATGCACATGACCCTAATGTCAGCATTTTACATTACTATGAAGCCTGTGCCAAAACTAAGAAGTTAACTCTGATACCCAGTAATTAACTAGACTTAATCGGCTTTCACAAGTTTGTTTTTTTCTTTAAAAATGTTCTTTTACTCTTTCAAAACCAAGCAAGAGATCACATTGATTTAGTTGTCATGTCCCCTTAGTCTTCTCTAATGTGTGACAATTTCTTAGTCTTTTCTTGTCCTTCATAATCTCAAAAATTTTAAAAGATATTGCTTGTTTTCCAGAGTGTCCCTCAGTTTGGGTTAGTTTTATGCTTAGTCATGGTTAGATTGAGATTATATATATTTTCAGGAATTATCCAAAAGTTATATGCTTGTCTCAGAGAGTCAGATCATGAAGTACATGCCTTAGCACATGAAAAATTTCTTGATAACTTGGTCAAAGCAGTGTCCATTCAGTTTTCCTGCCCTGAAGTTAACTGTCTTTCCCTTTTTAAAAGATAAATATCTTGGGGGAGGTAATTTGAGAAAATACAACATTAATTTCTCTTCAAACTTTTTTTCTACCTTCCCGATTTTGTTTTGACTTTTTTAGTTTGGTTTTCTATACATATGATAGAATCAGCTTGTTCATATCTATGGAAATATCTGTGAGACTTTTATGGAGATTGAATTACATTCCTGCACCTGTTTGTGGAGAAGTAACATTGTAACAATAATGAGTCTCCCAATATATAAATATAGTATATTTATTTTTTTAGATTTTCTCGTTTCATGGGTGCTTTATATTACTACGCAAATGCTGTATATATTTAGATTATACGTCAGTATATTTTTGGAGCTGTTAAAAATGATATTTTTAAAGTTTTAATTCATTATGTAGTATAATTGGTTTTCCTTTTTTTTTTTTTTTGAGACAGTCTTGTATGGAACCCAGGATGCAGTGCAGTTGCATGATCTCAGCTCGTGGAAACCTCTGCCTCCTGGGTTCAAGCAATTCTCTTGCTTCAGCCTTCTGAGCAGCAGGGATTATAGGCATCTACCACCATGCCTGGCAAATTTTTTTTGTGTGTTTTATAGAGACAAGGTTTCACCCTGTTGGGCAAGATGATTTCAAGCTCCTGACCTCAAGTGATCCGCCTGACTAGGCTTCCGGATTATAGGTGTGAGGCACTGCGCCTGGCCTATAACTGATTTTTCTATATCTACTTTGAATTCCATATCCTCACTAAAACTCAATTATTAGTTGTAAAGCTTCTTTCGTACATTCATTGAAGTGTTCTATGTAGACATAAATGTGATCTGTAAATTGAGATGATTTCAGTTCTTGCTTCCTAATTTGCATTTTATTTTATTTTAGCTTTGATTGAACTCCCTAAGACTTCTAGTACATGTTAATAGGGGTGCTGAGGAAAGACTCTCTTACCTTGTTCCTGAACTTAGGGAAAACCATTCAGAATTTCATCATGAAGTATCATATTAGCTCTATTTTATTTGTTTTTCCCCTTCTATGTCCATTACAGGGTTAAGGAAGCTACTTTCTATTTAAAGTTGCTAAGAGTTTATATTAGGAATGTATGTTGATATTTTCCAAATGCTTTTTCTGCATCTTTTGAGGTAATCATGTATTTTCTTCTTTTTTATAAAAAGATGTTAAATGACATGAATTCCTTTTCACATGTTAAGCCAGCCTTGCATTAGGTAAAACTTCATTTACTGAAATTATATTATTTTTATAACATATATATGTTAACATGTATATTTTAAATATTACTAAATGTGATTTGCTAATACTTGGTTGAGGAGTTTTATGCCTATGTTAATTTCCTTCTTCTTTCTTCTGCCTTCCTTGAGGGTAACTTGAGCTTTTTAATTTTTTCTATAATTTCATTTTACTCTATTACTCACTTATTTATTCCTCATTTTAACTTTTGTGTGTATGTATGTCTAGTTGCTATACTGTTTAAACAAGAATCTTCTTAAATCTGAGTCTATCTTCAAATGAAATAGAACTTAAAACATACGCTTCTAATTTCTCCCACTCATTTTTGTGCTATGGATGTTATACTTTACATATGCTGTAAACACATTAATTTGCTATACTTTTTTTGCCATATATGATCTATTACCATTTAGAGAGATAGAAAATAAGAAAAAATAACATTATTCCACTTACTGCACTCTTTGTTTCTTTTTGTAGATTCACATTTTTCTACGGCAAATTCCTTCTGTTTGAAATATTTTTAAAAACATTTCTTGTGGTGTTAAGTATATTACCAATGACTTTTCTGTTTATGTTCATCAGTCTTTATTCTTTCTCATTTTTAGCACTTTATGTGTAAATAACTTGTTTTAAACTTTTAATTTTAGAATAGTTTTAACTTTACATAAAAATTGTAATAACCACAAATTTCCATAAACCCCAAACCCAGTTACTCCTATTTTTATATCTTGTATTAATATGGTACATTTTTCACAATTAACGATCCAATATTTGTACGTCATTAAATAAAGTAGATTATATATTCACTTGAAGAACATGATATACTCACAGTTTTTACCTAATGTGATTTTCTGTTTCACGATCCCATGTAGGATACCACATTACATTTAATTGTCATATCTCCTTAGGCATCTCTTGTCTGTGACTTTTTCTTAGACTTGTTTTCTTTCAGAAAACCTTGACAATTTTGAAGATACTTTAAAGATAAAACAATTGTGAAGACAGTCTTGATGTCATATTGTAGAACGTCTATTAATTAGGATCGGTCTTAAGTTTTTCTCATTACTAGACTAAGGTTATGGGTTTTGGGGAGCAAGGTCACAGAGGGAAATTCCATTTCTCTTATCAGACCACCTCACCTCATATCAAATACCGTAGCATAAACCAAATTGTTACTCTTGATATTAACTTTGATCACTAAAATTAAGGCATGTTTGTCAAGTTTTTTCTTTTTTTTTGAGACGGAGTTTCACTCTTGTTACCCAGGCTGGTGTGCAATGGCACGATCTCGGCTCACGGCAACCTCCATCCCCTGGGTTCAGGCAATTCTCCTGCCTCAGCCTCCTGAGTAGCTGGGATTACAGGCACGCGCCACCATGCCCAGCTAATTTTTTATATTTTGAGTAGAGACAGGGTTTCACCATGTTGACCAGGATGGTCTCGATGTCTTGACCTCATGATCCACCCGCCTCGGCCTCGCAAAGTGCTGGGATTACAGGCTTGAGTCACCGCGCCCGGCCAAGTTTTTTCATTGTCAAGTTATTTTTTGCTCCTTTTCTGTATTTGGAAGGAAGTCTCTATATGCAGTCAACACTTCAGGAGTGAAGAATTATACTTTTCTCTCTTAAGGGGATGTATTTACGTATATTATTTGGGAATCTGCATGAGATATCTGTCTGTTCTCCTTTATTTATTTACCTATTTATTCCATCATTTATTTATAGCAGTATGGATACAGGACATTCATTTTTAGTTTAGAGCCTAATATTACTTTATTTCCATGCTTAGATTTTTCCAGCATTGCCATTGGGAGCTCTTTCAGTTATTTCCTGAGTCCTTTTGATAAATTCCCATCATTGTAGATTTTAAGAACTTCCTTATTTTAAGCTCTAAAATATACTCCTGGCCTATTGTGTATATGTCTTTACACATATAAATTGATGTCCTAGAAACATCAATTTCTACAAAGAGTATTGATTCCTTTATTGAACAATTTTATTAGAAACCAAAACTGTGTCCAGTGTGCCTTGTGCTAATGAGATATTGCTTTGGGGTCCTTTCAGCTGATAGATTAAGAAAATATATGGGGGTTACTAACCTATGTATATATACATAGCTCTAAATCTTTTTATGTTTAATCATATGCATATATATTAAGGCAAATATGAATTTATACCAATATCTCCAACTCTAATTCAGTACCATATAGATTATATAGACTTCCGCCTTTTGCTTCTATAACATTACAAAAGTGACTCCTGGCTCTCATTAGCCACCATCCTTTGACTTGATTTGTCAATTCTAGCGTATATGTATAGTGTTTTCAGAATTATTGCTCCATGTACCGTTGAGGAAACAACTTTATCAACTAGTGTACTGTTCTTATGTGTAATTTTTTTTATATCAGATCTGTTTTCCTCCAATCCCTCCAGTTAGGGTATTTTATGTGTTTGTAATTAAATTAGATTTTTTTGGTCATAATTTGTATTTCATCCTGAGATTGCCCAATAACCTCAATGATTTTTTCAAATTAGTGTAGCCTTTTCAGACTGATATATTTTACTTGACAATATATATTTAAGATTCACAAATGTCTTTATTTCACTTGAAAAAATCATTCCTTTTCATCTCTGAGTAAGATTTCGTAGCAAAAGTATGACACATATGCCCAGTTTTTGACAATTATAAATTAAGCTATGATGAATATTTATGTGCACTTTTTTGTGTTTGCAGACCTAAGTTTTTAGATGTTAGGTAAACATATAGAAACATAATTACTGGATTGTATGATGAGATAATGTTTAGCTTTGTCAGAAACTACAAAACTGCTTTTCAAAGTGGTGGTTACAGTCAGTTTGCAATCCCACCATCAATGGAAATGAGTTCCTGTTCCTTTTCATTCTCAATAGCAATTGGTGTTTCAGAGTTTTGGATTTTAGCCATTCTAGTATATGTATGGTGGTATCATTTTTTATATGTAATTTCAAATTACAAAATGACATTTTTAAGCATATTCTCACTTATTTGGCTTTAGCATATCTTCTCTGATGAGTTAACTATACAGATCTTTTGCCCATTTAAAAAAATTGGATTAATTTGGTTTTTGAATTTTTAAGTAGCCTTTTTTTTTTAATTAGCTGAGTGTGGTGTCACATGCCTGGTCCTAGCTAATTGAGTAGGTGAGGTGGGAAGTCCGCTTGAGGCCAGGAGTTTGAGGCTGCAGTGAGTTAGGATCATGCCACTGTACTCCAGTCTTGGTGACAGCCAGACTCTGTCTAAAAAAAAAATGATAGAATTCAATATATTGGAATGTGGTGTATATGTAGATATAGATACATGTGCACACACACGTGCACACACACACGCTATGGAATAGTACTCAGCCATAAAAATAAATGAATGATGTATTCTGCAGTGATGTGAATGGAAATAGAGGCCATTAAATTAAGTGAAATAACTCAGCAACAGAACGTAAAATTCCTCATGTTTTCACATGTCAGTGGGAGCTAAATAATGTTTACCAATGGGCATAGGAAGTGGAATATTAGACATTGGAGACTTAGAAGGGTTGGGAGTGGGGTGAGGAGTAAGAAATTACTTCATGAATACAATGTACACCATTCAGGAGATGGATATACTAAAAGCCCATACTTCATTGTTATGCAATATATTCACGTAACAGAACTTCCCTTGTACCCCCTACATCTATAAAAATAAAAAATATCTTTTTTAAATGCATTGGCTTTTGGCGTTGTATCTAGAGACTCATCAGCAAATCCAACATTACAGAATTTTCTATGTTTTCTTCCAATTATATGTTTTGCATTTGCATTTGAATCTGTGATCCATTTTGAGTTAACTTTTTGTGAATGGGATATGGACTATGTCTAGCTTCATTTTTTCACGTCTCATTGTTTCAGCACCATTTATTAAAAGTCTGTTTGTTGTTAACATATATTTGGACCTTTGACAAAGTTGAGTTGACTCTAGATGTGTGACTGTATTTCTGGCCTCTCTATTATTTGTCATTTATCTATATATCTATTATTTTTTCAGTACCATTCTGTCTTGGTTACTGTGAATTACAATGGGTTCTGAAACTGAGTGGTGTGATTGCTCCAACTATTTTCTTTCTCTGTGCTGTCTTATTTATTTGTTTTGTCTTTTGTCTTTCCATGTATACTCTAGGGTCAGTCTTGATTTTACACCAGTTTTCTGGAAGTATTCAGTGGAACTGTTTTGAATCTATGGATCAAGTTAGGAATTACTGACATCTTAACAATATAGAATCATCCAATTTATGAACATGGAATATATTTTCATCAATCATCACACACTGGATGACAACATTTCAATGACAGACTGCATATACAACAGTGAGATTATAATAGAATATTTTTCCTGTGCATTTTCTATGTTTAAGATATTAGACACATAAATACTTGTCACTGTGTTACAACTGCCTTTGTTATTCTGTATAATAACATGCTGTACAGGTTTGTAGCTTGGGATCAATAGGCTATACCACATAGCCTAGGTGTGTAGTAGGCTATACCTTATAGGTTTGTATGAGTGTTATGATATTTGCACAATAATGAAATTGCTTAACGTATTTCTCAGAATGTATCCCCATTGCTAAGTTACACAGGACTGTATTTAACTCTTTCAGTGTCTTTCACCAGTGTTTGTTATTTTTCTGCACACAGATTCTATACATATTTTGTTATGTTTATACCTACATATTTTGTTTTGGGATACTATTTTAAAATTTACTTTTAAATTTCAATTATTCACCTCTGGGGTACAGAAAAGCTACTGACTTTTATATATTAACCTTGTATCTTGTGACTTTGCTGTATTCTCACTAAGATCAGGAGCTTGTAACTAATTCTTTGGGATTTTCTACCTAGAAAATAATGTCATCTACAAATAAAGGGAGCTTTGTTTTTTCCTTTCTTATACATATACACTTTTCTTTTTCTTATCTTTTTGAAGTATTTAGGGCTTCCAGTACAACACTGTGTAGGCATGGTCTAATTCTTATCTTAGGGGAAAAGTATCCAATTTCTCACCATTAAATATTGTCAGCACCCAATCAAATATTTGGGCAGAGTCTCTAATGAAACTTTCCTTGTTGGCAACATTTTACACATGCTGTTATAATTCATTAATGGATTGCATTAAACACTTCCTATGTTAATTAACTGGGAGAGGATTTGTGGGAGCTTGCGCCTATTTTCCCTTAGACTTTACTCATAAGCCTTACTCTTTGATGCTTGTAGTTGGTATCCTTTTATTGTAATCAATGATAGCCATGACTATGATCACATGTTGAGTCCCATGAGTTCCTTAGAGAATCATCAAACCTGGAGTGGAACTTGAAGACACCCTCTGTTTCTATTTTCTATGAAATTTTGGAGAACTAATATTGTTACTAACTTAAATGTGTGGTAGAATTTACCAGGTAAATCATCTGAGCCAAGTGTTTCCTTTTTGGAAGGTTATTAGTTATTAATTCAATTCTTTCAGCAGATAGAGGAATAGTCAGAGTGTTAGGTACTCTGTGTAAATTTTGGTAGTTTTTGTCTTTCAAAAAATTGCTTTATTTTATCCTCAATTTTGGAATTTTTTTCCGGGTATATAATTCCAGTTCAATAGTTTAGTTTCTTTCTTTCATACTTTAATAATGTCATTCCATTGTCTTCAGACTTAATCTAGTTTATGATAAGAAGTCAGCTGTAATTACTGTTTTTCTCTTTGTATGTCTTTTCCCCATCTGTCTATAAGATTTTCTTTTTCTTTTTGTTTTCAGCATTGTGAGTATACTTAATTTTAAAAAGTTATATGGCTTTGTGTTCTCTGAACTTTTTGATTCTGTGACTTAATATTTGTCATCATTTTGGAAAATTATCAACCATTATTCTTCGCATGTTTCTGCCTGACTCTCTTTTTTCCTTCTGCAATTCCTACAAAGCAAATTTTAGACTATTCGCTATTGTCCCACAGCTTCTGGTTGTTATATTCGTTTGTCCTTCTACTCCTGCTCCTCTTTCCTCTTTTTCTCTTTGTGTTTCAGTTTGAATATTTTTTGTTTACTTGTCTTCAAGTTTACTGATTTTTGCACTTGGCTATCTTGAGTCTATTGACGAGGCCTAAGGCATTCTTTATCCCTATTATTGTGTTAACTCATCCTGATGATTTCTGAATCTATTAAAATTGGCTGAAATTAACTCATTTAATTTTGCATGTTGTTCACTTTTCCTATTAGAACCGTTTATTTAAAAAATAATTTTTGTTATTTTACATGTTTTATCAGAGTTTCAATATTTGTGCCATACTTGTGTCAAGTCTATTGATTGCTTTGTCTCTTTCCAGTGTGGGCATTTTTTTCTTTTCTATTCTTATACCTTGTAATTTTGTTGTTGTTCTTATTGAATGCCAGACAACTTGGATAAGACAGTAGAGACTGAGAGTACATGGTTTTTAATCTCTGGTAATGGGAATGCCTTTCCTTCTGTTGGTCTTTAGTGTGGGGAATGGATTAATTCTAGGCTGGAATTGGGTTGAATTTGAGGTTTGTTATTGTTATGGTTACCATCGTTGTACCACAGGTTTCAGACAACTCTGATGACACTATGTGGTAAGGTGGAAGCTAGTTTGCCAGAGGCTGTTTCTCAGTGTCTATTGCAACCTCAGTTTTAGGTCTTACATTTGCACTTGCCACATGGAGAGTCTGTCTCCATGCTCTTGCGTCTCTCCCAGAAGTAATGCAATGTATGTAACTCGTTATTCAGTGTTTGTAGATTGGTTGCGCAGGGGGCATTGGGGGGGTAACAAAATAAGTTATCTTTTGTTCTGATTTCATCTCAGCCTTAGGCAAACACTATGTCCCTGGGACTCAGGGATGTGGCCTTCTCAGCATCCCTGCTTTTCTCCCAATAATGTATCTAAACTCAACAGATATTTCTGCCCCTGAGTCTCCCTCAGGAGTGGAGACATTTTGCTCTCTCTTTCTCACACTGCAATGGGTTTTTATAGATGTCCTAAGATGATGAATGTTTTCACCTTTTCTCCCACAAGTTAAAGTTTTTGTTCCATGTTGGAGATAGGGCAGAAGGATCCAGCTGAGAACCCTACAGCAATGATTTTTCTTCCCCTCTCCCAGACCTGTTCCATGATGGATTCTTTTTCAACACTCTCCCTGATTATTATTATTATTTTGTCACATGTCCTTGCTCTGTCCCCTGTTAACAGCAAAGGTCCTGTTAAATGTGTTCATTTTTTTTTTGCATACTATATATGCTCTGTAACTGCTAGTTTACTTCTGTTTTCTTTTTTTTTTTTTGAAAGAAAAGGAGTGAAGGAGAGGAAGAAAAAGAGGGAGAGAGAATGGGAATGTAGCTTTATTCTAAAAATGGGTATTAATAATGGCCGATCAATATTTTGTGTATTTAAGGTGGAGAATGTACATTTTGTGTATTTAAAATGGAGAGCTCTATAAATATTTATTGAGTTTACTTGTTTCAGTTCTGAGTTCAAGTCCTGGATATCCTTATTAATTTTCTGTCTCGTTGAGTCTAAATCTCTTTATGAGTCTTATGTATCTGGCTGTTGGGATCGTTAGCTCTTATTGTTGCATTGATCCTTTTACCTCTATATCTTTGTTGCTTTGAAATCTACCTGATTATTTTTGTGACTATTCATTGAAAGACCTAGTGGAAAGAGTTAAAAAAGAGTTCAAACTCCCCTTTCATCTTTTGCCTTCTATTTATCCACTTAGGCTACCATAAAATACCTAAAACTAGATGGCTTACAAAGCAGGGAAATGCTTTTTTCAGAGTCCTAGAGGCTAGAAATCTAAGATCAAGATTTCAGCAGTATTGCATTCTGGCAAGGCCTCTTTTCCTGGCTTGTCAACAAGTCACCTTCTCATGTGTCCTCACATGGCCTGTCTACTGTGCATGTGTAGAGAGCAAGTGCTCAGTTGTCTTTCTCTCTGATGTAAGGAAATCAATTCCGCTGAACCAGAGCCCTGCTCTCCTGACATCTAACCTTGACTATCTCCCAAAGGCCCCATTTCCACATATCATTCCATTGTGGGGTAGGGATTCTACAAATGAATCAAAAGGGAAATGCAAATCAGTCCATAGTAGGCCCCCCTGGAGCGTCACACCCTTTTGTTCACCCATATGTTGCTCCTTCAACTTCTTAATTATTCCAACTTAATTCTTTTGACCAGAGTTCTGCTGTTTCTATTCCGGTGAAACAGGTACTCACGTTCCATATCTCTCTGCAGATGCTTATCTCTGTTTATATTTTGGAGTAGTTGGTATTTGTGGACTCTGTTAGGTTTAAGGTAAGTTGTAATCTTTCAGTTTGCCTGGCTTTCTCAATTTCTCTCTCTCTCTTTTTCCTTCTGTCTTTCTAGTTGACGGCTACGCTTTTCCCAGCTTTCTAGGTCTCCTAGAGGTCACCAACCTATTTTACTTTTAGTAGTAAAAGTTCAGGTATTTTTGTTCCATTGGAATAGATTAATTTTGTGGTAAATAGTCTTATTTCGCAAATGGAACAGAATATAGAGCTGAGGTCTCTGAATCAAATTAATCAAAATATAACCTACTCTCAAGGGAATCCTAACCTATGCCAGTAATAGAGTTGTAGAAGATCCAAAACTGTTTTCTCATTACATGGCCCCTATGAGATGGACGTACTCTAAGCAATGGTCTGAGTTTGTTATGTGCCTAACGCTGTTCCTGTGTTGTCCTACTTAATCCTCATAGCAAACATTTGAAGTAGCCAACAGGAAAATGAGGCTTACAGTGACTAAGAAATGTGCCCAGGGTTGTACATCTAGCAAATAGCAAGGATAAGATATGAACCAAAGCAGCTTAACTTCAGAGTCTGCACACTTAATCACTGAACTCCTCTGTCTCCTGAGAAATGGAAGTAACCTTCAAATAATCATATGCTGGGGTCTGAAAAATAAAATCCATTATCTACTTTCTGAGTTACTTGGCCACACTTTTGGAAGGTGAATAGGGATTAGTTTTGTTGATTTTACAAATTCAGAAAAGATGCCTCCCTGAAAGTATTGAAATAATTCTTTGTTCATTTATGTGCTGGCCCAGAAGAAAACAACTGTTATTGTTTTTGTGTATTTAAATAGGATGTGTGTTGATCGAAAATATACACATAGATTCAGTCCTTAGATCGGAGCTAGTTAGCTTTTCATTGTATGTAAATGGCTTTTTCACAATTCATTGCTAATGAGATCCTCTATTGCGTAGAAAATATTCAGAATCAAACTTCAAAATTTTAATGAGTAAAAGTGACCAACATTTGACCTCTTTTCATAGATACATAATTGAACAATAAGTAGTTATCCTAAAATAATCATGGACTCCAATGAGAATGTATTGAAATGATAATTACTGTATTATGCTGATTGATTAAGGTTATGAAGTTATTAGTATGGGGGTGAAGGGTCACAAATTTAAGTTGTCCTTAGTTTAATTTGAATTCTGTCAATAAAAGTGGAAATAATTGTGATACTCATATTTTATAAAAAATTATTCTTTCTTCTAATTAATGTCCTTGTCATTCTATAAGCAATTAATCAAAAAATTAATTATTTCCTACAACCGTTATAAAAAACATGTCCTATAACATTTTCTAGTTTTTTTTCCTGGTAAGTCTGTTGACATAAACTACCACCAACTAAATGTAAAGAAATTTAAGGCAGAGGATGATTTTTACATAATTTCTCATTCAAACTTGATTTTTTAAAAGTTGGGAAAACTAAATGTAAAGAAATTTAAGGCAGAGGATGATTTGTACATAATTTCTCATTCAAACTTGATTTTTTAAAAGTTGGGAAGAAATTATTTATTCATTGCTTATATGGAATGTTCTAGATATGTTACATATTTTACTTTGCTATAATACAATTTTATAAGACAATATTTATTCCTGTTTCATAGATAAGGAAACTAAATCTCATAAGAGGTAACAAAACTTAGCCAAGTAGATTCTAAAAGAGGTAGTGAACACAGTTTTATCTGCTTTGTTTCATATTCATTCACTAGCAAAATCACAGTGTAGCCAAAATGTATTCTAAAATAATTTTCGAAATTAGCCTAATTTTTAAAAACCTGGTAATATCTTCAAGGTTCCTAATTAATATGTCATCCAATGGTTATTGTATGGAGCCCAATAGAGTACAAATTTTTTCAGTGAACATATGGGTTAATAATATTTCAAATGTCTCTAGTAACAGGGTGGTTGCTCTGTTATCCCTTACTCCCTCGGCAAAATTATTAGCTGTGTAAACATGTGACATTTATGACTGGAGGTGTTAATAAGGCCTCTGTAGTGATTTCAGCCGTAATTAGTGGTAATTACCCAGCAAAATATTACCAAACAAAAATAAGAACAAAAAAAAGAATAAGAGAAAAAATAATAAAAGTACCAATAGAAATAGAGCTAGGTAGACTTCCTTTCAAATTCTGGCTCCAATGTTTACCCCAGCCATGTGACTTTGAGCAACCAGCTTAACCTCTGAGCTAACTTTTCTAAGTTGTCAAAAGGAGATAATAATGTCTGCCATCTATGGTTATTGGAACATTCAGTTATGTAAAGATTTCTAGTACAGCTCCAGCACCAAATAAAGACTCAATAGCTGTTAGTTTCTTGTTTTCCTTATTTTTTTTCTCTTGTGTTGATGTCTCATAATCAGGACCATTCCTAAATTGTCCTAAAAAGTGGCCACTGGCATGGGATTATATTTTAAACCATATTGTGAAAAATAAACCTGAAGGAGATGCCATTTGATGTGGTAATAGCTGAAGCACCGATGGTGTCTTCTTTTATACTAAGGTGGAAATGTAGAAATCCCTTAGGATGATGACTCTTTGTGATGTTCAGGAAGCATTATTCTTCACAGGAGGAGAGAATTGTTTTACATTCTTCCTTTATAATATGTCTCATTACACCTTTCAAACATATACATTTCATTACACACTTCTATTAAAGCATCTCATTATAACTTTCAAATATGTACATCTCATTACATTTCCTTTAAGCATCTTTACATATTCTCCATTTGTGGATTTCATTAAAGCTTTTCCCTTGTATATCTCATTACTAAACTACTTTCATGTATGTTATTATAGCCTATATTTTTCATTACATTACTTAAACATGCACATCTCATTACACCTTTCTATTTATGCATCTCATTACACTCCTCAAAAATGTGTATCATATTACATCTTCTCCTTTGCATATCATTACATTTGTCCAATTATGCATCTCATTATGCCATTTCATTTATGCATTTTATTATATCCTTCCTTTAATCCATGCCATTAAGCTTCTTAAACCCAAGTATCTAAGTAAACCTCCACTGTATGCCATTGTATACATCTTACAGGCATTATCTTCATTTTTCCATGTGTCACTTTTCTGGCACCCTTTAAAGATACAAATCTTGGTCTGAGGGACTGAATTTTTCTTTTTAAATATACATATCTTATCATATATTTATTACATTTTAGAAAATGCCCCTTTCATATTTTATTTTTTTCCTTTTCTATTAAAACCTTCAAGAATAAGTGACTTACACTCTCTTTAATAATGTCAAGTAATAAGTATCATCACACCCTTCAAATAGCAATATATCCTTTATTAGAGACCCTTGCACCCATAGTTTTATGCTTTCTAGTATTCTTTTCAAATATGTGCATCTCATTGCTGTCTCTTGGATATGCACTGTTATTTACCCTTGATCAATTACATTTCTTTTTCTTCCTTAAATCATCTCTGTCTTAGATGGTTGGGGTTATAGCATCTGATCGTTATCTTCAGCCATAAATGAGATTTCTCCTGTTGTTTGTTCTTCTCTAGGTTATTACTTTTCCTCTATACAAATATCCACTCTCCCTGAGGCGATAGATGCCTTTGGAATAAATTAAGGAGTCAAATATTGCCAAATGGTCTGTGAGTTACTTTGCATAAATTCTATTTTATTGTGAGAGCATTTTTGTAGTGGTACTATTCCAAAGCATCAAATTGTTTAAACTTCAATATTCACTAGGCTTTAATTGTGTGATTTTTGTGAGTAATAATGAGATTGTGTTAGGACATTTATTATATGGACATTATAATGAAGAGTCTACCAACAACACATCCATTAAATATGAATAATATATCCAAAATTCTATAAATTTGAGTGTAAAGTGGGACACCTGCGAAGTATAGTGACTTGAGAACATTCATAGGGTATTGACCCATACAGCCCAGATATAACCCTGTCATCAAAAGAATACTGAGTTAGATCAAGTAGATTTGAATTTAAGTCATACTCCCTTCTAGTATGTGAAAATTGGGCAAAGCTTCTTAATTTCATTGAGTAGTTTTACCATGGCATGAAGATAACTCATGTATGTATCACCTGTTAATGTAGTTGAAAATATATATGTATTTGTCTCCTATTAAACAGATAATTTTTGATAAACACTTTTTAAGGTGATTTGTGCCATTTTTTGAATTTTTTATATAGTCATCTTTTCTCTATGATAATTTCTGAGCTCCTGCTGTGTTCCAGGTACAGTTCCAGTTGCTGGCAATATAGCAATGGGCAGACAAGATCCAGATTCTAATGGAAATCTATTTTTTTGGGGGGGGAGATGTAGATAATTAGGATATAAAAAGAATGAACAAAATTTCAGATAGTGAGAAATGTAACAAATAAAGCTGAGGAGCTTTATTTTGGTATATTGAGACATACAGATGCTTAATGTTTGATGCTTTTGAATAGCACCACTGCAAACAACAAAAGTAGCTGTAATTACCCCAGGCTGGAAGAGACAAGGGGAGGGAATTGCTGTCACAGGAACTACATGAAAGCTGGATATTGAGAAGACAGGCTTCCAGATATGCACTGTGGTTCTAAAAGGATGAAGCCTTTGACAGAACTATAGAGCTGAAGAAGAGAAAAGAAAGGGAAAAATAGTCCCACATTCTTCCTGCCCCTTCTCTGCTCTCTTACTGGCACTTCCCATTGTCTGAGTCCAATAGGATAGAAGGAAGAACCATAGTGATACATGCTATAGGCCACTCTACTTCAACACCCTAAACAGAATACATAAATAGTCTAAATGGGAAGATAACTCACAAAAGAATGACCAGAGTGTCTTCCACTTCCATGCTATGCGATTTTGCCATGCTTGCCTTACTATATTACTTTTATTCAGGTTACTCTGAATTATTTTGTTCATAACATAAATTACTCTATACAGCATATTATTATTTTGCAAATTTTTAAATCTCCACTTCTTAACAGGATGTAAGCAACCTGAGGCGGGGTCATGTGTGGTCTTTTTCTTTGCTATATCCATATATATGATTCTAAGTAGCGATGTTACAGAAACAAATTACAGTTAAGAATTCGAACCAGAAACCACTGTGCTAAAAGAGGTAATCAGATTCTGAGAAAACTTCTGAGGTTGAAAACTGAAATCAGGATAAGAGAGGAAAAAGGAAAAAGACTATGAATGTGATGCTATCCACTGTGGTCAGAGAGATAATAATCATGGATTGCCAGGTAGAGAATTACAGACCTATATGACAAAGAAAAGCAACAATAGCTAAAACACATTAAACAGTTATATTTTAATAGTTAATTATTTGTATCCAAATTTACATTCAAATTTGCAGAATACTGTATGTATTACTTAGATTAAAATGGCTTATATGTTGGTAGAATCTTAGCCACATGGTCTGACTATGTTTTTTAGGGCTGCTGTAAAAATTATTACAAAGTCTGGATGCTTTAAAACAACAGATTTCTTGTCCTATAGTTCTGGAGGGAAGAAGTCTGAAACTGAGTTTTCAGCAAAGTAATGCACATTTTAAAGGTTCTATGGGAAAATCAACCTCTGCTTGCCTCCTCCCAGCTTCTGGTGACTCCCGAGAGTCCTTGGCACTCCTTGGCTTGTAGCTGCATCCCTCCAATGTCTACCTCTGTCTTTACGTGGTTTTCTTTCTTATGTGTGTCTTTGGGTCCTTTCTTTTTACAAGGATACCAGCCATTGGGTTTGGGACCCAGTCTCGGTCAGTATAACTCCATCTTTACCTAAATAATTATATGAGCAAATATCCTATTTCTAAATAAGGTCATATTTAGAGGTTCTGGATGGATCTGAATCTTGGAGAGACATTATTTCACCAACCACATAATCCATGTAATGAACACACCCAGATAGTTACCACCAAAAGATTTTCTTATGGAAGAATGTACTTATTCTTAAAATCCCAGTTGAAGACATTATTTATGTTGTGTGATTTAAAAAAATGCCTAAATTAATGAGCTCAACTGATATTGCTCCTGCCCTATTCTCTCTAGATCCACTGCATGAGTTCCCTGACAAGAAAGGTTACATCAGTGGGACAGCAGGAGTTGTTGCTCCTGCCAAATCCAAAGAGCATATCGTGACCTACCTGGCCCTGTATTATCTTCCCTAACCTACCCTCCAGTATCCCCTCATTCTTCTCCCTTCCAAATTGTGTCTCAGCCACTGTGGCCTATTTTTCCCATTTATTTAATAAACCCAGATTGTTCCCCTCTTCTGATTCTTGGCACTCTGCTGGGAAGTACTTTCTCCACATTTCACCACGGCTGATTCTTTCTCCTTGTTCCAGATTCAGCTCAGTGGTCACCATATTAAGGGGGTATCCCGGGAGAGCCTACTTGACTAATGGGTCTCGCAATACTGTATTCTCACACTCTGTATCACAACATTTCCGTGTTCTCTGTCTCTCCTTTTTTTAATCATTTACAACTTACTTGACACTCATATGTTATCTGCCTCCTTTACTACTTGAGCTCTCCAAGGTCATCAGTCTTGTTTCCCATCTTTGCACGCTTATCACAGAGTTCCCATTACCAAGAATACTTCATGGTACGTAGTGATACATAAGAATTGAATGAATGAGTGCAGTGGGCAACGATTTTCCTAAAATTTATTATTTACTCAACTTGCTTTAAAAAACAGATTCTGCAACGATCATTTAGGTAGGGGAACAAAATAGTATTTTTTTTTTCTTTACATCATTCTCAGCAAATTGACACAAGAACAGAAAAGGAAACACTGTATATACTCACTCATAGGCGGGTGATGAACAATGAGAACACATGGACACAGGGAAGGGAGCACCACACACTGAGGTCTATTGGGGGAAATAGGGGAGGGAC
>CM052649.1:162271886-162335598 GCA_028533165.1 Leontopithecus rosalia | reverse complement strand
TCTTACTGTAATTACATAGAAGTGATTTAGCTTGAAATATTTCAGTTACTGTTTTATGCTATGAGCAATGTTCCCAAAGGTTCTGGACTAGTTAGGATGTTGTAATAGTTACTACTCATATTTAAAAATAATGCTTTTATGTCAGACATTTACTCAATAAAAAAATACATAAAAAGTCTGACTAAATGCCTTTGTCTTAGCATATGCACAATCACATGTTTAACAGTGCTTTTCTTCAGTAACTAATATTTTATTAATTGCTGGATAATAAAAGTAAACTGAAAATATAAGGAAACTACCAATAATAAGTTTTCCCTTTTTAAAATAATTATACTACAAACGCATCTAAACTTAGCCTAGAAAAATCACTGTACTCTTTCAATAATCACTTGAAGGCATTTCACTACACTATGTTTGAAATACTGAAAATAAGTTGAGTACTATGTAATTTCTTAAGTTCTATACACAGGCTAAAAATGCTTTTAAAATTCCCCCCAATTTTTTTTCTTTGATAATAGTCATATAAATAACAAGATACTTCTCTTCTTTAAAATATGAAAGAAAATTTTCCACAATGGACAAATGAATTGAGAGTTATGAATGACTTTGTATACTTGGAAACTTATGTGAATTATGAGGTTTAGAAATATACAAAGATACTTTAAAAGATAACATATAGAAGAGATCTATACAGTTCATAGTTTTATACATAAAACACCATCTAACATATACTCAGGAGATGCTCCCTAAGATTTAAGAGAAACTTATATGCTCAAAACAGAGATTTATGGTAATTTTATCTCTGCAAGGCACTTAGCTAAAGAAGCAACTTGTGGCATAAATATCAACGATTTCATACCCTTTTTCATATTACAAGGACCTTGATTTGGCTCCTTAGGACATACCATTACACTTACAAATGCCACCTTCAGACTATACCAGCCTTTCTTACATGCAAGCCACAAAGAGGATATGAATTTGTTCTAAACCCAGTTGTCATTTGTATTTGTACCTGCATATATCTGAATTCTCATCTGCTCCAGAAATATATGAATATACACATGTACACACACATTGTCACAATTCAGGTAAAGACGTTCAGAACATTTTAATATGACTAAAGTATTAAAATAATTTAAAATTAGTAAAATTTGAGTAGAGGAGAGAGCACAGTAGCATTTATTGAGCAATTACTATGTTTGGCACAGAGCCAAGTAATATGAGGCAGAAAGAATAATACAATTATTAGCTTTATTTCACAGATGGCGAATCAGAAGCTGAAATACCTAAATTCACAGAACTAATAAACAGAAAAACTAGGTTTTTAACGAAAGCAGTCTTTGATCCAGAGCATGGATTCCTAACCTTACTGTATCCTGGGTATTATCAGCTTACTCTCAATTTTATGAATCTCTAAAATAACATTCTCATCTAAAAATATCTAATAGAAACACTTTCTTTTGTGGTTAGATACTATTTTCCTAGGCTTATCTCTTTTACAATTCAAATAATTCTTAAAAGACTTAATGCGTTTAAGTCTTCTTAAAGGCATTTATTTGTAAGCTCACCTACTCATGGGACCAGAGGCCTGTCATATTTATTCTTTAATCCCCAAATCTAACCTAGAACCTAGCCCAAAGTATGAGTATCCAGTGAATGGATAATGCATGCCAAGGTCTTAAACAGCTGAATGAAGATGCTAGGCAAATATGAGTGTGTGTCTATATGTGTGAGAATGTGTGTGGAAAACAATGAATTCTGATATTAAGAATATACAAGAAAGTGAAAGAAAGGTCTCTATCAACTTCATAGGAGAATAGGAAATGCTCTCATGCTGATGAATTTCTTTAATCCAAAAATAAATGGAGGCATTGCAACTAGAAAATAACTCCTGCTTCAGAATAGCATATTACTATAAAGTAACAGTTGAATGTATGAATTTGTTAGCCTTGTAGCTATAGGCAAGTAAATATATTCATTACCAAGATGGATTAAAAATAGTGTCTAAAGCATTTAGAATAAATTAGAAATACTACCAAGTTCATTTGAAAAAGTGTCCATTCAAAAAGCAATTTATAGTTAGCAAGTTTTTTCCATATGAATTATTATTTGAACAAATGTTTGAGATACATCAGAGAACATAGGATACTAAGATCTTGTCCTCTCTTGGCTTATAGTCTCATAAGGATATGACAGCAGATAATAGACATAATAAGTTAACTCTATAATCTGTTAGAAGGTAATTTGTAAGATAAAGAAAGAAAACTGAGTAG
This sequence comes from Leontopithecus rosalia, assembly GCA_028533165.1. Lineage (NCBI taxonomy): Eukaryota > Metazoa > Chordata > Mammalia > Primates > Cebidae > Leontopithecus > Leontopithecus rosalia. The sequence goes on along the minus strand of CM052649.1, from coordinate 162,333,325 downwards.
GATAAGAGGATTGGAAGCATAGAGGGCAGAGCATAATTTAGATAGAATGAAGAGTAGTTAAGGCTCATGAAAAAGGCGAACTTTCCACAAAGGCTTTAAAATAAGGTGAGGGAGTTAGTAAAGTGGATATCCAGGTAGCTACTTTAAGGACAGCAAATTTCTAGATCAAAGAGCCTATGACAGATGGGCATCTGGCCTAGTCAGTGAACAGCAATAGTGTGACCAGCTCTTTCAGTTTACCCAGAACTGCCTAGGTTTAGCACTGAGTCCCTTGTTTTGGGAAAACACTCCGAACAATAGAAATGTATTGTCTTACAGTTCTGAAGGCTCAATGTCTGAAATCAAAATCTTGACAGGGCAGTGTTCCTTCTGAAACCTATAGGGGAAAGATCCTTCCTTACCTTTCCAGATCCTTACCAGCAATTTTTGCTTGTAGTATAACAATATACTACTTGATTTAAATGAAGCATTTATTCCAAAGATATTCAGTTGTTATGTTCCCAGGTATGATGATAGGTTAGTATAATGATTCCAAAATATGGTCTTTCATCACCTAGGATATTTTCATTTATTCCAGTTGGTGTTATAAAATCCCCAGGAAGAAACATATATTTAAACACTTTTTAAATCCCTGTAATACCTTTAGAACAGGGAATACTATTAGACAGTGAAAGATAGATTGGCAATCTCCAAGCATTTAAGAAACACTGATTTAGAACTAAAAGTGAACATTTTAACTGGAAGATCAAATCTTTGGGATAAAGTTCACGATTGCCTTCAAAATCTGAAAGCATAGCTATTGAAATTCACTATATCAAAGACTGCCATAGGAGCCAACAGTGTCAGCATTTCTAATGGATGGCTCCTTAGAGTTCTGGCACACTATCTTTGGTGTAGACTGGCATCATAGTGGATTAGCTCTGCAGTTTCTTTCCAGCTCTTTTTCTCTTCCACATACACAATCTGTCTGTGTCAACTTTATTTCTATCAAGCTGGAGAAAATGAGCTGAGGTAGAGGAAGAGGGAAAATTGACAGGGAATATATTCTTGACCAGCATTTGTGATATATTCTCTAACAGATAGGAAAACATGTCAAAAGATGACCAGAATTTGTAATCTCTCTAGGAACAAATCTCATCTTGACTTGGAGGAAGTTAAAATAAATTTAACCTTCAGAAAGTTAAACTTGGATCTAGGGGTTGAATGTCTGCCAGTCCAGTTTGATTGTCTTTTCAACAAAGATCTAGGATTTTCCATATATACTACGTACTTTTTTGCAAATTATTGTAGATGGATAAAATATAAAATATATTAAACATCTGAGATGTTCTAATATAGCTTTCTCATTCTATAGACATTTGGAGCCGTATAAATCATTGTTCTGAGAGGCCATCCTGTAGCACCTCAGAGCCATGACAACAAAAATGTCTCCAAACATTACCAAATATACCCTGGAAAGAGAAAGCGTGCAGTATAGAATCACTCATATGACAGAAAGACAAACTTGTTGTTGCTGTTTGCTTTATCTTTCTGTTGTATTCAAACCAAGTTAGTAACTGCCATTTTACACACACAACCTCCTCTCTCTCTCCATGCTTTGTACTGATTGACTTTTACATGACCTTCTTTTCAAAATTATGCTAAAATTAAGAATCTAGTAAGAATTAGTCTTTCAAGCTTCCACATAACTATAATGCCCTATTAGCTGGATCCTTCACACTTAGTGCAATGATAACTGATATTTACAGTAAACTCAAAGCCTCATGAATTTCTCAAGTGCCTTTTGAATAGCCAAAGAAAGTTAAATTTCATTAAGTGTGGTTTTAAGTGTTTTTTAATCTATTCAAATTCTTTAAAAATTGGTATTGTATACATATGATAACTTTTTCCATTCTTTGACCATACATGAAGACAGAGGCAATACTATTAAATTCCATTGGCATGACTGAATCATTTAAATACATTAAGATGTCAGCTCAAGTTAGGCTGGAATTGGTGCTTATTTCCCTTTTTAAAAAGGAATTTACTAATAATTTATTGAAGTATTTATTTGATAGCCTGGTATATTTGATTGAAAAAATAGAAATTAACTCATTTACAAGTGATTGTATTTAAAAACAATTTTAAATCAACTTTTAAATTCCAGGGTACATATGCAGGCTGTGCAGGTTTCTTACGTAGGTAAACATGTGCCATGCTGGTTTGCCGCACAGATTAACCCATCACCCAAGTATTAAACCCAGCACCCATTAGCTGTTCTTGAATTTCTCCCTCCCCCACCCTCCTGATAGGACCCAGTGTGTATTGTGCCCTACAGTGTGTCCATGTGTTCTCACTGCTTAGCTCCCACTTACAAGTGAGAACATGCAGTGTTTGGTTTTCTGTTCCTGCATTAGTTTGCTGAGGATAAGAGCTTTCAGCTCCATTCATGTCCCTGCAAAGAACATGATCTCATTTCTTTTTTATGGGTGCACAGTACTCTATATACCATAGAGTATGTACCACGATTTCCTTATGCAGTATTTTGATGATGGGTATTTGGGTTGATTCCCTGTCTTTGCTATTGTGAATAGTTCTGCAATGAACATACACATGTATGTATCTTTATAATAGAATAATTTATATTCCTTGGGTTATATACCCAGCAATGGGATTTCTGGATCAAATGGTCTTTCTGTCTCTAGATCTTTGAGGAATCTCCACACTGTCTTCCACAGTGGTTAAACTAATTTACATTCCCTTAGTGTGGAAGCATTCATTTTTCTCAGCAACCTCACCAGCATCTGTTGTTTCCTGGCTTTTTAATAATTGCCACTCTGACTGGCATGAAATGGTTTCTCACTGTGGTTTTGAATTGCATTTCTCTAATGATAAATAATGGTGAGCCGTTTTTTTCATGTTTGCTGGCTGCGTGAATGTCATCTTTTGTGAAGTGTCTGTTCATGTCCTTTGTCCACTTTTTAATGGGGTTGTTTGTATTTATTTCACAAATTTGTTAATTCCTTGTAGACTCTGGATATTAGATCTTTGCCAGATGGATAGATTGCACAAATTTTCTCCCATTCTGTAGGTTGTCTGTTCACTCTGATGATATTTTTTTATGCTGTACAGAAGCTCTTTAGTTTAATTAGATTTTATTTGCCCATATCCTGAATGGTATTGCCTAGATTTTCTTCTAAGGTTTATATACTTTTGGGTTTTTCACTTAAGTCTTTAATCCATCTTGAGTTAGTTTTTGTATATGGTATAAAGGAGTCCAGTTTTAATTTTCTGCATATGGCTAGCCATTTCTCCAAGAACCATTTATTAAATAGAAAATCCTTTCACTATTGCTCGTTTTGTCTGGTTTGTCAAAGATCAGATGATTGTAGATGAGTGGTCTTGTATCTGAGTTCTCTATTCTGTTCCATTGGTCTGTATGTCTGTTCTTGTACCAGTACCATGCTATTTTGATTACTGTAGACTTGTAATATGGTTTGAAGTCAGGTAGCATGATGCCTCTGGCTTTGTTCTTTTTGCTTAGCATTGTTTTGGCTATATGGGCTCTTTTTTGGTTCCATATGAATTTTAAAATAGCTTTTTCTAATTCAGTGAAGAATGTTAATGGTAATTTAACAGAAGTAGCATTGAATCTAAAAATTACTTTGTACAGTATGACCATTTTTGTGATATTCATTCTTTCTATCCATGAGCATGAAATGTTTTTCCATCTTGTTTGTGTCCTCTCTGATATCCTTGAGCAGTGGTTTGTAGTTCTCCTTGAAAAGGTCCTTCACTTCCCTTGTTCACTGTATTCCTACATATTTTATTCTCTTTGTAGCAATTGTGAATGGGAGTTCATTCATGATTTGACTCTCTTCTTGCTTATTGGTAGGAATGCTAGTGATTTTTGAACATTGATTTTGTATCCTGAGACTTTGCTGAAGTTGCTTATCAGCTTAAGAAGCTTTGGGGCTGAAATGGGGTTTTCTATACACAGGATCATGTCATTTGCAAAAAAAGATAATTTTATTTTCTCTCTCCCTATTTGAATATTCTTTATTTCTTTCTCTTGCCTGATTGTCCTGGCCAGAACTTGTGATAGTATGATAGTATGTTGAATAGGAATGGTAAGAGAAGGCATCTTTGTCTTGTGCTGGTTTTCAAGGGGAGTGCTTCTAGCTTTCACCCATTCAGTATGATACTGGCTGTGGATTTGTCACATATGGCTTTTTGATGTGCTGCTGGATTTGCTTTGCCAGTATTTTGTTGAGGATTTTTGCATTTATATTCATCAGGGATATTTGCCTGAAGTTTTCTTTTTTTGTTGTGTCTCTACAGGGTTATGGTATCAGAATGATGCTGGACTCATATGATCAGTTAGGGAGGAGTCCCTCCTTTTTAATTATTTGGAATAGTTTCAGTAAAATGGTTCTAGTTAACTTTTGTACCTTTGGTAGAATTCAGCTGAAAATCCTTACAGGCCTGGGCATTTTTGGTTGGTAGGCAATTTATTACTGCCTTAATTTCAGAACTTGTTTTTGGTTATTTCATGATTTACTTTCTTCCTGGTTCAGCCTTGGGAGGGTGTAGGGATTCAGGAATTTATGCTTTTCTTCTAGATATTCTATTTCATGTGCATAGAGATGTCTATAGTATTCTCTGATGGTTGTTTGTATTTCTGTGGGGTCATTTGTGATAGCCCCCTTATCATTTCTGATTGTGTTTATTTAAATCTTCTCTTTTATTCTTTATTAGTCTAACTAGTGGTTTATCTATTTTATTATTTATTTTCAAAAAGCCAGCTCCTAGATTTGATGATTTTTTTGAAAAGTTTTTGTGTCTCTATCTCCTTCAGTTCCACTCTTGGTTATTTCTTGTCTTCTGCTCAATTTTGGATTTGTTTGCTCTTGGTTCTCTAGTTCTTTTAGTTGTGATGTTAGGTCATTCATTTGAGATCTTTCTAGTTCTTTTATGTGACATTTAGTGCTAAAAATTTCCCTCTTAACACCGCTTTATTTACATCCCTAAGATTCTTGCATTGTCTCTTTGTTCTCATTAGTTTCAAGGAAATTCTTGATTTCTGTCTTAATTTCATTATTTGCTCAGAAGTAATTCAGGAGCAGGTTGTTCAACTTCCATGTAGCTGTGTGGTTTTACTGAGTTTTTTTTTTTTCTTGAGTTTTAATTTGATTGTGCTGTGATCTAAGAAACAATTTGTTTGGATTTGAGGTTTTTGCATTTGCTGAGGAGCATTTTACTTCCTACTATGTGATCAATTTTAGAGTAAGTGCCAAGTGGCAATGAGAATGTATATTCTGTTATTTTGGGGTGGAGAGTTCTGTAGATACCTATCAAGTCCACTTGATCCAGAGCTGAGTTCAAGTACTGTAATTTTTGTTAATTTTCTGTCTCAATGGTCTATCTCTTATAGTCAGTGAGGTGTTAAAATAGCTCACTATTATTGTCTGGGAGTCTAAGTCTCTTTGTAGGTCTCTAAGAATTTGCTTTATGAATCTGGGTGCTCTTATATTGGGTGCATATGTGCATATAAATTTAGGATACTTAGCTCTTCTTGATCTATTACACCCTACATTATTTTGTAATATCCTTTTTGGTCGTTTTTTATCTTTGTCAGTTTAAAGTCCATTTTGTCAAAAACTAGGATTGCAACCCCTATTTCTTGTTCTGCTTTCCATTTGCTTGGTAAATTTTCTCCCATCCCTTTATTTTGAGCCTATGTGTGTTTTTGCATGTGAGATGTTTCTCTTGAAGACAACATACCAGTGGGTTTTGACTCTTTATTCAGATTGCCATTCTGTGTCTTTTAATTGGGGCATTTCTTTCTCTCTCTCTTTTTTTTGGAGATGGCATTTTGCTCCGTTGCCAGGCTGGACACTACAACCTCTGCCTCCTAGGTTCAAGTGATTCTCCTGCCTCAGCCACCTGAGTAGATGGGATTACAGACATGGGCCACCACATCCAGCTAATTTTTGTATTTTTAGTAGCAACAGGATTTCTCCATGTTGGCCAGGATGGTCTCAATCTCCTGACCTTCTAATCTGCCTGCTTCGGCCTCCCAAGGGGCATTTATTTCATTTAAACTTAAGGTTAGTATTGTTATGTGTGAATTTGATCTGTCATGATGTTAGCTAGTCTTTTTGCCAACTTATTTATGTAGTTGCTTCATAGTGTGGCTGGTCTGTGTACTTCAGTGTGTTTTCTTAGTGGCTGCTAATGGTCTTCCCTTTCCATATTTAGTGCTTTGTTTAGGAGCTCTTTCAAGGCAGGCCTGGTGGTGACAAATTCCCTCAGTATTTGCTTTTCTGATAAGGATCTTATTTCTCCTTTGCTTATGAAGCTTACTTTGGCAGTATATGAAATTCTGGGTTGAAAATTCTTTGCTTTAAGAATGTTGAATATTGCCCCCCCAGTCTCTTCTGAATTGTAGGGTTTCTACCCAGAGGTATACAGTTTGTCTATTGGCTTCCTTTTGTAGATGACCTGGCCTTTCTCTCTGGCTGCCCTTAACAGTTTTTCTTTTGACATTGGAGAATCTGATGATTGTGTCTTTGGGTTGATTTCTTTTCCTGGAGTATCTTACTGGGTTCTCTAGATTTCCTGAATTTGAATGTTGGCCTGTCTTGCTAGGTTGGGAAAGGTATCCAGGATGATATACTGAAGTGTGTTTTCCAACTTGATTCCATTCTCCCTGTCTGTTTCAGGTACTCCAATCAGTCATAGGTTCAGTCTTTTTACATAATCCCTAATTTCTTGGAAATTTTATTCATTCCTTTCATTCTTTTTTTTTTTTTTTTTTGAGACGGAGATTCGCTCTTGTTACCCAGGCTGGAGTGCAATGGCACAATCTTGGTTCACTGCAACGTCCGCCTCCTGGGTTCAGGCAATTTTCCTGCCTCAGCCTCCCGAGCAGCTGGGATTACAGGCATGCGAGACCATGCCCAGCTAATTTTTTGTATTTTTAGTAGAGACGGGGTTTCATCTTGTTGACCAGGATGGTCTCAATCTCTTGACCTCATGATCCACCTGCCTCAGCCTCCCAAAGTGCTGGGATTACAGGCTTGAGCCACTGTGCCCGGCCCCTTTTCATTCTTTATTCTCTAATCTTGTCTACCTGTCTTGTTTCAGAAAGACAGTCATCAAGCTATGAAATTCATTCCTCTGCTTGGTCTGTTTGGCTGTTGATACTTGTGATTGCATTGTGAAGTTCTTGTGTTGTCTTTTTCAGCTCCGTCATTTATGTTCCTCTCTAAACCGGATATTCTGGTTATCAGCTCTTGTAATGTTTTATCACAATTCTTTGCTTCTTTGCATTGGGTTAGAATATGCTCCTTTAGCTCAGTGAAGTTTGCTATTACCCACCTTCTGAAGCCTACTTCTGTCAATCATCATCTTAGCCTCAGCCCAATTTTGTGCCTGTGCTGGAGAGGCAATTATTTGAAAGAAAAGTGGCATTCTGGCTTTTTGAGTTTGTAACATTTTTGCATTGTTTCTTTCTCATCTTTGTGTGCTTATCTAACTGTGATCTTTGAAGGCTGATGACATTTGAATGGGGTTTTTGTGGGGTATTTTTTGTAGTTGTTGTTGTTTTCTGTTTTTTTTTTTTGTTCTTTTTTAACAATCACACAACTCTTCCATAGGATGCTGCTGTTTGCCGGGGGGTCCAGGCCAGACCCTAGTTTCTTTGGACTCTCCTACACCAGGACATATCCCCAGTGAAGGCTGCAAAACATCAAATAGGACAGCCTTTTTGCAGCCTTCACTGGGGATACCTCCTGGTGTGAGAGGGTCTGATGCTGGCAGGAACACTCCTATAGGAGGGGTCAGGACATCCCTGTTGGGGAGGTCTCACCCAGTTAGGAGGAATGGGATCCGGGTCCCACTTAAGCTTTCAGGTTGCCCCTTGACAGAGCAGTGGGCTGCACTGGGGGGATCCCATCATGCCAGCAGATGGGAAAGGCTATAGGTTGAACCACAGATATAGTAGTCACTCCTCCCTGAGGTGGCTTTATCCCAGAGAGAGATCAGAGTTCTGTTCATAAAACTCTTGCTGAAATTGCTAAAATTCCCACATAGAGGTCCTGCTAGGTAACGAGGGATGACTCATTGGGGTCCCACTTAAAGAAGCAGTCTAGCTGTGATCTACCATAGCATCTGTGCTGCACTGTGGGGATATAGTCCCAGTCCAGACTGCCTAGACTTCCCAGATCCAGCAGGCCAAAACAACCTGCTCCAGCCATGGAAATGGTAGCCACCCCTTGCCCCATGAACTCAGTCATCTCAGGCAGTCTCCAGCTTGCTGTTGATGGCCATCAGCTGAGGTTCTAAGCCAGTGGGTCTTAACTTGTGAGGTGCCATGGTAGTGAGGCCCCCCAGAATGATGCTGTTTGGCTCCCTGGTTTCTGCCTCCTCCCCAGAAAACTGAACAGAGGAACTCCTGTCTCAGCAGAATTTCTGGGGCTAAAGTATGCAAAAACCCCTGGGTCTCCTGTGCTTGTCCAGAAGGCCACAGCGAGACCTCATGGCTCTGTGCTTCTAACCCTTAGCCCTGGTGGCATGAGCTCATGAAGAGATCTCCTGCCCCCATGTGTTGCAAAGATCAGTGGGAAGAGAGTGGTTTCCCCAGCAGAGTCAACCAAAGTTCACTGCCTCCCTTGGCTGGGGTTGGGGGTTGTTCTGGTTCTATTACATTCATGGTGAGCCGTTGTCCCACCATGCTTTTCCTCACTCTCCATGGGTCACATCAACCACGTAGTCAGTTCCAATGTGAAAACCTGGATACCTCAACTGAAGATATAGAACTCATTCACTGTTTTCTTTCTTCTCTGTCATACTTTCCATTTCACATATCACACTATAGAAGGCCATTTCAAAGCCAAGGCTCTGTCTTGTCTTCTACAGGAATTTGTTACAATTTAGGAGACACAGTGTCTTTACTTCAAAAAGTTTATGAGAAGAGTTGTAGTGAGTGAGCAACACAAGGCTATGCCGCATCACAGTAAATGGGACTCGGAGCTTTATGTACTAGACTATAGTTTGTAAGCTCTCTCAGTTGTGTAATGGAGCTCTTAGAAATTTCAAAGAAACTAAAGCAATTTTTGACTGCTATTTATAAGGAGTAATCATTTCAAATGTTTGCTACTTCCTCAATTATACCATTTACTCATTGAGCAAGGAATGTACTAGGGGGAGGAAAGCAAACTTATAACTACAAAATAAGGTATCAATATTGTTCAGGACAAATGAAAAGTAAATACTAAAGTAAATAGTGGACATATTTTTTTTCTTATAAATAAATGTAAGTAACTGCTGTTAGGAAGATAAGTTCTACATCAGATTATGGGTCTTTTCTGATGGGAATTGTATGGCTGTTTCATTCTTTGAGTCTGAGTGTTTCTACAATATGTATCTAATAAGATAGAAATGCAGAAAGGAGAATTGGGAATGCTATTTTAGATAGAATGGTAAGGTGGAAACCTAGCATGTGACTTTTCTGAGGAGTCTTGAAGAAATGAGTGATCCATCCAAGGGAAATTTGGACGATCCAAAGATTTCCTTGCTTCTCAGACAGAGGTAATAGGAAGTACAGGTACCCTTAAGCAAGATTGAACTTGGCTTGTGCCAGGACCGTCAACTGGCCAGTACAGATAAGGCAGGTGAGTGAATGGATGAGGAGAAGACTAATTAAATAATTGATAAACAGTTTCAGTTGACACCATAAGATGTCATATTCTTGCTCAAATTGAACTTCATTCCCTCTTTCCTTTGTGTTGTTAATGTCACATATTGCTTCTTTCAATGTATAAAACTTACTGCAGGTTTTTGGTCTTACAATTTTATAAATATTCTTTTATGCAATAAAAATCAGTTGTGAGAAAAATGGGAGGACAAATAACGTATTTAAAATTTGTCTTTATAATTGAATATATTGGTACTCTTTGCTTCACCATGTCGATTTGCATTGCTATCTGATAGGACTTCCATTCAGTCTAAAGCACTTCCTTTAGTAGTTCACGTAAGGAGAGGTTTGCAGCAACAAATTATCTCAGTCTTTATTCATCTGGATGTGTCTTTGTTTTGCCTTTATTTTTCAAGATTGGTTGCTGGATTCTTGATTAACAGTTGTCTTGTTTGTTTGTTTTCTTTCAGCATTGCAAATATGTCATCTTAGCCACTGTCTTCTGGCCTTTATTGTTTCTGATGGGAAGTCAGCTGCTAATGTTGCTGGGGATACCTTGTGCATGGTGAGTCATCTTTTCTCTTAACGCCTTCAATATTATCTTTGTCGTTCAACTCTTTAACTTTGATGTGTCTAGTTGTGGATCTCTTTGAGTTCATCCTACTGGAGTTTGTTGAGTTTCTTGGATGTGCAAAGTTCTTCATCTAATTCAGAAGAGTTTTGGCCATTGTTTCCTTGAGAGTTTGCCCCTTGAGTGTGCCCCTTTCTTTTTCTCCTCTCATTTTGGTGCTACTATTAATATATGGTTTGGTTTGCCTAATTGCATCTGACAGATCTCTAAGACTTCATTGATTTTTATTTATTTCTGTTTCTTTGTTAAAAATAATCTCAAATTGGAATATTTCTATTGATCTATTTGATTTTTTCTTGTGATCAAACTACTGGTGAGAGCCTTATAAAGTTTTTATTTTAGTTATTTGATTTTTCAATTCAAGAATTTCTATTTGCTTAATTGTTATAATTTCTAACACTTTACTGGTGTTCTTTATTTGATAGATCATTACTATACGTTCTTTTCAGTGTTTAAACATTCTTTTACTGCTTTGAACAAATTACAGAAGCAGATTTGGAGCATTTATCTGCTAAGTCCAATGTCTAGACCCTTTCAAATGCAATTCTATTATCTGCATATTTTTGACTGTAAGAATCAAACATACTTAATTTCATGCAATATTTCACAATTTTTGAGACACCATAGAAAATATTGTAGCAACTTCAGATTACAATACCTGCCCCCAGAGCTTGCTCTTGTTACTTGGTTTGTGTAGTGATTTTTCTCATAAACGTTGTTAAGCTTGTTTTCCTTGGAGTGTATAACCCTACCATTGCCCAGGTTTTTACTAGATACACACACGCTCTCTCTCTCTCTCTCTCTCTCTCTCTCTCTCTCTCTCTCTCTCAAAGTTGCTAAGTCAGTATAGCTTAATTGTCAGTCAGTCACTGGCTAGAAGTTGTGCTTAAGACCTCTAAGCCAATGAGGCTTTCATCCATTGCTAATAGATCTATGTGTGTCTTGAGTGACTTTTTAAAATTGAAGGTGTTTACAAGACTGTCCTGCATTCATCCAAGAACCAGTCGTTCATAAGTTTCATTTACTCCTTCATGGAGATAACTTTATGCAGGGCACCAGTGATGAGTCTAATCCTAACAAGGTCTTTGGGTTATTGCTGTCTGTGAGTCTCCCTGCAAAATTTCTGCTGTTTTGTTTGTTTTTATTGCTATCATGGAGATGTTGGCCTTCACTGGTTGATGACCTCTGTAATTTCTGTTGTTTATGACAAAACTTCTGGGAATAATTTTTTCCATGCTTTGCTACAAATAAAATCAACTCCTTCAGACAAGGCACTTAGCTCACTATACCTCACAGCCTGTCCTGGCAATACCTGTAGTGGAAGTTTTGCACCCTAAAGCTGAGGGAAATGATGAGACCTGTAGGTCCTTTTGGGCTGCCCCACTTGTCCAGAATAGAAATTCTGTAACACGGAGCTGGGGGCTCAGGGGGCAGCCCCTAATGTAAATGTCACATATTCTCATTTTTCTTACTGAGATTTAGAATATTCTTTTGCATAACTGCTTCCAATTTATATGCCCATTGTTCAAGACCTAGATACCCCAAAATTTGTTTTTATCAATATTTTCCAGTTTTATCACTATTTTCCTGAAGACAAGATTTTTCAGGCTCCTCACACAGCCATGCAGCAGTACTGGAATATCCTTTATTGGTTTTAATAAATGTATACTTAAGATATATAAAATGGCAGAATGGATTTGTTGACATATTAGGTGCATTGAATGCATGCCTATGCATGATGCCCTGAAGCGTAATCCATATGTAGCAGGATATTCACTCCTTAATTCCATGGATTTTTAACTTCTTTTGCTTATGTGAGTATTCTTTTCCATTAAGTAATGGATTAAATTATTATTGGGTCAATGATTTTCTCAGAATGACCAAAATTCATTTTAAAATTTAAATACATATGAATGTGTTAAAATGTTTATTCTACCTTCCTGTTCCTTTCCTCTAATTTTCCTCCACCAAAACCCTCTACTTTATTTGATTATATAATGCATTATTTTTATTCTTATAATGAAACCAGTATCAATCATGCAAATAATTAGAAAAACGATCAATATTTTGAGTCTCAAAGGCCAAATAGCACTTTTAAGATATGCACTTAAAAGCATTTCATTAAAATGATGGTAATCAGAAAGTTTACAACAGTTTCCTTTATGCCATTTTTGGGGGTCATTCTCACACTCTTTCTTCATTTCCGAATGTCTTTTCTTAATCTTGGGATTTGTCCATTTCTATGTGTGGATTATCTTATATGTCTCTTCTGGTTTTCCGTTACTTTCCACCATTACATGTTGCCAAGTATGACGTAATGCACAAGAGTCTTTATAATGGCACTAATTAAAACTAAAGTATCTACGAAATAATGATGATTTGTAAAGAATTTTAAAGGGTAATCAAAAACAATCAGAAAGGAAATTTCCAGACAAATAATTTCTGAAATTCAGTTTATGGGCAGATAAAACTAACATATTTCATTTGAATGTAGTTAATAGAACATATGCTATTCAATATTGAACTCTTCTTGTAGTATTCTGAGTAATGGTAATATGGTGAACCTTAAACAAAAACAGAAACAAAACCAATCCTGCAGCTTATTATTTGGCAGGCAGCCAAAGAAATATTGGCATAAATAAGTAGTCCCTGAAAAGTATACACGACGTAGAAATTAATTATCCTAAACTGGTTAATTGTTTCTTTTCACTCAGGGCACGAACCCATTTTTGGTAACTGTTATTAATTAATTTCAGGAGAAAAATCTATATTATAGGTCTCAAGAAATCTTCCTTGAATGTACTGTTTTGGGAAAAAAGGAAATGTTTCCTCCTATTTTTAAAAAACATTCCAGAAGGATTAGTGCTTACCTGACTTGCTACCTGAAATTGAAATGTAAAATACTGACTATATGCAGATTTAAATATATATCTTTAGTATATTCTTTTAACTTCAGGTATGAGAGATGCCCAAATTCACACTATTAAAGACATATATATCATTAGTAATATAGTTAATTTAAACCTAACATGAAATTATCCAGCAATGATATCCTCTGGGGTTCATCAGAACCTCTCCATTAGGACCATGAAAAACTCTTAGCTTAATGTGGCTAAAAGCATAGCACTTAAAAAATAGCGAATTTCGATTTCTTTTCATTGGTCAGGTTCCCATTCTCTTTTGATCCTGCACTAGCTTATGTTGGAATGAGTATTTCCTTATGACAAGACCCTTATTACTGATTAAAGACAATTGAGACACTTGGTCTCTTCAGCATCTCAAGTGTAAAACTTAAATTTGGTTTTTATTCAAGTGCATTTAAGAATGGTTGCTACTCTTCAGTGGTCTCCGCAAAGTGCCTCCTACTACTTTCAATTCTTTACTGTCCATCCATGCTGGGCTGGCTGTAGTTCTTCCCTCATTTGCCCTTCACGCCATATTCTCTATGATGTGAATATTTGGTGTTTCCTAGGATCTTGTCTGGACTATAAAACTAAAAAAGTCTTCATTTTTCTTGTTTATATCTATAAAATATTTGCACATTAAATAACTTTTGTTTTTTTTAAGTTGCGTGTTAATCATCCACTGGAAGTCTCATAGACTACTGTGACTTTCAACACTTTGCCTGCTTAGAGTAAAGGACTTTAATGCCTCATATTCCATGCCTTAATGTATGTGCAGCAGTTTCTCAAACTCTTATGTATATCTTATTGAAATTTTGCTATGAAAGAAGAGTTCAAAATTAACTAGAGAATCTCTGTTTGGGTCAAGAGCTAGGATATTCCTGATGCTGATACAGATTATGTCATTTATTGAAGTATTTTGTGCTTGTTGTTCTTGAAGTGTGTTAGTAACAGGATAGAAAACTAGCTTGATCTAAATAGCTTTCTAATCCCTCCATTAATTTTGCTTATTAAAACCTGTAAAATAATGTCTTCATTGTTTATCAGATAATTTAACCTAAAATAGTATTTTGCACATATTTATGTAGATGAATGCATTTTAAGCTACACTAATACATTCTACTGAACATTTCTTTGGCAAAGAGAAAAAGTGTAAAAGCACCTAATAGATCAATTTGAAGGAGAATTCAGGCATATGAGTGGCCCCAGCTCACAGGAGCTTAAGTAAGATGGATGGAACTTCACTGACGACTAAAATGTGAATCTAAATGCCAGGGTTTAATATAAAGATAGAGAATGACCATAAGACAGATTATTTCACAGGCGGAGCAGAGGGATATTCAGGGTCACTTGTACTGATAATAAATGATCTATTTCTGTAATTGAGATCATACCTTCTTTGTCATCCAAAGTTAAAGTTCAAAATGTTGACCAGTTCCTCTTATTCTTATATTTAGTAGGATACTGAATGCTGTGTGTCACTCTAATTTTTTCATGTATATTGCTATCAAATTGAGCAAAATATGTTGTCTATAGTAGCTTCTTAAGACACTCTTGTGACTCAAGCCTCATTTCCCTCTAACTCTTAGTTTCTGCATGTCATGGAAATATTGATACGTCTTAAACACTCTTGCTTTCTAAAAAAAGTAACATAATATTTTTATGAATTGAAATCAACATGAATTGCTTTCTGTTTATTAACAAAAGTCTAAAACTCTCTGACTGACTGAAAAGGGTAAGAATGATCTGATCTTCCATGCAACCCATTTAGCCATGTCTGCCTTTCAAATATTTCTACCCTCATCAGATTATTCTCCTTTCTCTTCCACAAAACACTCTTACTTCCATGGTTTTATGTTAGTCCTTTTCTTTGCATGGTACACACACATATTATTTCTGCCAATTCAAAACTTAAATATTTAAGTTTAAATTCAAAATTTTAAGTTTTCTTTGATTGTCAGTTTATCAATAAACCTCTATTTTGAAAGTCTGGATGATTTTATGTATATCATGCAATTTAGTTCTTAACTATATATACTATTTTGTATTGATTGTTTATTATCATGTTAGATTAGTCCTCGTAACAGTTTAGAGGCCCAACTAAAAGGAACATTTAATTATCAGCAGCTAGTTACTTGACTTAAAATTTGCATTGTCATTGTGGATTTGATTTGTTGAATAGCCATTAAATTTTCTATTCAGGCAGTGAATTTTAATAGTTTCAATGACTTCAGTATCATAATAGATCTATCTAACTGATTTAATATTTTATTTTGAAGCCCCTAAGTTGCATATAGGTTTTTATTTCTTACAAGGATAATGAATTTAGTTATTGATTCTAAAAAATATAAAAGAGAGCTGTTACCTTTATTCTATTGTTTCAAAGAACGTTTTATGGACAACTAGGAAAGCTTGAATGAAGAATTATTAAATAGTAATGCTCTCATTCACACAGTACCATCTGAGGAGAGTCTGAAAAGAAAAGGGAGTGTTAATAGGCAGGGTCACATTGTGTCAATGTGCTAATGCTATCACATTCTCCCCACCATATGAACATGCTTGACTGACATTTATCTGCTCTCCTCCAATGACGCATGCCTTGTTCATTGTGTTGGGCAGAGTTAGCTGCCAGACATTGCAACCAGAGCATCAAGCTGAGGTTCTTTATCTCTCATTTGCATTTCCTTTTCCAAAATATTGTATTACTATAGAAAAACTATCAATAATAAATTTGGAGCTATGCTAAATGTAAATTTTACACCATATATATTCCAGAGATTCTATTCTAATGCCCCCACTCCAAGAAACAGAGAAGAGTAAAGGTGGATCCTAATTCTTAATTCACCTTTTTAATTATATCTTTATAAAGGAAAAAAAAATAAGATTTCACTGTGTGAGCTTAATTAAAGTAAATGGAGAGTTTAAAAGATGAAAGAAGCATGTTGTTTTTTAATTGTGTTGTTGACTTAAAACATAACGATCTTTGCAACTCAGCCCATCTAACACCATCAGCATTGGTTGCATCTATTTTAATACAGCTTCATTAAGGGGAAAAAAAAATCTTCCTTCACAGTTTATTTCAGAACTAAACCTGTAATCTGTGGGTGAAATTCACCTATGTGCTACTCTTTAGGATTTTATTGGTCTCTAGTTGGAGGCATGTGAGAGGTAAATCAATAAACCAAACTTTTTCATTTAACTTAAGGTCATTCTTAGGTTACCTCAGTCTTGCTTCAAAAGGTAATTTTGTAATCAGACAACTTGATTTACAGTTTTTTTCTAATAGTGAATTTTGTATGCTTAATGTTTGAAATGTTGTAAAAATAATAACCAAAATGCATAGTATGTGGAAGACTCTGACTTGAGAATAAGAAGGTGTGCATAGGAAAGCTAGAATGGGGTAGAAAAATAACTCAATATTATTAAGAACAGAAAGAAAAAAAAGAGGCAAGAACACAGGTAGAATTTAATCAAGTGGAACAAATATTCTAAATAAAACAATCCCTCCAACTAGTTTGGTTTCAGCATTCGTAAAGCTTCTCTATCCTGTTTTTACTAGACACACTGTAATGAACAAAATTCCATCCAAATGATATGCTCAGAAATTACTGTCAGTGTGAAACCCATTCTTTCAGAAAGCTTTACCTAGGGGGAAGGATCATGGTGAAGCTTGAATGCAGTTTGAATGGAAAACAAAAAGTATCCTTATAAGGGGTAAGGGCTTGGGCGAGGAATTGAAAGGTCTGTGTCTACATGCTCGACAGTGTGTTGGGCAAGAATCTGTCTATCCTTTCTCCCTATGATGTAGAGAAAACCTAAATATTCTACAAATCCACATTGGGAAAGCAAAAGCAAATCATAAGAGGGATCTCTCCAAGTGTGAATGTCACTAACAAAGCCCTAGAAAAAGGTACCAACTATGAGAAAATCAGATATTTATTGATTTTCTATCAATAAATATCTATCATTGTCTTCTTGTATCAGGCACTGTGATGACAATCTATTGGTGAGACCAAGTAAACCAATTATTCTAATGCGTGGTATTCCTTTCTTGATATGTATAGATGGAGAGATAGGAATACACACACAGACATACACATGCATGCACACTCTTTATTGCAGGGTATTGAGAGAAGCAGAGAAGATTATCTCTGTCAAAAAGAATATAAAAGGAAGAGATACTTGCATGAGCTGATTTCTGACAAATAATTGGGCATAACATCATTTCATCACTCTTACTTGAGCAATACCAACTCTAAATTAGACTTCTTGTCTTAAAGTTTACCTTCAGGTTGGGCAAGGTGGCTCACACCTGTAATCTCAGCACTTTGGTATTTGCCAAGGCTGGTGGATCATTTGAGATCAGGAGTACAAGACCAGCCTGACCAGCATGGCGAAACCCCATCTCTACTAAAAATACAAAAATTAGCCAGACATGGTGGTGCATGCCTGTAGTCCAGCTACTCCAGAGGGTGAGGTGGGAGAATCGTTTGACCCAAGGGGGTGGAGGTTGCAGTGAACAGAAATCATGCCACTGGACTCCAGCCTGGGTGACAAATCCAGACTCTGTCTCAAAAACAAAAACTAAAACAAAAGAAAAACCACATTATCATCAGTATTGCTCGAATTGCCAGTTTTATACTAATGGATACTTTATTGTATTTGTAGATAAATTATATTTTATGTGAAGGAAATTGTGGTGAAATAAAAAGGTAGTGGAGATCTTGTCCTGGTTTTAGAGGTTATTTTAATGTTCATAAAAATTCATTAATACATTATGAGACCAGTAAGATATATAACATTATTTTTCTATTCTCCACGATTTATTTGAAATTTATTTGAAGGACCAAAGTTTACTGATTTAAAATTATTCTGAGATATGATTGGCTTACCAAAAAATCAGTTCTTTTTTAAAAAAGGAATTTAAGTTGCCCATATTAACATCAAATGTTCCACTAAACGAATGTTATAATCAGAGTCATTTTATAATTATTTAGAGGAAAAGAGAAAATTTGAGTAGTAACAGCTTTTCATAATATTGAAAATGCAGTGAATTTTTAGAATACAAAGGCTAACCCACTTGGAGGATGAAATGCTTTACCATAGGTGCTATAACTGTTGATTTTTCCCTCCCAACACAATGCTGATGTAAAATAAACTAAATTCTTCATCTAAGGCAGAACATATGCACAAATAAATTATTGCTTCAAAAGTTACAAAAGCCTTCAATCTATTTCCCAGGATGTGATTCCAAAGTGCAGCAAGAGGACTGTTGTTCTGGAATATGAAAGAGAGATATAACTGATGGTTCTGATTAAAGATCATTTTGAATTCTCCCTTTTTTTTAATGGAGATGAAGAAAGCATATTTTGTATGGAGTTTTGTTTTGACTCAGCCTGCCATGAAGCTGTTTAAATCAAGTCTTATGCCCACATTATTCTGATTGCCAAAAACATCAAAACATCAACAAAGGAAACACTAACCTTGAATTTTCAGCTTGTATTTCAGCCCTTGTAAACAAGTTACCATGGAGATGATACCCAAGTGAGCTACAGGCTTGACTCAAAACAGCCACTGTGTGTGGACTGATAGAACAATATAACATGGCATCAGTGTTATTCATGACAAAACCTGCATACATCCTGTGGTACCTAAGAGTTCTTCTGCAAATGCCATGTGAAAGCTTAAAATTTGCCAAAACTACCATGAATTTGCTTGAAAGGCAGAAAAATTAGGAAGGACAAACTAAGAATTCTAGGTTTGAATATTAGAACTTTTGTAACACTTTAGTGAAGACAATGATGTAAGCGAGTATTCTCTGAGCCCTTTTAGGAATATATAAATCTAGAAGAAATCTAGATTGTTGCTGTAAGTTACTCATTTTGAGCAAATCCAAGAGAATTTTCAAGAAGACTAAATTATATGTGACACATGGGAAAAAAAGCAAAATAATTCCTGTTATTATGGAATACCATTCATGTCTTCCACTATTTGTATAAGCTGCAATTGAATGGACAACCCTAGTAAAAGTCGAGATTTAATTGGTTTAGGTATCACTTTGAAAAACTTATACCACCGCAAAAATAGCATTCCTATATCCAGGAAATACTTAACGTGTAATGCTTTCCTTCTCTACCTTTCTTTCTATTTTAGTTACCTTGTGAAAGTGTATATACATTTTGGATTATTAGCTTATAAAATAGTTAATAATTGCATACTGTTTTGATATGAAAAAATTACCTATTTTCTGTATTTGTGATTTTCATGTTTATCTTAAAACATACAATTGATGTCTACCTCTTTTTCTTTGTAACATCAAGATATATAAAAATGTATTTATTTTTTAAAAGTAGTATCTATCAAAAGAAAAATGGCAGGCCGGGCGTGGTGGCTCACGCCTATAATCCCAGCACTTTGGGAGGCCGAGGCGGATGGATCACGAGGTCAACAGATCGAGACCATCCTGGTGGAACCCCGTCTCTACTAAAAATACAAAAAAATTAGCTGGGCATGGTGGCGTGTGCCTGTAATCCCAGCTACTCGGGAGGCTGAGGCAGAAGAATTGCCTGAACCCAGGAGGCAGAGGTTGCGGTGAGCCGAGATCGTGCCATTGCACTCCAGCCTGTGTAATAAGAGCGAAACTTCGTCTCAAAGAAAAAAAAATAAATAAGCTCAATAGTTTAATATACAGTATTATGTTCTAAGAGATGATGATGTAATTATATCTGTATAAAGCCATATGTAATTATAAGATGTAATTTTGAGTGAATAAAGTGAGTTATAGAATAATACAGACAGTTATAACAACTAAAATATTAATTTACAAATAATATATAGGTGCATATGTATGTACATAAATGCATAGAAAAAGATATGGAAGAACATACACCAAACGGGTAAAATTTGTATTTATTTCTCAGTGAGGCAGAGGAAAGAAAGATGCTGTCAGAGCTGGAGAGGAAGGAGTGGGTTGTGAGACATATTCAGTTATCAAAAGGGGTCCTTAGCCTTATTTATACTTTTTTCAGTAATTAGAATTACTCAGATATTGCTTGAACAACAAAATTTTAAATGAAAATGAATCTGAGAAGTATTTGAAAGAACCTTAATCTTTCCCATAAAATTGTTGTATCAATTTTAAATTATATATGTATATATAATTTGTCTTTAATACATAACATATATACATAAATTTTTATATATGTGATTTAAAATGATGTGGTTATAATTTTTAAAAGAACAAATCCAGTGCCCTGTCACTCAGGCTGTGGTCCTCAGTCCTATATTATAAGTAATATTTGACGACTTAGAAATGCAATATCTCTGTTCTCAACTTTAGACAGGCTGACTCACAATCTACATTTTATTGGAAATTCCAATTGATTTGTGGGCATATGAAGTTTAAGAAGCACCATTTTAGGGAACTCTCTCTGGCATGAGATTGACCTGTTCTAATACACAACCCAAAATGACCACCTCTGTCAACCTCTTGTCATGTAGTTTAGTCCTGAAAGTGAAGTATTGTGTTGATCATCTTTATACACCAACATCAGGGACCTTCTGAAACACCACTTGTTCCTTCTGTTTGTCATCTTTCTACTTGTAAAAGATATATATTCTCTCATCTATACTTGCTTATTACGAGACAAGATCAGTTAAACCAACTTGAATTTAGGATTAAGAGAACTCAGAACTCTGAATCTATCTCCACCAACGAACAATCAGTGATTGGGCTCTTCAGAGTACTGTGTGAGACGCTCAATAATTCATGTAAAATGTGGTTTGAGCAAGGCTATTGATAGTTTTGCCTGACTTAAGGTTTAAATGGGCATCTGGGCAAGGTAAAGTGCTTTCAAATCAAACATCAATCAGACACCTGGTCCACTTTAGCATTCTTAAAGAAATCATTAATAGGATAGATCAAGGCTTCTCCACCTTGGCACTATTGACCGTTTGGGCCAGATAACTTTCTGCTGTAGACACTGTCCTGTATGTTGCTCCTGGCCTCTGTTCGCCAGATGCCAGTAGCACTCCTCTCCAGCTGTGAAAGCCAAAAATGCTCCCTGGAAACCCCAGTCAAAAACAGCTGCCCTAGGTAAATATGATTTCATCATATTGATATCACCAGGCTTTACATCTGTAACTCAGAAATGACCTTTCCATTTTAGATATAAAAAACCTGAAATAGGCATCTTAAGCAATATGTATTTAAAAATGCCTTCTAAGTTTCACTGACTAGTCAATTTCATATGTTACATGTTGCTTCTAAAATACAGTCGTTCTATATTGATTCATTACTGTTTTCTACTTTCCTGCGTCATCGCCCTTCCATTTTAATGTTTCCATTTAATTTTTTCCCCTCATTACATTTTGTATTCTTTCTGTTCTCTTCTTAGTTCATGCCCATTTATCTTTTTTAATACAGTCTTATTTAATTTAGTAAGTTTTTACTAATATCATTGTAGTCTCATATATTACTCTTCAAATTGGCATTTATGGAACCAGTAATGTCTGCCTCTACTCACTAACCAAACAAAGAATGAGAGCCCAGTAACACGGGAGATGACAGCAGGAGAAGCTGGTGCAAACTGAACTCCCATAGAATACAATGAAATCAGCATATCTGAAAAGGATTAAAAATAATAAGTTTCAGGACAATTTCAAATACTGTTTCACACTTTTGTATTAAAGATAATGGAGTGAGAAATGGAATATCTACCCAAGGAGGTACCAAATTCTTCTGTTAGGCTTGTCACATTTTCTTTTGCAAAATAAGGTGTATAAAGTAAGCATTTTTATAGGTTATTGGTAGCATTAATGTGAAAAGTATAAGCTTTATTGCTAACCATTTGAGATGCAAGGAAGCTCTCTCTGCCACAGAAATTGGATGACCATGTGGGCTGACAGCTCCCTTGTGTTATAAAATAATGCAAACAATATTTTTTCACCCCAAACAAAATTGGTTAAAATTACATTTTTCCCAAGTCATATGGAAATGCACTAATTTGTAACTTTCTAAAGCCAACACATTTATGCTTCAGAGATACATAATTTAGTAACAAACAGCAGACTGAATTTTGATCAGGTTTTAAAAATGGGTACAATAGCCTTCTCAGACTTCAAATGAGCTTAGAAAACTCTCTTGGTATTCTCTCCCTCATGAAATTGTAAGGGTAACATTCCCTTGAAGTTTTTCAGCAATACTCAGTGAGAAAAAGTGAAAAGGTCTTGCATATTTGTATAATACATAAAGGCTCCAATGATTAAAACAGCCTTCAGATTTAATAGCAAGAATTTTACTTTAAAGGCAATCATTCCCCAAGACCTAGAGAAACACCACATTATTGTGCTTTTCTTTTTGGAATTGATGGCTGCATTATATAAGGAAGGTAATGTAAAGCATGATAACAAGCAGTTCTGATAGAAAAAAACAGTAATGAGAATTTTTTTCTTCCTCACTTTTTTAAGAAGCGAAAGATAATCTGGAATCTCATCATTATAAAATTGGAAGACCACCAAATAATGTGCTGGTCTCCTAACTTACAGTAAAATATACCCATAGATTTGTAAAGAAAAGGCAACCTTAATAGAAAATATTCTATCTTCTTTCTAAATGATTTTACAGGGATATAAACAGATTGACAAGGCAAGGATCAACTATGACACAATGTATTATTATTAACATGATTCAAACAATCTAAAATAATAAAACAAACTAATTGAAAATCTTCCTGTGAGTCCTAGGCACCTGTTTTTCTATTTCTCTTTCTTTTCATTACTGTTAATTTTTCAATGCACTTACTATTGAAGGATGATAGGAGATTTGGGCCTAATTCATAATTTTTATTTTTTGTTGCCAGTTAGTATTTTTTTAAATTATGGTGACATTCTTGGTTATTGATGGGGGGAGGTGGGATTAACCTATTGGTCAAAAAATAGTAAATAATTAGTATATGCACCTATGTATTTTCTACTTAGTAGAATTTGCAAGTCCTCGAGGTTTATTTCCTTAAGTAAGAAGAAAAAATTGCCAAACTGAGCAAATCCTATGAAATAATTTTTATTTTTATTATTGTTGATGAGACTTCAGCAGGATTTGTGTTGTTTCATTTAATTATTAGCAGGTGAGGAGCAGTAGCACAGATCCCATGTGAATTGTCTTCCAAGCTTCCTCACTGATTCTCAATTTAAATGTGTAAACCTGTTTAATGACAGGATTGTGATATTGGTTAACTGTTGTTTTGACTCAGTAATTGTGCAGAAAATCTTATTTGCATATTTTTTTCAAAAAGCAAGTTTGTGGTTCTGAGATGCTGGCTGGAGTCAACCGAACCGTATGTGGAAAAAAGAAAAAAAGCCCTAAATTGGAGACGGTAGGCTTTAGAATATCTATCCATTACCCATTTGTGATATCCCCAAAGTAGCATAATTACTAGGAATAAACATACTGTGTAGTGACTGCCAAAGGAAAAATTGAGAATTTCTTATTTTACTTCAATCATCAGATAAAAACAAAATGAAAAAGTTTACATTTTTCTGCATATAGCATAGACATAGAATTACATTCATATTTAAAAGCATTCAGAATGTAAATTATTATCATTTATTGTTGGTGATTTAGAAAGCTTTCTGACTGACATCATTTGCTTTCAGAGTAAGTCTATTAATAAGGTTTTACTTAGTTAGAAGTGACATCAGTCACCTCAAATATAGCCTAAGGGAAATAAACAAGTTACAGATTCACTCACAAAACACAAGGATAGTGTCAGTTTGGGGTTTCCCTGTATTCACATCTCCACATGTCATCAGAAAATCTATTCCTGTCTACCATCCACTGTTTTGTTTCACGTCTTACCATATTGGTTATATTCTAAGAAGTTCATCAGCAGCGAAATCTAAGCTTGAATCCCATAGACTAAAGAACACTTCTTTCCTGGAAGTTCTGGTATGGGTTCTAATTGGTTCTGAACAAGCCACATACCAATTGATGACACTGGAAGAATGGTTATCAAAGTGAGGGGCAACAGAGATGGTGGAGGGGAGTGCAATTTTGGCAATGCCTGGAGACATGTTCTGTTGCTACAGTAGAGGATACAGGCTAGAGATGCTGCTAAACATCCTACAATGCATAGAACCATCCTTCAACCCCACAACACAGAAGTATCCCGTCCAAAATATCAATATTAATAGGATAAGGTTGAGAAATTCTGCAGTAGATGTGGATCCGTTCTGCTGATCCCCAAAGAGCTGTAGAGGACAGTGGTAAGGTAGACTTAGCCAAGGACACCATGTCATCAGAAAAAAGGGCAGTGAATGTTGAACAGGCAGCAATCCATGTCAGTAACAGGGATTTTTTTTTTTTTTGCTTCTAATCCATGAGTAGGGAAATTTTAAAAAAACAAGCAAGAATCAAAATGTTAATGAATTTTTGTCTCCAATATAATTGACCAAGATGATTTTTCTGTTTTTATTTAAACTCATATTTTGTCTTTGCTCTTGTTTCAGTTCCTAGTGTTAGATAAATAATTTGCATTTTACTAAGTTGACTTTAGTCAGAAATTCCACACTATTAACAAGTTAGCTCATAAACTGACATTCATGGTTTAAGTAAACTACAGAGTATTTAAAAAATTATCTTATTTACAGCTATTTTGGTATTAGGTCAGATATTTTGGAAGAAAATAATTTTATAATCAGAAAGGGAGAAATCTACTTAGATGGCAAATTCTTGTTGTCTTCTTCCACATTTTTTTTTTGGTAACTCAAACCTGGTATGCTAATTTATTTTGATCTTGTTAGAAATTGAATATTATTCATAAAATAGGTTATTGATGTTAGTAACAAATGATAGCACTTTAGATTTATTTACTTAAATATTTTAGGTCGTTTATTTTGCAATTACTCTACTTTGACTTGAAACATCCCCATTCAAATATTTCAGAAATAAATATTATATTTCTCTCTCCAGATTCATTAAAGAGAAAAAAATTACTTAAGAAAAAAAACATACTGATGTTGAAGATTGTTGGCAATGTTGTGTGTGTGTGTGTGTGTGTGTGTGTGTGTGTGTGTGCGTGCATGCAAGAAGCTCATCATGCAGTTCTATGTAGCAGGGAAGGATTAATCTCCCAAACCAGGAACAAGAGCAGAGGAAACTCACCCCTCCAAAAGTAAATGCTAAATTACCATGTGTTTTATGGTCAGATGTGAGCGCACATATATGCGCTCACATCTGACCATCAATCAGACCCTCAAGCTCGCCTCCAGGAAAGTTGAAAGAGTGCATCTCACAGGAGAGGAAAATGCATTTAAAATCGCTGCAGCCATAAAATAAACTGACATAATCCAAAGCAACAAATAATGTAAGGAAAAAATCCTTCTGGGGCTCTGTATCTCCTTCAGCAAATATTTTTTACTTTTTGTTTTTATTTCTTGTCAGTGATCCTGGGTGTGTTTAAAATGACATAAAATGCATTCATTATGCCCCAAGATTCTAACTGCTTTAGCCTTTCTTGTACATCCCTCAAGAAAATGCAGACTTCTGGAATAGAGAGCAGATGTAGAAGCAAAATGACAGCCCTTGTAGGATGCTTAGTGCCTTAAAAAAATATATCCAAGCAATTTTCTCTATTACATCATGCCTGAAAAGTAGCTTAATTCCTCTGTTATGATTAAAGTTGATTGATTGAATTGATCTGCAATGCATCCTGTTTCCCTAGTTTACAAAGATGCTCAGGAAAAGTAAGGAAGCTGTCTGAACAGGATCCAAATGCTTTAATATATGCCGAGGTCCCACTTAACATTTATTATCTGTTATCAAAGGTAGGAGAAAAGCATGTAAATTATATGGATGTCTCTGATTCAAGGAAAGGGAAAGATAAATACTTAGGCAGACACTCAGTCATTTTCATCAACCATTTTCTAAAACATACCCCATCTTTTTTTAGACTTATCAGTAACTTTATAGGAAGCTCTTTCCATTGCTGGTAAGTTAACCTATTTTTACTTTAACATTGCTTACATTAGTAAGGAAACCAAAAACTTAAATTCTGACTCTTAAGGTCATTGTGCAATAAATGTCATTTGCAGAAAATATTAGAACCTTAAGAAATCTGGAAGATTTTAAAATGATTCTCTTCATGATTTTTTTCCAAACAGATGTAAAAAAAAAGGAAATTGAACCACTAGCCAATATACCATAAGATTTTGGGTGGGTATAAGAATGAGGCAATAATGTTCTGTGTCTACTGAACAGGTATGCTTTTGAGGCATAGAATTTACAAAGAATCTACCACTAAGTACATAAATATTTTTTATAAGTACACAATTTTTAGTATTCAAGGGAAAATGTATTAGAATAAAGCAGACTATCGAATAGCAAATTATTGGCTTATAAGAAACATCGTCAACTTAACCAACGTAGAGATCTAGTTCCGATTTTTTGACTGACTGACTTGTATTTATTATATTGTTAATTATGGGACCTAACATAAAAATATAATTTGAAATAAGCTTGTGGAAGACAGAAATTTTTAAAATTTTCTTTAGTACTGGAATACTCTTTAGGGTGCTGTCTTTGGAGAGTGAGGTATCTGCATAATTGCTTTTCGTTTTTCTCATAATAGAAAATCTTTATTTTAAAATATCCAAATCTCCAGGTTTTAGTGTCTGTCACAGCATCCCTATAAACCTGATAGGTGTCATATAGTACTAATACTAAGAAAATAATTATAACAATTACAAAAAAAGAATATTGTATGACAGTTACTAACTATGCACTATTCATGTGCTAATCATCGTCTTAAGTCCATTGTAATGACTATCTTATTTAACCTCATAACAACCTGTAAGCCTAATACCATCAGCACCTCATTTATAAACTAGGAAAGTAAAGCACAAAGTGTAATCCCAGCAGTTTGGGAGGCTGAGGCAGGTGTATCAGTAGAGGTCAGAAGTTCAAGACCAGCCTGGCCAACATGGTGAAACCCTGTCTCTACTAAAAGTACAAAAATTAGTTGGGTGTGGTGGCCAGTGCTTGTAGTTCCAGCTACCTTGGAGGCTGAGGCAGGAGAATTATTTGAACCCGGGAGGTAGATATTGCAGTGAGCTGAGATTGTGCCACTGCACTCCAGCCTGGGCCACAGAGCAAGGCTTTGCCTCAAGAAGGGAAAAAACAAGTTAACTAATTTCCTCACGTTCCTAGAGTTTGCTTCCTCTCTCTCTGACCCCAAGCTGGTTTTTAATTGGAGCATTGCTTGACTGCCAAAGCATGTGGGCTATCATGCAGCAAAACAAACAAACAACCACCAAACACAAGTAAAGATTTTATTTTTTATTTTACATTGCCTCAGGACCACAACAACAAAGAACTGAATGCTGAAAAGATGTAACTCTTTTCTACAGTTTAGACCTTTCCAACAACTTCCTTTCCATTTGGTCCTTTCTATCTCACATTCAGAAGTTTGTAATTCAAATTCAAATACCCTTTGAAAATACGTGGCCACATTTTCTGAAACCTAGCAATGATATTGCAAATGAAAGCTATGCATTTAGTGTTGCCAGATATAATACAGTACATTCAGTTAAACTTGAATTTTAGAGAAAGTTTAATATAAGTATGTCCCATGCAATATTTTGGAGATACTTATACTATTAAATTATTTTATGCTCATCTGAAATTCAAATGTAACTGGCCATCCTACGTTTGTAATTTCTACTAAACTGTGTTTCAAATGCAAGTCTGGCAATAAGATTTGATACCATTACAAGTGTCTCTTTCAGAGACTGTAATATTTACATTTCAGAGAATGTAAATATTCATTATTATTAATATACTCAGTCTGACATTATAACTGCATTTCTTTACATTAAACTTGTAGAATTGTATTACTTAAATATGATAGATAGCTTTATTCCATCGAATACTTGAGCCTCTTCATTGACATACTGGATAATTATTTCTGTCTGCCTTTATTTCTTCCTTCCCTACTAAATTTACTACTTTCTTCTATCCTTCAAAATAGAATTGTGCATTTCATCGAAGTGCAACTTTATTTTGGGGTTAAACATCCCTAATCCGCTCCCTCACCCCAGCAAAGTAAAATGATGTTTTATATTTTCTCTTCATGACACTTACCATAATATTTCTCAGCCTTTTAAAGTATGACATTGTATTAGTTCATTTTCATGCTACCAATAAAGACATACCCAAGACTTGGAAGAAAAAGAGGTTTAATTGGACTTACAGTTCCACATGGCTGGGGAGACCTCAGAATCATGGTGGGAGGCAAAAGGTACTGCTTACATGGTGCTGGCAAGAGAAAATAAAGAAGCAAAAGCAGAAAACCCTGATGAATCCATCAGATGTCATGAGACTTAGTTCACTGTCACGAGAATAGCAAGGGAGGACGGGTCCCATGATTCATTTACTTCCCCCTGGGTCCCTCCCACAACATGTGAAAATTCTGGGAGATATAATTTGAGTTGATATTTGGGTCAGGACATAGCCAAACCGTATCATTCTGTCCTTTTCCCTTCCAAATGTCATATCCTTAAATTTCAAAACCAATCATGCCTTCCCAACAGTCTCCAAAGTCCTATCTCATTTCAGCATTAATCCAGAAGTCCACAGTCCAAAGTCTCATCTGAGAAAAGGAAATACCCTTCTCCCATGAGCCTGTAAAATCAAAAGCAAGCTAGTTACTTCCTAAAATACAAGAGGGGTACAGTTATTGGGTAAATACAGCCATTTCTAATGGGAGAAATCAGACAAAACAAAGGGGCTACAGGCTCATGCAAGTCTAAAAGCCAGTGGAGCAGTCAAATCATAAAGCTCCAAAATGATCTTTGACTCCAGATCTCACATCCAAGCCACACTGATGCAGCAGTCGGTTCCCATGGTCTTGGACAGCTTTGTCCCTGTGGCTTTGCAGGGTACAGCCTCCTTCCAGGCTGCTTTCATGGGCTAGCATTGAGTGCCTATGGCTTTTCTAGATGCATAGTGCAAGGTGCCAGTGGATCTACTATTTTGGAGCCTGGGGGATAGTGGCCCTCTTCTCATAGCTCCACCAGGCAGTGCCACAGTAGTTACTGTGTATGGGGGCTTCAACCCCACATTTCCCTTCTGCAATACCATAGCAGATGTTCTCCATGAGGGCCCCACCCCTGCAGTAAAGATTTTCCTGGATATCCAGGAGTTGCCATACTTCTTCTGAAATCTAGGCAGATGTTCCCAAACCTCTATTCTTAACTTCTGTGCACCATGGCTCAACACCATGTGATATCTGCCAGGATTTGGGCTTGCACCCTCTGAAGCCACAGCCCAAACTGTATGTTGGCCCCTTTCACCCACAGCTGGAGCACCTGGAACACAGGGCACCAAGTCCCTAGGCTGCACACAGCATGGAGACCCTGGGTCTGGCCCACGAAACCACTTTTTTCTCCTGAGCCTCCAGGCCTGTGATGGGAGGGACTGCCTTGAAGGTCTCTGATATGGCCTGCATTTTCCCCATGGTCTTGGGGATTAACATTAGGCTTCTTGCTACTTAGGCAAATTTATACAGCTGGCTTGAATTTCTTCTCAAATGGTTTTTTCTTTTCTATTACATTGTCAGGCTGCAAATTTTCTGAGTTTTTATGCTTTGTTTCCTTTTTAAAATGGAATACTTTGAACAGCACCCAAGTCACTTTTGAGTGCTTTGCTGCCTACAAATTTCTTCTACTAGATACCTTAAATCATGTTTCTTAAGTTTAAAGTTCCATAAATCTCTAGGGCAGGGGCAAAATGCCACCACTCTCTTTGCTAAAACATAAAAAGGGTCACCTTTTCTCTAGTTACCAAGAAGTTCCTCATCTCCATCTGAGACCACCTCAGACTGGACCTTGTTGATATCACTATTAACATTTTTGTCAAAGCCATTCAACAAGTCTCTAGGAAGTTCCGTACTTTCCTACATTTTTCTTTCTTCTTCTGAGCCCTCCAAACTGTTCCAATCTCTTCAGGTTACCCTGTTCCAAAGTTGTTTCCAATTTTGGGGGTATCATTTCAGCAATACCCCTCTCTATTGGTACCAATTTGCTGTATAAGTTTGTTTTCATGATACTGATAAAGACACACCCAAGTCTGGGAAGAAAAAGAAGTTTAATTGAACTTGTAGTTTTACATGACTGGGAAGTCCTCAGAATCACAGCAGGAAGCAAAAGGCACTTCTTACGTGGTGGCAGCAAGAGAAAATGAGGAAGAAGCAAAAGGAGAAACCCCTGATAAACCCGTCAGATCTCGTGACGTTTAATTCACTGTCATGAGAATAGCACGGAAAAGACCAGTTCCCATGATTTAGTTACTTCCCAGTGGGTCCCTCCCACAACATGTAATTCCGAGAGATATAATTCAAGTTGACATTTTGGGTAGAGACACAGCCAAACCATTTCAGGCATGGTATTAAATATTTCAGTAATTTCTCCCTCTATTGTGATAATAACGTTAGACATGAAATCTTCCCTTTTAACAAATTTTTAAGTGTACAATACAGTAGTGTTAATTATAAGTTTAATGTACAGTAAAACTCTACAACTTATTCATCTTGCATAACTAGTACTTTATGCCCATTGTACAGCAACTCCTCATCCCTGTCTCACCCCTCAACCCCTAGCAATGACCTTTCTACTCTCTGTTTCTATGAGTTTGAATATTTTAGCTACCTCATATAAGTGAAATCATGCAGTACATATCCTTCTGTGACAGGCTTATTTCCAGATTCATTCAAGCTGTTTCATATGGCAGGATTTTCTGTTTTGTTCAAGGCTGAATAGTATTCCATTGTATGTATATGCCACATTTTCTTTATCCATTCATCGTTCACTAGACATTTCAGTTGTTTCCATAACTTGGCTATTGTGAATAATGCTGCAATGAACACAGAAGAGATTAAGAAGATTTCATTGTTTTTGTTTTAGTCTATTGTTGGAAGGTTTTGCTTATTAATGAAGAGTCATTACTTTCACCCTAGAAACATGCCTTGCCAGCATTTATATCAATATTTTTACAGAAAAACCAGCCTTTTTTTTAAGTAAGGGCTGCAGGCTTGACATAAGTCCAAAATCCAGCAGGGCAGTCAAATCTTAAAGCTCCAAAATGATCTCCTTTGATTGTATGTCTCTCAACAAGTCACCCTGTTGCAAAAGGTGGGTTCCCATGGTCTTTGGTAGCTCCACCCCAATAGCTTTGCAGGGATCCAGCCCCCATCCTAGCTGCTTTCACAGGCTGGCACTGAGTGCCTGCATCTTTTCCAGGAACATGGTACAAGCTGTCACTGGATGTAAATTTTGGCATCTGAAGGATGTCTGCCCTATTCTCATAGTTCTACTAGGCATTACCCCAGTGGGGACTCTTTTTGTGGGCTCTGGCACCACATTTCCCTTCTGCACTGCCCTAGCTGAGGTTCTGCATGAGGGCCCCACCTCTGCAGCAAACTTCTGCCTGGACATCCAGGCATTAGCATACATCCTCTGAAATCTAGGTGTAGGTTCCCAAACCTCGATTCTTGACTTCTTTGCACCTGCAGGCTCAACACCTCATGGCAGCTGACAAGGCTTAGAGCTTGCACTCTGAAGCCATGGTATGAGCTGTACCTTGGCCCCTTTTAGCTATGGCTGGAGTGGCTGGGACACAGGGCACCAAGTCCCTAGGTTGTACACAGCACAGAAGACCCCGTTTCCAGCCCACAAAACTAGTTTTTCTCCTACGCCTCCGGTCCTGTGATGGGAGGAGCTGCTATGAAGGTCTCTGACATGCTCTGGAAACATTTTCCCCCATGGTCTTGGTGATTAACATTTGGATCCTCATTATTTATGCAAATTTCTGCAGCCAGCTTGAATTTCTTCCCAGAAAATGAGATTTTCTTTTGTACTGCATTGTCATCCTAAAAGTTGTTAAAACTTCAATGCTTTGCTTCCTCTTGAACACTTTGCTGCTTAGAAACATTTTCTACCTGATACCCTAAATCATCTCTCTCAAGTTCAAAGTTCCGCAGATCTGTAGGGCAGGGGAAAAATGTCACCAGTGTCTTTGCATAGAAAGAGTGACCTTCACTCCAGTTAACAACAAGTTCTTCATCTCCATCTGAGACCACCTCAGCCTGGACTTCATTGTTCATATCACTATCAGCATGTTAGCCAAAGCCATTCAACAAGTTTCTAGGAGTTTCCAAGATTTCCCATATCTTCCTGTCTTCTGAGCCCTCCAAGTCTCTAGAAAGTTCCAAACTTTCCCACATTTTCCTATCTTCTTCTGTTCCAACCTCTACTTGATACCCAGTTCCAAAGTCACTTACACATTTTTAGGTATCTTTATAGCAGTACCCCACACTTGGTACCAATTTACTGTATTAGTCTTTTCTCACCCTGCTGATAAAGACATATGGTAGACTGGGTAATTTATAAAGGTAAGAGTTAATTGACTCACAGTTTCACATGGCTGGGGAGGTCTCACATTCATGGCAGAAGATGAATGAAGAACGAAGTCATAGCATACATGGTGGCAGGCAATAAAGCATATGTAGGGGAACTCCCCTTTATAAAACCATTAGATCTCATGAGACTTATTCACATGATGAGAACAGCATAGGAGAGACCACCCTCATGATTCAATTGACTCCCACCAGGTTCCTCCCATGACATGTGGAAATTATGGGAGCTATAATTCAAGATGAGATTTGGGTGAGGACACAGCCAAACCATATCATCTATCAATTGAAGCAAGCCTCCAAGCAGAGAATTGTGAACTTTCGTGTCCTCACAAAGAAATTGAAGTAAAGTTAAGAATGCTTTTGGCTATAAATAGAACAAAATCCAGATTCAGTGGACTTAAACAAGGAAATTATATGTATATAAAAATAAATTGAGGATTGGTGGATTCCATAACTTCATTATATCACCAGTATTTTTTTTCTCTCTCATATTCAAAATTCAGTTTGAGTAGCTTTGATTCCATGCTAGGAATCCTCCTGGTTTTAACATGGCTATTGCAGTTTTAGGCATCACATACAGATGCAGCAGTACCCAGTAGGAAAAGAGGATTATCTCTTATTTCTAATACCTTTTCTTTACTTAATTGCTTAATTCACAAGGAAAAGTTGTATATATTTATAGTGTACAATATGATATTTTGACATATGTATACATAGTGAATTGCTATACGAAGCCATTTAACATATGCTTTACCTCAGATACTTATTTTTTGTGGTGAGAGTACACAATCTCGTCTTAGCAAGTTTCTAGTATGGAATATAATGTTTCACTATTTTTAATGTATTTCTCAGAAATGTCCTGGCAGACATACCTTTTCTGTTACTGTTGGAAATATCCATGGTTCTTGCTTACATCCAACATTTAAAGGGAATGGATTAGGTTGACTGTTTGTATCAACCGAGGCATAAAAGACGACCATATCTATGTTGAATATTTGGGGGCAGTTACCTGGACAAATTGCCATTTTTTCATCGGGAGAAAAGCGGGTATGCAATCATTAGTGTTAACTGTGGATAACTTAGCTGGAGGATAAAGAAAACAATGGTCAGTTTTATAGAGAAGATGCTGGCAATTGTGAAACTATCACAATAATTGCTTGGTCTTTGCATTGTTAACCTATAGCACCCAGGAGGAAAACTTACTGTGGTTTAACTGTAAACTAAGCAGAATTTCTAACTAATTTTTTTTTATTTTTCTTCCTTTCTTAAAAAACACAGAAATGACAGTAGCTCTGTGAGATTTTGCTTCTAGCCAGAGCAAACTATCACATGGTCAGTGAGTGCCCCATTTAGGTATTCTGCAGAAAGTAAATTCATTGTCCAGGAGGCCTAAGGGCTTTGCATTAAATTCTAACACTCTTGTTTTACAGAAACTGAAACCCTTACTTGGCTACTATTCTCAGTCAGACTTCTTCTTGTTCCCAAATCAGTGACAGATTTTATCAGAATCAATTAGGGGCTATTGTGAGGCTTTAAAATATGAAGTACTGAAACCATTTGGTACTATTTCACTGTCCAAAGTATTTCCATTAAAACAGATAGAGCAAGGGGCCGCTACTAATGTAAAAACATTTTTAATAAAAGAATTAAACCAATCTTATATCTTCTTTCACCTTTGTTACAGCCCCCTGCCTCAGTGTTCCAGAGGTACATAGAAATTACATTTCACACTCTATATTTATTTTTTAAATGTGATTCTTCAATATATACCTGTTTTTAGTAAAATGTGGGAAATGCTTTGCCCGAATCTCTT
The DNA here is from genome assembly GCA_028533165.1 of Leontopithecus rosalia. Lineage (NCBI taxonomy): Eukaryota > Metazoa > Chordata > Mammalia > Primates > Cebidae > Leontopithecus > Leontopithecus rosalia. The sequence goes on along the minus strand of CM052649.1, from coordinate 162,298,833 downwards.
GATAATTGTTGTGTTGTCATTCCTTTTATATCTTGATGTGATGGGATGATTTCTAGGTGACTTTCAATAAGGCAAGTTTGAAACTCATATGAAATCTATATTATAACATTTAATTTAATAACTTCATTTATTTCTGTGGCATCTTTCCTTTGTATGTTACAATATTTAACACTGAACATATTGTAAGTAAAAAGGATTTGACTTTTTGAGGGGAAGCATCTTTATTGAGACATAATTTGCATGCTATACAATTCATCCATTTAAAGTACAGAGATAAATGTTTTTAGTATGTTCACAGTGATACACAACTAAATCACGATAAATTATAGAATGTTTTTATCACTTGCCCCAAAAATCCTCCATGTTACCCATTAGTAGTCACTTCCATTTGCCCTCAACAAAGCCCTAGGCATCTAATAGTCTGCTATTTATGTCCATAAATTGGCTTATTTGGGATACTTTATAACGATGGAATCATACACCATGTGGTCTCTTCTTACCAGCTCCTTTCATTGAGCGTATTTTCAAGATTCTTTCATGGTGTGCCATGTATCAGCACTTTTCCCCTTATTATTGCCAAATAATACTCCCTTGCATAGATCATAGATATAATATGGCCCTTTTTAATACATGTCTTCTCAAAGTGATTTAAATATACTATAACATTAGAATAACAAAATTAAAGTTTAAAGATTGGACATTATGAAGGAATTTATGCAATCTAGATTGACATCCTCCCAGCCTGTATGACCATCTCATTTAACAAAATGAGACTGGAAAAAATATGCTGGAAATTGGGGATATATGGATGTAACAAAATTATTGCATACTTTATTTTGTTGAAATTATTAATGTTGGCCATTTTTTCTCCATTACTTGCTGTCTGCTCATAAGTGATACTTAGCATAATCATTCCTAACATATTTTACTTTCCAACATTGTAAATCCCCATTCTTATACAAAACGTTTTATCTGTGTTTTCATCTCTTCTAGCCTATCCAAACTATGTCCATAGGGCCATGTTCTTATAGCAAATATACTTATTAATGGTGTATGGACAAACAAGGGCATCTCTGTTGAGAAAATTTATGTATATATATTCATGTAATTAGTTTTCTTATCACTATCATGTATATTGGTGTAATGTGTGTAAATATCTACCTATTTGTCATCATCTCTCTCAAAAATATATATATATGAAAATAGGATTAAGTTGGAAAGTATTTAAGTTTTTATTTCCTCTTTAAATGAAAGACTAATAACCCAATCGTTACACTAAAAAATATGGCAGGAGCAAGACAGAAAGTGAAGATTGAGACATGTAATTTTTGGCACAGTTATAAACTCTACTGTTTCAGAAAATACTTATTTTTAAAACTGAAGCAGAATAGAAAAGTCATATGCAAAGGTGTAAAATGTCTGACCTGTAAACTATGAGGTAATCTAGAGAAGCTGAGAGAGAGAGACAGAGAGAGAGAGAGGTAAATCATAGCACAGAAGTACCCAAAATTGAGCGATATGAATTAGTAGATAAAGATGTACTTCAATCAAGCAAGAAACTATAAATAAGTTCATTCCTTGATGCTTCATAGTAAATACTGTGAAGCCACAATTTATATAATAGTAAATTACATAGGGCAAAATTAACTAGATATACATATAACAATATATTTAAATACCAAAAAGATGCCAAATTAACAAAACGTTGCCTAATGATACAGCATGAAAATGTTTACAAAAAGCTTAAGAGCACAAAACATGTAACATGTATTTCTTGCTAAAGCGTAAAAATAAAGCATTAGGAATATAAACAATTTATTGGCAATGGTTATTTCTGGGGAGAAATCAAGAATACAGTGTCAGAGAGGAGAAGACTTTATCTGCAATCCTTTTATTCTTTAAAAGTACTGGCAAAAGATAAAAATATTTAAAATCTGGGTGCTTGCATATGGGAATTCATCATTCTTTAAGTTTGAAAATTTCATTATGAACAAAATTCTAAAAAAAATGCACAGAGATTGGAGCATTGCTTACAAATTGTTTCATTTTAGACTACTTCTTTAAACTTTCTGTTGCCCAAGTTTCTAGTTTATAAAATAATTACCTTAATTGAACATTCATAAAAAATGTGAGAGTTAGTGTATCCTGACACATAGCACAATGCACTTCGTAAATGTTAGTCAACATTGGTTTTCACAGGTCATACAATATAAAGCATTAGGTATATAGCATTGTGAGTTGCACAACTGACCAGTCAACCAAGAAGGAAGCAAAGCTTTAACCAAAAAGGCATGAAAAAGTATATAAGTCATTGGTTGACTAAGGCAAGATCTCTTTGCTTTTATAGTTAAATAAAAAATATACAATAAACACTGATTGCCAAAGTCTTACATGATTTTGGTACCCCATGTAAATAAAACAAATCTGTCCCGTTTCCTTATATATTTAAAACAAAGCAAAGTAGAACAAAAGTTTAAGTATTCTTCTATGGATCTAGTGCATATGTTCTTTTATCTGAATGACACGTGGAATGTAAAGAGAAAAGATAAGAGAATGCCTATCACAACAAATTCATTGAATGGATATGTCATTTATTCTTCATCTCATTGAGTAATTTTTCTCCCTCCTTGGACTGATATTTCGCAAATGTAGCTTAGAATGAAATCCTACAGCATTTGTTCATAATGAACTGATGCCTACTTTATGAACAAATGCCTACTTATGAATTCTTGTCTCAGAAGCTAATTTAATTGGTGCATTCCAACTACTATTGCTTATTTCACACTTCAGTAGGTAAAGATGCATTAATAATCGAAGTTTCAAACTGTAATTAACATTAGCTTTAGGCTCCTGACAATGAAATGATTACATTTTAATATATGGTTTGATAAACAAAGTTAATCTAACATACGAATAAACAGCGAAAATAACTTAGAATTTACTCTTTCTCTGCAAATTGATACATGCATTTATGTGTTATCTAAACCATGGGGAATAAGGGAATGTCAAAGAGAAAAGGGAATAAATGGCTACCAATACAATACCTAAACCTGATCAATTCAATGTACTAAACTAAACTTGAGACATTCCAACAAAAACATTCTTTTCTAGCAAAATTCAAACAATGTTTTTAGCCTTGCTTGATTTTCTTTTACATTTTTTCTGTATACTTAGGTTTTTTAAATCTTATTTCACTCTGTACCTAATTGAACTGATTATAAAGATCCCTGAATAAAGAATGTTTATGCCAACATCTTGTTCTTTTTTATATACATATACTTTAAGTTCTAGGGTACATGTGCAGATCGTGCGGGTTTGTTACATAGGTGTACAGGTGCCATGGTAGTTGTTTGCTGCACCCATCACCTGGGCATCTATATTAGGTATTTCTCGTAATGCTATCCCTCCCCAATCCACTCACCCCCTGCTATTCCTCCCCTAGTCCCCCACCCCCTAGGCCCCAGTGTGTGATGTTCCCCTCCCTGTGTCCATGTGTTCTCATTGTTCAACACCCACTTATGAGTGAGAACATGTGGTGTTTGGTTTTCCATTCTTATGTCACTTTGCTGAGAATGATGGTTTATAGTTTCATCCATGTCCCTGCAAAAGACATGAACTCATCTTTTTTTATGACTGCATAAAAAAATTCCATGGGGTATATGTACCACATATACTGCATACATATTCCATGGAGTATATGTACCACATTTTTATGACTGCATACATATTCAATGGGGTATATGTACCACATTTTCTTTATTCAGTCTATCATTAGTGGGCATTTGGGTTGGTTCCAAGTCTTTGCTATCATGAATAGTGCTGCAATAAAAATACGTGTACATGTGTCTTTATAATAGAATGATCATCCTCTTCTTAAGCAGAGCATACCACATTGTTCAAAAGTAATTGCTGGGTGTTATTATATTATTTTCATGTTGATAAAGATTGTGTTTGTGACATAATTTTAAGAGAAGACAAATGCATTCTTGACTATCCTTCATTCAGTTATATTTTCTGAACTTATTAGTTTTTGAGTGATACCATTTAGAATGTTGCAAATCTAAATAACTGAGGTTGCTAATTGTAATACCTTAGTACCACTAAACACATTATGTGTTCAGGTTCACAAGGATAGAAAACAAAATAACTTCTTTTTCAGGTGGGATTGATGGCTCAGAACTCTGAAAACATTGGTTGTTTACATTTGTCCAAATGTACATACTTTATGGTTATTCTAGGATTGCCTTTGAAACAAGCTCACAGATACAGAATGAAGTAACGAAAATATGGATTAAAATACCTAGTCTGATCTCAAATGTCTGACTACAGAGCTAAGAAATAAAATATATATCTCAAATCATACTTTATCCATTATGAGAAATTCAAAGGCATTTATAGTTTCTAATATTTGTGTTCCTGTCCATGAGAGATGGTTAAAATACTATATACAAAATTCATTTATTGGGACTTGAATAAACAAAGCAGTTTATTCAATTATGGCTAGGCCGGGCGCGGTGGTTCAAGCCTGTAATCCCAGCACTTTGGGAGGCCGAGGCGGGTGGATCACGAGGTCAACAGATCAAGACCATCCTGGTCAACATGGAGAAACTCCATCTCTACTAAAAATACAAAAAATTAGCCGGGCATGGTGGTGTGTGCCTGTAATCCCAGCTACTCAGGAGGCTGAGGCAGGAGAATTGCCTGAACCCAGGAGGCAGAGCTTGCAGTGAGCCAAGATCACGTCATTGCACTCCAGCCTGGGTAACAAGAGCGAAACTCCGTCTCCAATAAAAAGAGTGATTTACCCCATATCACAGAGCCACTATCTAAAGCTATTTTCTGATTGTGAATCAAGTTTTAATTTATAGGATATATCACAGGTTTTCAGTTACTAAAAGGAATTACATATAGGGTATAAAAATTTATATACTATATGCCTTCCACTCTTCTGAATGTTTTATGTGGATAATCATTTTTAAATGAGGATCTGGGTCCAGAGAAGGTTATAAGCTAGCAAAGAGTAGTTTTAGATTGAAAAGTTGAATATTTGGCTCTAGGCGTGTGTTGTTATTCACATTTTAATATCTTCTTTCAATGAAGCATTTGAAGCAGGTACAGATCTCACTTTTATTCAAATATAGTTAAATATAATGTAGTAATAACTTAAATCATGGTTGAGGACATAATAGTAATGAGTCTCCTTTCTTTATTCCAAGATAATACTAAATGTGCACTAGAGTTGACTGAGATGGTTTCTTCCTTCTATTCATTCTTTTTAAAAATATTATTCTAGCGATAATGATTTCATACTATCAGTATTTCCATATTATACTTTTTCAGATTTATTATTTGTGAAGTGTCAATCTCTTCTGTTAACTTTTCAGATAATCTGACTAGATGGCATTAATAATACATTAATTAAATTAGAAGTTACAACAAAAATATAGTCTCTTTGATCCCTAGGAAGGCTTAACATTTCATTCTCTTTCTTCTGTTTGTCTTCAGTAATCCCAAATGTCATGAATAATTACATGTCATTATTAAAATAAAGAAAAAACAACTCTGTTGAGATAGAAATTCTACCAGATGCTATTATAATTATTGTTTCTTGCAATTGGAAGTATAGGCAGTTGTTTGGAGGCACAGTAAAAGAAAACAGCCATTTGTTTTATTGAAGCTATTTGTTATATGCTATATTTGTGTTCAGATGTCTAATACTGTGGGCCAACTGTTTTTCTTCAATCTTCATACATGCTAACTGGCAATAATTTTAAATAAAATAAATCTTGGTTGTTAGCATTAATGACTAACCAGAAATATTTGATTTCTCTGTGGCATAAAAAATACTATGTCCTTCCTGTAATAGTAAAACTATTCCTTAACAGCTAAAATAATATACTAATTTCAAATAGAATAACTCATCACATGGCATTTCTACCTTAATATCTAGGCTTTGAAATTGTCATAATAATGACAGAGCAGCTAAGTGCTAATTCTAGTCTTATTCCAGTGATTTTACATTTTATAATAGTTTGAACTTACCTACACATAGTGTTTATTTTGTTTTGCTTTTAAGAAGTTCTCAGGCCTCACTCTCAAAATTGCTGGATTAGTAGGACCAAAGTAGAGTCCAGGATCTGCATTTTCAACAAGCATCCACTGAACCTGCCTTGGTGCTTTTTCAAATGCAGGTCGTCTACAAATGCTCATTTGAGAGAGACTACAAAGGATTTGGGGGATAGCTGTCCAGAAGAATTGCTCAAGGAGTGATTTGAGCATTCACATGCCAGGGCACATGGATACCTTCATAGAATTCTACCTCAGGTTTCTGCAGCTGAATAAAAACAACTGGTCCATACAATTGAAGTCACTTGTGACCCTTACCAGAGAGACAAATCCCCCTTTTTAAGTCCCTTTCCTTTCTTTTCCTTTTCCTTTCCTTTTTCTTTTTCTTTTTATTTATTTGTTTATGTATGTATGTATGTATGTATGTATGTATGTAAGTATGTATGTTTGTATGTATTTATTTTGAGATGGAGTCTCACTCTGTAGTCCAGGCTGGAGTGCAGTGGCATGATTTTGGTTCATTGCAACCTCTCCCTCCTGGGTTCAAGTGATTCTCCTGTTTCAGCCACCGAAGTAGCTGGGATTGAAGCTGTGTACCTCTGCACCTGGCTAATTTTTGTATTTTCAGTAAAGACAGCGTTTTGCCATGTTGGTCAGGCTGGTCCTGAACTCCTGACCTCAACTGATCATCCTGTCTTGGTTTCCCAAAGTGCTGGGATTACAGACGCAAGCCACCACATCCACCCTTCCTTTTCTTTTTTCAAGATACAGGACTCATTCCTGCTGTGCTTTTTTGTTTTTGTTTTTTTTGAGTGAGACTCTAGAGAATACACTAACATCCCCATGTTTGTTTAAACTGATAAACAATGATTGATGGTGGAATTGACAGAATCTTGAATGCTGCTTTTTAGATTTGGCACAATATTTATAAAAGAAAAGTGGCCTTTTAAGTGTCATTAATTCAGGGAACAGTCAGTACGGTATTAATATTCAGGATAGTTGATTCATGGAATAAATTTTCAGGCAGCAGAGATTATAACAAAATTTGAATCCAATCTCTAACACCTACTCTCCCCACCAGTGAAAGTACAATATGAATGGAAAAGGGCAGCTCTTCTCATTATGATCTTTAGACTGTCATCATTGAGGCTAATTCTAATGTCACACTATGGATGATGAGTAGTTGAAATCCAATTTGAATGCATAATACTACATTTAATTTACACTACCACCTGTCAATAGGAAATCGACTGAGACATATCTTCTGAGATATCCTTAGGGAATATTCAATTATAATTAACCTTCCTATTTTTGTAAAATCTTTGTCCTGAAATAGATTGTTTGTGCCATTTCTTATTCTTGTAACAATCTGTCACTAGAAGGAATTTGAATTTTAACCTAATATTCTCTGAGAAATACAATAGAGAATGTTTCTTTTAATCTCCCCAGTAGAACTATTGGTTATCCATTTTATTTCTTTTCCATAGTTTATGACTCAGTTTGTGCTTTTAGTGCAGGTGTAGGATAATTTGGCAGACTGTGGAAAATAATTTTTCTAAAACTGTAATGAATATAATAGATGGCAAATAGAAAATATCATTTTTTTCTAGACCAATATTAGATAAAAATTAATTTTAGCTCAAATGTTACAACTGATAGCATATGAACTCATGCTAACATGTAGATAACTTTGTAAAACTACTTTTAAGCAATAGTTAGTTGCTACATATAACCTAAAAACCATAAAAATATAATTGAGATGTTATCTCTAAACATTGTAATGATGAGAAAATACGTTTTACAGAAAATCAGACCCTCTATTTAAGAAGGTATCCTCTACTGAATCCACATACTGACAACTAAAAAGGTGATATTTTCCTTTACTCTCTTTTTCCACCACAATTTGTAATTAATGAGTCTATAGCACCTCTCTAGCCTACACATTTTAGCAGTATATAAAAGTGTATTATGACTCTCCGTGGATGAGGAAAATAGGACAGAGACTTTGCTTATGTCATAGAAGGTCCCTCCTTATAGGTCCTTTGAGGTTTGGTCAATTCTCAAATTTGTGGAGGCAGCATAAGAACCAACCATCAAAAACCAGTTGGTACTATTTACCTATGCAAAACAAAATGAGTTAATTCACAAAAACCCCTTAAAAATGCCTAGCACATTATATGTGACCAACAAATGTTAGCTCATTATCATTTTTAAATTTTGGACGGTTTTCATAAGGTGGGTGTTTTAAATGTAAATTTAACTCTGTTTAGGGAAAAATATTCTCAGCTATAAATAAGAAAGCAACTGACAGTCATCGTTTTTTTATCACAAGGAAAGGGAGTGTTGTCAGGCTTTTATAGTTATTCACTTTGAATGTCTACGTAAGAACAAATGTGAATGGTGCAGTACTTTTGTAGAAATAAGTAAGTAGCATTTGATACTAAAGTGATAACGTCTTTGAATTAAAACTTGATATTGTGTAGCATCTAAAAGGGGACAGTAGCAGAATATGAGATTTAAGTGTGTGCTGGGGCCAGCTAGCTTCTCTGTGCCTTAGTTTTCTGACCTATAAAATGTGGGAAAAAAATGGCTCTTTATTCATATATTCGTTATTAAGATTTAATGACTTAATATTTGTAAAGCACTTTAAAGCAATGATGGGCATATTATAAACACCCCAATGAGCATATTGTAAGCATTGCGTTGTTAACTGACAGGGTTTGGCTGTGACCCCACCCAAATCTCACCTTGAATTGTAATAATCCCCTCATGTCAAGGGTAGGGCCAGGTGGAGATAATTGATTCATGGGAGCAGTTTCCCCGTACTGTTCTCCTGGTAGTGAACAGGCCTCAAGATAACTGATGGTCTTATAAATAGGAATTCCTCTGCACATGCTGTCTCACCTACCACTGTGTAAAACTTGACTTTACTCCTCATTCGCCTTCTGCCATGATTGTGATGGCTCCTCAGCCATGTGGAACTGTGAGTCAATTACTCCTCTTTCCTTTATGAATTATCCAGTTTCTGGTATGTCTATTACCAGAGTGAGAACAGATTAATTCATTATTAACTATTAAATAAAATAAAAACAGTTGACCCTTGGGCAGCACAGTTTGAACTGAATGAATCTAATTATATGCAGATTTTAAAAATACGTATATTGGAAAATGTTTGGAGATTTGTGACAATTTGAAAAAATCTGCAGATGAACTCCATAGCCTATAAATATCAAAAAAATTTTAAAAGATCATATTATGAATGCATAAAACATATGTAGATCCTAGTCTGTCTTATTATTTACTATAGAGTATATACAAATCTATTATAAAAGAAACTAAAATTATCAAAACCATGAGACCCATACAAAGTGCCACTAGTAATGTTGGAAATACTCTCAAGAAGCGGAGAAAAGTCAGTATGTTGTAAGAACAAGTTGAATTGCTTGATATATGTCATAGTTTGAAGTCTACACCTGTGGTTGCCCACCATTTCAAGGTAAATGAATTCAGTGTAAGATCAATTGTAAAGAAAAAAAAACAGGATAAGGAAATTTATAAGGCCATTACTGTAGTTATGCTAGTAGGCACAAAAAACTTGCATGAGATACATACATTCAAAATGGAGCTTTTATGTGGATGCAGGATTGCTATGAGAAAGGTATACCTATAGGCTCTAATATGATTAGAGAAAAAGCAAAGTCATCATATGGTAACTTAAAGCACAAAGAAGGATTTAAAGCTGGAGAATTTAATGCTAGCAAAGGATGGTTTGATAATTTTATAAAGAGGTTTGGCTTTAAAAACGTCACAATAACAGGAGAAGCAGCTTCTGGTGACTAAGGCAGCAGAGAGGTTTCCAGTTGACATTCAGAAAATCATTGAGGAGACTAGGTATAGTGGCTCATGCCTATAATCCCAGCACTTGAGAAGGCCGAGGCGGGACAATTGTTTGAATCCAGGGATTGAAGACCAACCTGGGCAACATTGGGAAACCCTGTCCCTACTGAAAAAATAAAATACAAGACTTAGCCAGGCATGGTGTCACATGCCTATAGATTTAGCAACTCAAAGAGTGAGTTGTGAGGATCACCTTATCCCAGGGGGCAGAGGTTGTAGTGAGCTGAGATTGTGCTGTTGCCCTGCAGCCTGGGTATCAGAGCAAGGCTATGCCTCAAAAAAGAAAAAAAATCATTGAGGAGAAAGGATATCTGCCTGGAAAGGTTTGTAATTCAGGTGGAAGTGCCATATTCTGGAAAACAAGTGTCACAAAGGACATTTATTAGTAAGAAAGTCACAAAGGACTTTTATTAGTAAGGATTTAAGCCAGGAAAGGATAAGCTAACTCTTCTGTTTTGTACAAAAGCAACCAGGTTAATAATCTGGACTGCCCTTTTCTATAGAGCTGCTAACTACAAAGAGAAAAGATAAACACCAGTTGCCAATCTTTTGTATAACAAGAGCCACTGAGGAAGGAGAATGCTTTCTCTGGATTGGTTCAATTGATTTTTTTGGCCCTGAAGTCAGGAGTACCCTTCTAGGAAGAAACTGCTTTTTAAGTTATTTTTAGATTGAACAATGACCCTGGCCACCCAGAAAGCCATGAGTTCAACAGCAAATGCTTTGAAGGGGTCTACTTGCTCCCAAACACAACATCTCTAATTCCGCCTCTTGATCGGGAGGTCATAAATATCTTTGAGGCTCATTACACGTGATACTGTATGGGTAAGGTTTTCAATGCTATGGAAAAGAACAATGATAGAGACAGCATTATAAAAATATGGGAGGATTACACCACAGAAGGTGACATTATTCTTATATTAAGAGCTACGAAAGCCATCAGGCCAGAAACAAACTGCTGAAAAGAACCCTGTCCAGATGTTGTGCATTACGTCCCAGGATTTATGGCAGAGCCCATCAAGGAATTCATGAAAAAGATTATAGGTATGTCCAAAAAAAGTGGGAGGAAGAGGGTTTCAGGATACAGATTTTGGAGAAATACAAACACTTATAGACACTACACCAGAAAAATTAAAGAATTATGGCTTGATCGAGGTGATGCTTCCAAACCAGTGTCAGATGGTGAGGAAGAAGACATAGAGGAAGCAGTAACAGAAAACAAGTACACATTAGAAAATCTGGCAGAAGGGTTTTGATTATTCAAGACTGCTTTTGACTTCCTTAATGACATGGAATGTACAGAAATGAAAGCAAACCGTGAGAGTATTGGTACCATATAGAAATATTTTTAGAGAAATTAAAAAAAGACAGAAATCATGATATATTTTTGTAAAGTTTTACACAGCGTATTTTCCCCTCCGGCCTCCCCTTCCACCTCCTCCAACTCCTCTGCCTCTGCCACTCCTGAAACACCAAGACTAACCCCTTCTTTTCCTCCCCATCCTCAGCCTATTCAAGATGAAGACAATGAAATAATGACTTTTATGATGACCCACTTCCACTTAATGAATAGTAAACATATTTTTTCTTCTTTATGATATTCATAACAACATTTTTTCTTTAGCTTACTTTATAGTGACAATATGGTGGTATATAATATATACAGTATATAAAATATGTGTTAACCAACTGTTTTTGTAATTGGTAAGGTTTCTAGTCAACTGAAGCTATTACTTGTTCAGCCCAGGGTGCTGTCAAAAGTAATACAGAGATTTTTTATTTTTGACTGTGTGGGGGATCACACAGACCCCTTGTTTAAGGGCTAACTGTACGTTTACCTTTGTATTATCTTTTCTTTCAACTATCAAATAATTTTTCTCCAATGACACAAACCTGCCTCTTCATAGTCAAGGACCAACAATCATCACTTGACTCTATTATAGAAAATAAATGTGCACTTAGAACAAGGTATGTAATTTCTCATTTCATTTTTGTAAGAATTCTCTAAGGCATGGACTCACATCCCAATTTATAGATGAGGAATGACTGATGAGTAAAGCACGTGGCTTTAGACTTTCCCTTGAATGGGCTTGTTACGTTAAACAGGAGGATAAGGGAGACTCAAACATTTGAAGATAATCACTAGTACATTTTCTTTCTTTCTGTTTTTTTTTTTTTAGACAAAGTTTTGTTCTTATTGTCCAGGCTGGAGTGCAATGGTATCTCTCTGCTCCCTACAACATCTGCCTCCCCGGTTCAAGTGATTCTTCTGCCTCAGCCTTCTGAGTAGCTCATGCACCACCACACTCAGCTTATTTTGTATTTTTTAGTAGACACAGGGTTTTTCCATGTTCAGGCTGGTCTCGAACTCCTGAAGTCAGATGATTCACCCACCTTGGCCTCCCAAAGTTCTGGGATTACAGGCATGAGGCATCACGCCCGTCCTGATCATCATTACATTATCATATCATCTATTCTCTGAAAGGAAGAGACACTATTTCTTGGGTGAAATCATCATCTATTCTTTGAAAGGAAGAGACACTATTGGATGAAATCAAGAAGTCCCTTTCCCAATTGAATGTTGATTTTGGGACAGGCACTGTGGCTCATGCCCGTAATCCCAGCACTTTGGGAAGCTGAAGTGGGCAAGTCTCTTGAGCCCAGGGGTTTGAGACCAGCTTGGGCAACATGGTGAAACCCTGTCTCTACAAAAGAATATAAAAATGAACCAGGAGTGATGGTGTGCATCTGTAGTCCCAGCTACTTGGGAGGCTGAGCTGGGAGGATTGACTGACCTGGGAGGTGGAGGCTGCAGTGAGCTGATATTGTGCCACTGTACTCTAGCCAAGGTGGCAGAGTGAGACCCTGTGAAATTAAAAAAAAAAAAGAAAGAGAAGAGAAGAGAAAGAAAAGAAGAGAAAGAAGGAGATAAAAAGAAATTTGATTTTGTGTGGTTTTGCTTTTTCTCTGAGGCTGTATCATTATGATTACAGGTGAACTTCTATGCCATGCTTTAACAATCATGTGGATTAAGTGCCTGAAAGGGAGCTTCAGTTCCCTGAGACATGTTAATTCACCAAATGTATCTCCTATTATGACAACTGTGACTTTACCTTTTTAACTACAATTGCTGTGGAGGCTACACAGGATTTTTCTCAATGTTCCTGTTTCTCGGGAAGCTTGAACTACAGTTTTCACAAAACATTCACATAATAGGTGTGAAATATATATTAAATCAATAAAAAGCACACCTATATCAATTTTCCAGTAATAGCAATCAAAGGAGATAAATATGAAAGATGCCTTGGATTTCTGGGCATCTTTTCAGGCCCTTGTAAGGTTCTAAGTGTGAAATGTTTTGTTTTGTTTTTTAATCTAAGGAAGACGTTTGAATTTTTTTATTTGCATCTTGGTCTATCAAATTTTTGTCACATATCTTCCCCTTCCTTCTTCAAACATAGTTCTTTAAGGTAGCAGGAGATATTTATTTTGAGTAGCTAATTTATCAACACTACCTGTAGATAACTTATGACAGAAGCAAGCTACACATGGGAGGAAGCAGACCTTTCTCTTCCAAAGTTACTCGTATTTATTGAAGCTAACCTGTTTCTTCTGTATTTACTTTTCTTAAACCTGCCACCAAGCAAAAGAAGACATTCTGTTATTTTGTGTGTGTGTGACAGGAATAACCTCTTAATGAGAAACACATAAGAAATATAGTTTCAGCCTCTTAATCAGAAACACATAACAAATATAAAATACTGACAATATGTGTTTCTTGATAAAGTGAGTTAGCAATACGGGAAGATCAAATACATAGAATGCAAATTGCAAAACAATTTAATTCAGTTATTCAGAAACTAGTAAGAAAAATATGTTTGCATATTTATTCATAGCATGTGACATACATTTAAAGAATTAATAATTGATAATAAAGGACCTGATAAATGTGAATTAAACTTCATAAGTTATATATTATTAGTAATTTTGTAAGTATTATCTACTTTATTTTTAGACATTGGACATTAACTGTATATGGTGCCATTAGATAAATGCAGTATTTATAATGTAGCACATGTTAGTATATTTGTGTGTGTGTGTGTGTATGCTATATATTTTCCAATGCTATATTTGCTATATAGCATTGGAAACATATATATATATAAATATATAAATATATATATAAATATATAAATATATATATGTTTATATGTATATATGTTTATATCTATAGATATATACATGATATATATGATATATCATATATACATCATATATATGATATATATGATATATCATATATACATCATATATATGATATATATGATATATCATATATACATCATATATATGATATATATACATCATATATATATATCATATATACATCATATATATCATATATACATATCATATATATATATCATATATATATCATATATATGATTTGGTTTGGTAATGTTCCCATCCAAGTCTCATCTTGAATTATAGCTCCTATAATTCCCATGTGTTTTGGGAGAGACCCAGTGCAAGACAATTGAATCATGGGAATGGTTTCTCCCATACTGTTCTGGTCATACTGAGTAAGTTTCATGAAAACTGATGGTTCTATAATCTTTCATTTGCTTCTCATTCTCTCTTTCCTGTTCTTTTTCTTTGTAAATTACCCAGTCTCAGGGATGTTTTCATCAGCAGTGTGAAAACAGACTAATACAGTATCCAACTAAACAAATCTTCATATTTTGTACAAAAAGATGACCATTTTGAGAATTATGCGATCTATCTCTTACCTGCTATTAAAGAGATTCTCCCATTGTAGTACTTTTTACGTAGCAAGTCTTGGCCTGTGAACATAGTTGTGTTAATCTGTTTTTCTGTTGGTATAAGGGAATACTGGAGACTGGGTAATTTATGAAGAAAGAGGTTTAGTTGCATGATGGTTCTGCAGGCTATACAAGAAGCATACTGCTGGCATCTGCTCACTTGGTGAGGCCTCAGGAAGCTTTTAATCATGCAGAAGGCCAGAGGAGGAGCTGGTACAACACATGGTGAGAGCAGAAGCTAGAAAGGGGAGGAGCAGCCACAATCTTAAATAACCTGGTCTTACATGAACTCAGAGAGAGAGAACTCACTCCTCAGCAGGGGATGGCACTAAGCCATTCATGAGAGACATGCCCTCATGATCCATTCACCTTTCAGCAGGACCCTCCTCCAACATCAAGGATTGCATTTCAACATGAGATTTGAAGCTGAAAAACATCCAAACTATCAACAGTTAAAATATTTCCTTAGCTCTTAACTCTAACTTTAGTTTTAAACAAGTATATTTATATCAGGAAAGTTTTTAATAGAACCCCTCTGACTTAAGAACTTGAAGATTATTTTGGCATCTTTTCGTGTAATTCAATGAATCTTCCAAAAGAACATTTAATATATCCAGCATAACTTTGCAAGATTCTATAACTGAAAATTCAAAAGGAAAAGTTTTAGAAGTATAATCTAATGATTATGGGAGGAAATTAGGGATATAGAATTCAATAGCTTTCTATCACCTCTTCAGATTGCTTCAGGGTAAAAGTTGACCATAGGCAGAACCGGATTCTGTGTTGACAAAAATGTTTTCTTAAGAATATAATCCAGTAATCAATGTACCCAAACTAGAAACAATAGAGGGACACTTCTATTGGGGTCTTACACATGGTCCTATACCACTTTCAACCTAATATGATATTCTGTATAAAAAAACAGAATGTTAATTCTCAGCCCACAACTTGTCAAGTCTATGTTCTCTCAGATTTTTCTTCTTAGAAAATGGTATCACCATTTGCTCAGTTAAAAAATATAGGTTATTATTTATTACTTTCACCTTCATATTACTTGTATGCTCTAGAGATGTTTCTTTTAAAATATGCTAGAGCTTACCATTTCTCACTATATCCACAGCTATAATGCTAGTTCTACCCATCATCATCTCTTTCAGGGAATACTGCAATAACATGCAAACATATCTCCCTACTCTAATCCCTAGCATCTATGTTCCATAGAGAATCTATAATAATCCTTCAACTAATTTAAACAAATCTTGTTTCTTCCCTATGTAAGACCTGTCCAACAACTCCCTATTATAATTAGAATAAAATATAAAATACTTGTTATGACTTATAAGAACATAACAATCCTTGTTATGACTTATGTATTAAACAGCCTTTCCTGGCTCTCTGGATAGTTCCTACCTTGCTTTTTATACTACACCTAACTTTTAAGTTCATTTCTACCTTGTGATCTCTGCACATGCTGTTCCCCCCTGCAGGAACACCATTCCATGTCATCCTTGCACAGCCTCCTTCTTCAGTACCTTCAAGTCTCTCTCTGGAAATAACTTTTCTTAACAACCATTTCCAAAGGTGTGCTAGTAAACTGGCTTTCAGAGAAAAAGAGGAAGCTCTGATTTATAGCTTTTGCCAGTTTCTGTGGTGTGTAACTTCCACTACAATTTCAAGCACCCAGTGGTTTAAAAAACTCGCTTATGAAATTTCTGAATATTTTATAATCAGCTCTCTCGAGCCAGGACATACTGGCTCCAGCATCACACTGATTCTGGAATGTCCACTGCCCCTGCCCCCACCTATTTCTCTTCTTTCCTCTGTTATCTACCTACTTCATTTTAATTTTATTTGCACTGCCTGAAAATATCTATGTGTTTATCTACTGTGTTTCTTTTCAAATATAGAAATGCAAGTAGAGTAGGGACTTTGTCTCCTTTTCTGCTATATCCTCAATATTCAGAACAATCCCTGGAAAATGGTAGATACTCTGTAATCATATGCTCAGTAAATGAATAAATAAGTGAGTTAACTTTTCGTGCTATCCTCAGTGACCTCCAGAAAGCTAGAGACTGGAGCTCATGCCTTTTATTTCTTCATGGCAATGTCTCCTTTTTGTCTACATCAAATGAGATAAAATTTGGGAAAAAGTTATCCTATGTTTTAAGGGAGTGGGTGAGGAAAGTTCTAATCCTTCATCTAGATCTTAATTTAGCTCACCTGAAAGTTTTTTTTTGGTTATACAGATAAAATCATCCAAATTTATTTAGAAAAATCTTTTTGCATATGCTTGAAATGCTGCTGCCATGTCTTGGTATTTTGATTTTTATCATCTAACCTGGCTTTTCACTACTTAAAATCTACCAATAGTTCACATTTGCTCAATTAAGTCTGATGATGATTAGCTTATTACTTCCATAATTATCCTCCCTATAATAGCTACATAGAAAGATAATCTTCTTAACAAAATAAAGGACAATTTGAAATCATTTTCTGCAGAGCCAACCCCAGTTTGAAAATAAGTTTTATTGCCTTTGAATACTTTCTCCTGTAATGAAGCCAAATGGATTTTCCATTATTGCAAACTACTCACATAATGCCAGCAGGATAAAGTGATGATTCTGAAGAGAGAGTAAATAATCACTGACTCAATGTCCCCATCTAAGTTAAGAAGTAAACCTGTTATGTTTTCCTGCCTCCCTCCTGTGGCCAGCGAATGATCTATTTGATATACTTGGAATTACTTGTGGGTAAAGAAAAAAATCCTCGAGTATCTGAGATATCCCACCTCGTTTCATTAAACACCTCCTGTTTGAGAGAGTGTTTTTGGCAATTTACTCTACCTTCATGAATTGCCAACTTTGAGACCTGGAGAATTCTGTTCTGAAACATGCTCTTTAATGACATAAAAATACCCAGCTGTATGCTTTGTGCTCATCCTGCGTCAAGACAATGACCTTTCCAGGGGTATTTGGAATTTGGCTAGTTCTTTACTATGCTGGATATTTTGAAATTGGCAAGGACATTAAAGCGTTAACTAGATTTTTCCCCCTCACTTCTATAAACAATAAATTTAACACAAAGTTTTTCCTCAAGGAAATGATGCAACAGTGTTTCCTTGGTTCTAATACGCTGCTGCATTAATAGCATTATCATTAAAATAATTTCCTCCTTGTTCTAGAAATATATAAGTGTAAATCCTTTTTTCAACCCCTCAAACTGGATTGTTAAGGAACACTGTTATTCAAAGCATTATTGCATGAGAAACAACTGCTTTGTATCTCAATTTGCACATTTTAGAAACAAGCATGTCCATTCTGTACCCCAATTGTTCTTTGACATATTAAAGCCTTGTTCTGGAGCCTATAATAATTCACAGAGAAGAGTTACAAGATAAAGCTCTCCATATATATATCTGCCAAAAAGATAATTCTGTTTATAAGAGCTCATCGTGGAAACTCATGCTAAATCCAGCTTCAAACAGAGGATAAGGTTTGCTTCACTACAGGGATTCAGAAGCTGCTACTTCCACATTTACACAAAATAAACTACAGGCAAGTCAGAATTGCAATCCAAGCAGTGACCTCTATCTGAGCCTTCATAAACCAGATAATTCACCTCTGCCCCAAGCAGACTACAGACATTGGAGATATGTGATGCCGACTGCATGCAGAGCTTCTCAGAAAATCTACTCGTAGCTGTGAATCTCTTCTCCAGAAAGAAAAATACTCTGTAGAAATATAAACAAACCCACCTCTGATTTCCTGAAAGATCTGTTTGTTTTATACAATTAGCTGTTCACATGACAATTTTAAAATGTTGGTGCTCAAATTAAGGTTTCCTGGCTAGAGGTGGAAAGCTGATGATATGTGTATCTTGTCTGAAGGCATTATGGCAGGATTTTTTTTCTCCTAATAAATTTAAAACAAGATTCTACTCTGTCAAAATCTTTCTAATTAGTAAATACTATTTTAATTGTACGATGTACGAACAGATAATTGCTTCCAAGCAACAGGTGGATAATTCAGTAGTAAACTTATTCACAGGACAATGGCATTTGAATCTGTGTTCAAATTGGGCATATTCCTTCCTTGGATATGCCTACTCTAGCTACACAAAAATGGTTATGTTTTGGCATTGTACCAGCAATTCTCTTTCATGATAAGTTATCTTATTGCTGGTAAAAAGTCTGTTTTGCTAGATTCATTGTTCTTCGTTTATATGTAAATGTAGAAATGATTTCCTTTGTTTTTAAAAGAAAGCAGAAAAGTCATTTCTATTTATAGTCTATAGACAGACATGATATCTCTCAACTTACATATAAAGGGGAGATGAGTTAGATTTTAACTCCTTCAAAAGGACTAACCATGTCTCCTTTATAACATTTGTGAAATATCTTTCTCTCTGCTCTTCTACACACTGGGTGCAATGTATAAGCAAAGCACTATATAAGCAGTGAATTTTTAATGGATGAATGCATGGTTACTATTTACTGTGGCCTGCATCTGAGATTTGATCAGCCTTTTAAGTTTGGATTCCATTTCCATGTGATGAGGCTACAAAGATCCTGCCAATTCAGAAGTCAAATAAAATGAATAAATATCACTTGATAAAGTGGACAAATCCCTCACAAATTAAAGTGAGACTGTTACTGAAGCCAGATGCGCAAACGTTGGATACACATGTGTATAGCAAAAGCCAACTGGAACTTGAAGTTGAATGTCTTACAACAAGCTTGGCCAGGGTGGTTAAAACAGACTGTTATCCAAAATGACCCATGCCAGATCCAGTTAGCTTTAAATAGATTATGCCTGCCCATAATGTGAAAAAATTTTCACTGGTCAATTTAAGACTACCTGAATGCTATCTGTTTGGTCCATCAGATTGGAAGGTTGGTTAGAAGGATGTAAATATCGCTGTGTAAATAAAATGATGATTGATATTTTTCTAATGGCAACATTCACATGGGACATATTAAGCCACAATACTAAGCTGAAATGCCATAGATGAATAATTTTGAATTGAACACAGGAAATTATACAGAACAATTCTCTGAACCCAAATATAAGAAACATTACTAGAGAAGTCTTTGTCCAATAGTAAAATACGTGAGGCATTCCCTTGATAGGGCTTAGTGGTTTATAGGAAATGAGTCTATATTTGTGAGGGGAAAAAATTATATTTGGTAAATACCTTAAGTTCAAAAAACATTAGAATTATTGATAGTAAGTACACCAGTGTTTCTGTAGGCCTACTTAACTATCTAAAACTGGAAGAAAAGCTTACTTTGTACCTTTTAAGCTAATGGATAACTCTAGAATTTGTGGTTCTGTCTGTCACATGTAGTCTTGAGAAATTAATATGCTTTTTTTTTTTTTTTTACAAAACAGTGAAAAATCAAAGTAATTATACAAATCAGTTGAAGGAGAAAGATGAAACAGGAGAAGGGAGAGATAAATGAGTAACAGAATCACCTGCAGAGCTTTTCCGTATGATTTATATCCCTGGGCTTTTCCCCTTCTTATTTAATTTTAAAAATTTTGGATGGGCTTAATGAGAGATATTTTGAGAAAATAATTCTGACATTTTCCTTCCTCCTACAATTTAAGTAATAAACACTGATCCAGATGATGATAATGATGATGGTAATAGTCACACTAAGAGTAATAAAATAATAAAATCTGATGTAAATAATGCTTCTGCCCTTATTAATTCAGATAAATTTGCAGTAACACTTTTCAAGTTAACATACCATAAAATGATGTCCCAAGGGATGTAGACATGACTACCTCAAAAATAAATAGATAAGGAGATAAAGTGTCATATTTAAAGCAGTTTTTGTGATGTCCATTAAATTAACCAATTTCCTTTAGTACTAATTCTCAGAGCTTTTAATATGCTAATGTGTATTGTGATTCTCACATAGGAAAGATAAACAATATACACCAATGCTATTTGACCAAAACATATATTTTATTTTCCCTTATCCCCACCAGTATTGTCTTTCAAAATAATGTAGATTGTGATAGCTTGGGCATACACTTAACAGTGTATATAACTTACATTGTTTCTGCACTTGTATGCTTATAAAAGTAATATAGTGGTTCCTCAGTATCTGAGGGGGATTAGTTTCAGGACTTCTACAGATACCAAAATCCACAGCTGCTCCAGTCCTTTATATAAAATAGCCTATTGTTTGTGCATAACCTATGCACACATTCTCCTGTGTACTTGATTACCTGATATTATCTCTGGATTACTATAACACCTGATACAATATAAATGCTGTATAAATAGCCATTATAGTATTCACTATTTGTATTATTTTTTACTGTGGTATTACTATTCGTTTATTTTAAAAACATATTTTCAATTCATAGATGCAAAAGTCATGGCTAAAGAGGGCTGGCTGTACTTGTATAAGAGCACTGTCCTTACTAGTACTGAATACTTAAGCATATACTTATATTCAGTTATAGTGTCTTGCTTTCCAAAATTTGAAAATAAGGCCAATATATTATACCTTTCTAGTGTGGACAGTTTTGTAAGCCTTCAACGATAGGTGCCTTGTGTTTCAGGCAAAAGTTCTAATGTTTGAAAAAAAACAGGAGTGGTTTTAGAAATTATTTAAATAGTTTGCACAATATGAGGGAAGAGTAGTAAGAAACAAAGTGATAATTGTAACAGAAACAAGCAGTTATTAAATGATTGCAAAGTATCAGTCATTTTTTCTAAGTTGGTTTCTCTGACAGGTGTAGACAAATTATGTAGCCCATCTCTGGCCACAAGATGAAACTTTATATTATATATTTCGTTTACTAATTTACTCCAGCTTTATCTGAATAGCTATACCTTTCTCTGAATAATTTTACATTTGTAACTGAGATAGAGGAACTGAATCAGAAGAGATTGTGAAGATGGTGCTTGTGAATTAGATGGAAAGCTAGCTGAGAAGTGCAGAGAAAAGGAAGAATGGAAAAATCACCATTTAGTATGAGACATGGAGCTAGAGATCGCCAGTGACTTTGTTTTTTATTTTATCTTATTTTTTTTTGAAAAAAGAAGGATTGAAGGGGAGGAAGAGGGAGAGAAAATGGGAGTGTCCCTTTATTCTATGCCAATAATTGTGCTTAATAATGGCCAACCAATGTTTCATTTAATCCTGTGAGTAGGTGTGATGTGGTACTGGTAAGAGTGTATATTCTTTGTATTTAACGTCAGGAGTTCTATAAATGTTTATTAAGTTTACTTGTTCCAGATCTGAGTTCAAGTCCTGGATATCCTTATTAATTTTCTGTCTCATCGATGTATCTAATATTGATGTTGAAGTCTCTCACTATTATTGTGTGGGAGTCTAAGTCTCTTTATAGGTCTTATGTATCTGGGTGCTTCTGTATTGGGTGTGAATATATTTAGGATCATTAGCTCTTCTTGTTGGATTGATCCTTTTACCATTATATCATTGTTGCTTTAAAATCTATTTTATCAGAGGCGAGAATTGCAACTCATGCTTTTTATTTATTTATTTATTTTTGCTCTTGATTTGGTTGGTAAATCTTTCTCCATCCCTTTGTTTTAAGTCTTTGTGTATCCTTGCACGTGAGATGGCTCTGGATGCAGAATACCAATGGGTTTTGGCTGTATCTTTTGATTGGGGGATTTAGTTGAATTAAATTTAGGATTACTGCCATTTGATGTTAGCTGGCTGTTTTGCCCATTAGTTGGTATAAATTATTCATTATGTTTATGCTCTTTACTTTTTGGTATATTTTTGGAAAGGCGAATATTGGTTGTTCCTTTCTACATGTAATGCTTCTTTCAGAAGCTCTTGTAAAGCAGGCCTAGTGGTAATGAAATCTGAGTACTTGCTTGTTCACAAAAGATTTTATTTTTCCTTCACTTGTGAAGCTTAGTTTGGCTGGATATGAAATTCTGGGTTGAAAGTTCTTTTCTTTAAGGATGTTGAATATTGGCCCCCACTCTCTTCTGGCTTGTAGGGTTTCCGCTGAGAGATCTGCAGTAAGTCTGATAGGCTTCCCTTTATGGGTAACCTGACCTTTCTCTCTGACTGCCCTTAGTATTTTCTCTTTCATTTCAACCCTGGTGAATCTAACGATTATGTGTCTTGGGATTGCTCTGCTTGAGGAATATCTTAGTGGTGTACTCTGTATTACCTGGAGTTGAATATTGTCCTGCCTTCCTAGGTTGGGAAAGTTTTCCTGAATAATATCCTGAAGAGTATTTTCCAGCTTGGATTCATTCTCTGTCATATTCAGGTACACCTATCAAACGTAGATTAGGTCTTTTCACATAGTCCCATATTTCTTGGAGATTTTGCTCATTCCTTTTTATCTTTGTTTCTCTATTCTTGTCTTTTTGTTTTATTTCATTAAGTTGGTCTTCAACCTCTGATATCCTTTCTTCTGCTTGATCAATTCGGCTGTTAAAACTTGTGCATACTTCGCGAAGTTCTCGTGTTGAGGTCTCCAGTGACTTTCACCAGGCCACCTCAAACACTGTGTAGGACAGAAGCCAGATTGGAATTTAATAAGGCAGTGGAAACGTCAATATGACAACTCCGTTCTCTTGTTTCTAAAATTCTCTTTTAGTTACCTCTGTCAGTAAACATGTTTCAGTAAAAGTAATTATGTGGGGATTTTGGAGGATGGGGCCAACAAAATGTTAGGGCCACCATCATGTGGAGGACAAGGCACTCAGCATTCTGGTTTACTCTGAGGACTCTTTCAAAGTACAAAATGATTGGACTTGGTGGTGCACAGCTGTAGACTCAACTACACTGGAGACAGAGGTGGGAGGATTTCTTGAGCACAGGAGCATGCTTCTTGACTAGACAACATAGTAAGACACCGTCTCCAAAAATAAATAAATGAAACTTTTAAAATAACAAAATAGTTTATATTTTCTGGCAACATTCAATAAGTGTTGTTTTATCCATTAGAAAAATTATGTATGCCAAAATATGCTAAAAATGCATTTTAACACCTCATTGGAATATTTATTTTGCTTTTATGAAGATAGAAATACTCTTTTTTTTTTGAGACGGAGTTTCGCTCTTGTTTACCCAGGCTGGTGTGCAATGGTGCTATCTCAGCTCATCGCAACCTCCACCTCCTGGGTTCAGGCAATTCTCCTGCCTCAGCCTCCCGAGTAGCTGGGATTACAGGCATGCACCACCATGCCCAGCTAATTTTTTTGTGTCTTTAGTAGAGACGGGGTTTCACCATGTTGACCAGGATGGTCTTGATCTCTTGACCTCGTGATCCACCTGCCTTGGCGAAGATAGAAGTTCTCATTGTATTAGTAGTGAACCAAGATTAAAGCAGAACAGGGAGAAGAAGGAAGAGATAGAATATTGAATAGGCAGCTTTGGAGAGAGCCTTTGTGAATTAGAGTATGGTTGGTCCAGGAAGCCCTTCTCTATCATTCAGTTACTTCATCTATAAAATTCAGATTATAATAGTACTGAGTTTATAAGATTATTAAGAGTCTAAGTGTTAATACCTGTAAAATACTTGAAGTAGTTCCTGGCTTGCTCAGTAAATGTTGGTTGCTATTTATGTTGTCATTATAACTTCCAGTAGAGGTGACAGATAAACTCACAAATTTACAAATAACCTAATTTTATAAAGGTATAAACACACACACACATACACAAATATGCTAATCGTACAAAAAGTGAAGGGTGGTGGTGCTACGTTAGCAAAAGTTATGTGGTCAGGGAAGTCTGTGTGCATGGTTGACATTTGCATGAAGATGTGAATGATGAGCAGGGGCCAGCTTTGTGAACATGAGGGAAAACCATTTTGTGGATGGAGCAATGCAGACAAACACTAGTGATGTAAAAAGGTACAGAATGTTCCTGAGACAGAAGGAAAGAATGGAATGCAAAGGTGAAAATAAAGATGTGATCAAGAAAATGTGTGTCTTTATATTGACAACAAAAATCTCAAATGATGTAGGCAGAAGTATTTTAATATGCATAATATTGAAACTTGCCAAATAATAACACTTCTCAATAAATATTTATGTACCCATGGAGTGAAATATAAACAAAGAATATAACTCTTCCTCTCAATGTCTTTACTATTTGTATGTTTAAGTGGTGGTCTAATGTGCCCTTGCATAGTAGTTGGTAAAGATATTGAATAGCAATCTCAACAAGAAATACAATATGGAAGAGTTTTAAATTAGCATGTTAGCTACCTATAAGAATGGCTAAAGGTATTTTGATTTTATAGTAATCTTGATAAAAATAGAACAGTGAAGTGAGCCAAGCTATGCAGGATTAAAGCATCTAGGGTACTAGTCACTCATAAGCCCATGTAAGGCGCTCACAGTTTTGCTATATCATTAGGTGCAAACCAATACGGTATTTACTAGTGCACAATCTACTATATTCTCAACAGATTCCACCTAAGTTTGTGCTTATGCAGCATAAAGTTCAGTTGAATTCCTCACTTTCAGCTATATGGGGGACCAAGTAAATAGCAATAAAATATTCTCATTTTTTAAAAATAGATTTGACAGTTGAATTCACTGGATTTGTTTTCTATGTTTGTCAAGTTAACTATTTTACAATACATACATATAAGTGAGTTAGCTTCCTACTGAAGAGTCCATAAATAATAAATTAACCATGACTTTCAAAAATATTTTGGAAAGGAAACATGACAATAATGAACATACTTATCTGTAGACAGTTTAAGAAATCTACAAGGAGCAGGTTTGTAATTACTTAGAAATACAAATGTTAAATCATAAAAATGTCTCAGCAGTTTAATTTGGAAATGGCATATGTGTAAGTTCCTTCTGTTTTTATAAATAACTAGCTATTATGATGGTTTCAAGATACAGTTGTATAATAATTGCATGTCTATTGTGATTGAAAGCATTAGTAAAGTAAAATATATGTAATAGGAGCACTCCCCCAAAGAATAATTCCAAACTCTGTCATGTCTGATTGCTGAAATAGTACAAAAGGCAAGAACAAAAATAGACTCCACAAATCACTCATCCAAAAAAAAATCTGAAATATGAGTAAATAAATACTGCTAAAATACTCTCATATTTTTTTTGTAAATTAGAAAGAACAAACATTTCATATACGCTTGCTTTACCTACTAGGTAGTATATGATTAACATCTTACCAAAATCTATAAGTTACCAATCAGTAAATCTCAGCAAACACTACCCTGCAAGTCTGAGCTACAAATAATTTTAGGAAATAATTCTTGACTTCAAGAAGTTTATTAAGAAGACAATATTAGTTTTCAATATTACATGAATGCTTTCTAAGTAAGCAGAGTGTGACATTGGGCTAATTAAAAAATAATTATCATTACTGAGTGCTTAGAAACTATAGCAATCAGTGATTTAAAATTGGAAGGAAAAGTGTCTGTATACACTACGTACATGGACACAAACTTACATTATCAGAACGTTACTGATATTTATATCTGAAGTCCTAAGCCATAAAATATGGGTATTTGGACTCTGTTAAAAATATCAGCTGTTTGGCTGGCCGTGGTGGCTCACGCCTGTAATCCCAGCACTTTAGGAGGCCGAGGCGGGTGGATCACGAGGTCAAGAGATCGAGACCATCCTGGTCTCGATCAGGGGAGAAGAGACCATGGGGAAACCCCGTCTCTACTAAAAATACAAAAAATTAGTTGGGCATGGTGGCACGTGCCTGTAATCCCAGCTACTCAGGAGGCTGAGGCAGGAGAATTGCCTGAACCCAGGAGGCGGAGGTTGCAGTGAACTCAGATAGCACCATTGCACTCCAGCCTGGGTAACAAGAGTGAAACTCCGTCTCAAAATATATGTTATATATAAAATATAATATATATAATATGCATATAATATTATAATATATAATATATTTAATATATGTTATTTATTAAATATATAATATATATTATATATTATATTGCATATTATAATATAATTATGATATATTACATATATCATATATTATAGATAATATATGTAATCTATATAAATATATAGATTACATATATTATCTATATCTATATTATATATACAATATATAAAATATATATTATATAATTATATATAATTAATATATAAAAATAAATATATATATTTATTTATAATATATTTAATATTTATAATATATA
>CM052649.1:162226955-162271786 GCA_028533165.1 Leontopithecus rosalia | reverse complement strand
AACCCAGGAGGCAGAGATTGCATTGAGCCCAGATCGTGCCACTGCACTCCAGCCTAGTGACAGAGAGAGACTCTATCTCAAAAAAAAAAGAAAACTCCATTCTATTTTGATGATTAAAGAAATGAAGTCATCAAATATAATCTTTTTAAAGGTATATAAAAAATAAATGCATGTAATAATGTTTCCCAATAAGTTCAATTCTGTGAAACAACATTGATGTTTTCTAACAAGGAAAATTCCAACCATGGTGTCAGAAAAAAAAATCTGATGAATTTCTTTTCTTATAAACTTGCCAAGTGGGAAAATGTTCTAACTTTATATCGCAGTAGTAGAACCTGCGTGACAGTGTATTACGAAAAGAAATATGCACTATTGAGTGAATTAGAGTAAACTGAAAATTTCCCTGTGCTCTTTCCTTTATTCTTTGGTAGAATGCAATCTATCTATCATCTAACAACAGATTCCTGCTGTGACTTTTATATTGGTATGGAGCCGATTCTTAGTGTATACCTTGACAAGGCGGAGTGATGATTCTAAAAACTAATAGAAGATTCAACTCCAGATGTAAAAGAATTTATAATGTATAAATATGCAAAAAGAATATTCATTCAAACCCAAAGCTACCATATTTAGAGTAAAAAGTGGAAATATACTCTAAATACAGTGGGACTGAGAAAGAGCAGGAAGTATAAAAATGAAACTCAGTAAAAGTCTTTAGATAAACTTCCTGAAATGTATGGATTTTAGCTGCCTTTAATAAAAAGGAAGCTACTCAAGTGCATGAGAGATTGAGAGTCACTATACTCTGGGCCAAAAAAAAACTTCAAAGTTATGGATATAGCAGTGAGGCAAGCATTTTGCATAGATAATAGCAAACTGATGAGAATTGCTACTATGAGGTATTGTAGAGGAGATCAATAGGAATTAATTTGGAAATCTCTTAAGAATGGGAATAATTGTAAAAATAGCAAAGGTTTAGTTCTTTAACACCTGGAGCATGTTCATATGCATCGTCTTATTTGACACACAAAACCTTCTGAGACAGAAGCATGACTACCATTTCATTGTAAAGATGAAAGCACTAACATGCTTTCCTCTTCTGTAAAATGAAAATAATATAGTACCTATCTCCCTGAGCTGCTGTAAAAACTAAATTAGATTATGCATGTAAACAAGTTATCAGAGTCCTTGGCATATTCAGGTGTTCAACGAATACTGATACTGAAAAGAAAAAGCATAAAGGAAGTTAAAGACAGCATTCTATGTATACATAGCTATAAAGTAAAGACTGAGACTGTATTCAAGCTTTTGGACTCCACAGTGAATTTTTCTTATGTACTGTATAGCTATTTTTATATGAAAGATGCTGGACTTAGGAAATCACTTTCAATTATAGCTAACATAAATTTCTCAATAAATTAGGTTAAAAGAAAAGAGTACCCTCTTACTGCATTATCTCAAGTTAATCTCTAAGATACAAATGAGCCCAAAGGGAAAAAAATTATCTTTGTGAATTTGGGGTAAATCCAGTCAATTCAGTCTTCTCGGCCAAGATGGAAGCCCTCTCTCTTCCTTTCAACCCAGTGGAGTCTCAGATCTGCAATTATGATCTACCGCCATGGTATCCTTTGTGAGAAAGAGGCACGGGGTCCTTTGTGGTCATGGTCTGCGCTGATTCCTCTGCACTGTCTGATCCCTGTCTAAGGCAGTGGTGATGTTTTGGTCTCGTTACTGACCATGGGGCCGCTCCAGGACTACACGCTCTTCCTCAGTGGCTACCAAGCTCCTCCTGGGGAAGCAGGGGAACTTCTGAATGTCCCAATATACCCTGTTGGAGGCACAGGAATGCTCTTTGTAGCTGTCTTTGTCTGGACATGCTTTAATACCATCCATTTCTGCTGTCGCCACATCAGTCTGCTACTGGTCACCACTGTAAATCTTTGTGTTTTTTTGTAACCATAAAATATAACAAAATTTATGTCTATTCTCATGCATCTAAAACTGTTGTGGTTTTTGCCTTTCCTCATCTCATTGGCTAAGACAGAGTAGATAAAGGCACGGGGCCCTTCTAAAGAAACAAAATGTTGTCATTTTTCTTTCTGCAGTGAAACAGAACATAAAGTCAAAAAATAGACATATAATTAAATAATTTTTTTGACAAAGATAGTAAAACAATTTAATAGGGAAATGGCAGTGTTCTCAATAAATCATGTGAAACTAGATACTACTTCATTCCATGAACAAGGGTTAATTTGAGATGTATCATAGGTCTGAACATAAAACCTAGAAGAAAATATTGGAGACCATTTTTCAGTCTGTGAAATGAGCAAATATCTATTAAACTAAACACAAAAAATACACAAAAATTTTAAAATCAAAATTAAAATAATTTGCTCATAAACACCACTGAGACAATGCAAAAGCAAGCTGCATGCTGCTAAAAAAGTTGACAGCAGATGTGTTGATAAAATGTGTCCATCATATCTAATAAAGTTCACAACAGAATAATGAAAACAACCCAATAAACCTAAAAATAATTTTGAAGAAGCAATTCACACAAGAGGAAATGCACAAATAACAGGAATTCCCAATAGCCTTATTCATCAGTGAAATACAAATTGAAATCACAATGAGACACTGCTACATATACAACAGAGTGGGTAAAATTATAGAGACTGATAGTGCCAGATGTCTCCATAGATGTGAAACAGTGGAGATTCTCATACAGCCCTGGTATGTGCATAACAGAAAAATCTTTGGAAAATACAGGTTTTTATATAGCAAAACTTACACCTTTACTATGACTCAGCAATTTTTACTCCTAGGAATGTATCCATGATCAATAAAAATGAATATTCACAAAAATTCTCATGCAAAAATGTTCTGGGCATTTTTATTCCTAATAGGCAAAATCGGCAGTGAAGCAAATGTTAGTAAACTGAGGAATGGATAAGAAAAATGTGATACACGTATACAATGAGTATTACTTAGCAATAAATTGTAAATACATACAACATGGCTGGACCACACAAAACATGCTGAGTAAGCAAAGTCAATTCTACATATTGTGTAGATTCTGCTATAGGAAGTGGAAGAATAGGAATACTGATCTCTATTTAACAATAAGGAGAATAGTGGTCTCTGAGTGTCAAAACCTTGTTTGCAAAAGGCACAAAGTAACTGTCTAGAATAATAGGAATGTTTGCTATTATTATTGGGCATAGAACAAAACTGTATACTTGTCAAAGCTGTTTGAACTTTACATTTGATATTTGCATTTCATTACATCATGGTTACATTTCAGTAAAATAATGGAGCATTTGATTTTTTTGAATTGGAAAACTAATTGTGAGTCTGGTTAGCCATAAAGTACATGCCTTCTGAGTAAACCTGGGTGATAAACACTGATCTATTTAGTTGCCAAATTTTTCATTAAAAGAGTATTATGAAATGTTCTTGACATTTATGCCCCAGAGTTGATGTATTATTTTCAAAGGTTGTTTATGTAAAAGGGGAATTAAACCTTTTCTATGTAAAACAAATTTATAGATAAGAATAAATAATTTGAAGTGATACAATGATTGGAGAAAAGCAATTACAATAATTAAGAAAACACTATTTAGAACTACACCTATACTTATTTATTATTTACTCTTCAGGTTATCTTCTCCTAGAAGGGCTGTATCACAAACTGGGCACTCATTTTTTAAACATGCCCTTGAGAAGGTTCTCATAGTACACAATACATATACATAAATTAAATTTAAAAAACACCTGGAAATATATAGTGCTTAGGTATGTAAAGGCCATTTGGATATAGTTCTCTCTAATGAAAACCAAGTGATTAATTTTTTTCAGTATCATTGGGTGACCAGTCATGAGATAGGAGTTCAAGAATATTGTAATAACCTGTAATAACCATGATATTGAGATAAATACAAGTTCAATTTATTAACAATGGACTTTGTCCAGATTCTTCAGTTGTAACAACTCAAATAGCATACAAAATAAAACATTTTAATTAGTATGACTATTAGCCTCAAGGTCAGAGAAGCTTCAGGAAATTTGTAAACTTAAATGATACTATTGACCTAAAGTCAGTCCTCTCTTTCCTTTCACTTTTCCCCTCCCATTTCCTAGCACAATTCATCTTACTCATGACTAATTTTTGGTTGGATTTTCTGTTTTAATCAGAATTTACTTCCAGAGGCCAGCCACAGTGGCTCATGCCTGTAATCCCGGCACTTTTGGGAGGCCAAGGTAGATGGATCACCTGAGATCAGGAATTCAAGACCAGCCTGGGAAACAATCAGTGAAACCCCATCTCTACAAAAAACTAGCT
Organism: Leontopithecus rosalia; assembly: GCA_028533165.1. NCBI lineage: Eukaryota > Metazoa > Chordata > Mammalia > Primates > Cebidae > Leontopithecus > Leontopithecus rosalia. The sequence continues at coordinate 162,267,444 of CM052649.1, read as the reverse complement.
GGGCGTGGTGGCATGACCTGTAATCCCAGCTACTTGGGAGGCTGAGGCGGAGAAACGCTTGAACCTGGGAGGTAGAGGTTGCAGTGAGCCCACATTTTGGCATTGCACTCCAGCCTGGGCAACAGAGCGAGACTCTGTCTCAAAATTAAAAAATAAGAAAAATGGAAGAAGGCAAAAAGATTGACTTCTAGAGAGGTGAGAGGAAGAAGGGAGTTTCATGTTTTTACTCCAGAGATTTGATAATCCAGGAAGAGAGAGAAACTTCTCTCCCCTTCCTTAAGCGAAGATCTTGTAGGAGGAATGTGATTGTCCTAGGTAGAGTAGTATGATCATCTCAGAATTAATAAATTTGGCCAGATAGATGAAGCCATATAATTGATGGAAGCTGTGTCACATGTTACCGAAATGAGGGGCAGACAGACGTGGGAGTAGAAGTTGGAATGTGAGTTGGGCGCTTGAGTAGTGATTGGTAGCTCCTCCAGGACCACATGTAATAAAGAGAAGACAGTTAACCTAGGTCATAAAGGAAATATTATCAGAATAATTGAGCTAGGGATGCTAGGTAAATCAGAATGGCAGATATGCGCAACAAGATACTCCTCTAAATAATAAGTATTCTGTGTCAGACTCCAGTAAGTTAACAAAAACCATGTCAGTAATATGAAGGGGGAATTTAATAGAAAAGTTATTAACTAGTAACAGAGATTATATTCTAAGAGGCCTACAGTCTCCGGAATGGAAAAATAGCTGATGTAAAGAACAATGATTACCTCTAGTGCTGAGGTAAAGCATCTAAAGGAACCAAGTTGCAAAAGGACACTGTGCTTCTGAAAGCTGAGATTAAGAGTTCCTTGCAAATGGTGTGACTCTGGCTGACCCTTTAGATGGTCGAAATGTTTATTGAAGTGTTTAGGCTAGGAATGGCAGTAAGAAATTCTAGATTAGTATTCCTGAGATACTTTTGGCCTACTGGGGACATTATCTTCCTAGGCAATTGGGAAAACTCACTGGGAAGCTTCTGAGCACGATGCTAGAAAAACTTGTTAATTGTATACCACGGAATCTCCCGCACACCTCCACCCACTGGCAAGAGCACAGCACCTCAGGGGCAAGAAAGCAAGTACAAGACCAAGGAGAGAAGCCCCTTCATTCTGCAGTGTCCCTCCAGTACCCTTACTGGTCTAACATTGTGACAGCTGATAAAGGAGAAGTGTTTATAAGATCTGGCTTCAGTTGCACTAAAGTAAACAAAGAAGAGTAGATTTGGAACTAAGAGACAATAAATTGATAACTAACACATGCCATTTTTACCTGATCAATCTATATTTCTCTAGTCAAGCAATAAGAACGATGAATCGTGCCTGAAAAACAATTTGTTGATTTGCCCTAACACCTCCCTTAGAAGGACCAAAAAATACTCAAATACAGGAAATACTGCCACCATTACTACCTCCACTTCTGATAATTATAACAGCTACCATTTTTAATATATGCAAATTATTGTGCCAGATGCTTTGCATATACTACCTCGTTTAATATTCACAGCAGCTTTATGAGCTGATATGTCTATTAACCCCATTTTCGTGAACTCAGATATGAAGGGCTTAACGCTGAAGAGTAAACTGAGATTCCAATCCAGGACTATCCATACACTGCACATTCTCGCCATGTAGGTAACTCTCCACGAAAGCCCCTGGATTGCTTGTTGGCTTGGAATCCAAAAAATGGAACACGATGAACTAAATGTTAAATAACATCAGCGAAGAAAGCTTGGGCAGTTATTTCATCCCATATGTAATGAATGGTCTTGCAGGAATAGTATTGAGCACAACATGTCAAGAGTTACAAAATTAAATGCCTAGAGTAGACAGGTGGATAATGCCTCACAGTGAAGTAATACTGTAATAAATTGTCAGGCATTCGTGGAGACTGGAGTAGTGCATGCCGTGTGGAATGCGGCTGTTGCTCCTCAGTCTCACCAATGACCACGCTAGAAAATAAAACCATATCATCCTGATTTTTCAGGAAAAGTAAAAAAAATTGAATGTTTATGTGAAATCTTCTATTTTTTTAATTGTCAACTAATTAAAATATTTTAAAAGGCACTATGAGACCCAAAAAAGACCTGCCAGCAGTGCCCTGAGGCTCACCAGGTTGAAATTTCTGTCTTATAGTTATCTCAGAATCCCTTTTGTCACTGGGACAAGTTGAAGGTGCCCTGCCCTCTTGATAATGATTGGATGGACACTGCCAGGGCTGGCATCTGTGAGTACTGCTCTTAAATCCAGTCTACCTACACTGCCATGTTGTTTTGTTCTGATAATGCATCCCTTGAGGAATTAGAGAACTCTGGCATGTCTGGAAAATATTTAGCCTGCTAGTGATTTTTCAGAACTTTGGACTATTTCATTATATATTATTCTTTAAGCTAAGCTTCACTATGCTATTATAAAAACTTTATTAAAAACTGGATGAACATCTTTCAATTTTTAAGAGTTTTGTGACTTTGTGTATTATCTTTCCTTGTTTTACTAAAGTATTTAAAAATATATTTTGGACATTGTGGCATTTAAATCTCCCATATTTCAGCATATATATCTAAAACAATAAAAATTTTAAAAATCAAATTTATTGCTCCAGTGCCATTAGACAATCTATCAAAGTTAACAATATTTCATTTATCCCAGAATGTTTCATATTCTGGGGTTTTTTTTCTCTCTGCTTTCTTGTGGTGGTATTTACAGCCTTCCCTTTCCCTCATATTTCTTGTTAATGGATGTGAGCCCTAGAAACTTTATTGGGTTCAGGTTTTAGTAAGAAGTCTTCACGGAGGCACTGGGTGCAGTTTAAGCTTTTTTTTTTTTTTTGAGACGGAATTTCGCTCTTGTTACCCAGGCTGGAGTGCAATGGTGCGATCTCAGCTTACTGCAACCTCCGTCTCCTGGCTTCAAACAATTCTCCTGCCTCAGCCTCCCGAGTAGCTGGGATTACAGGCACACGCCACCATGCCCAGCTAATTTTTTATATTTTTAGTAGAGATGGGGTTTCACCGTGTTGACCAGGATGGTCTCGATCTCCTGACCTCGTGATCCACCCGCCTCGGCCTCCCAAAGTGCTGGGATTCCAGGCTTGAGCCACCGCGCCCAGCGCTGATCCAACTATTTCTTTTGAGACCACCTTATTTCTCTTTTATTAGGTCAAGAAAACGTTCTTCTTGCCTTGCCTTAAGTTACATTACAATAATTTTCTGCTATTAACTGTCAAAGAAGAGAACCACGTATTGTTTTTCGTTCCCTTTAATTCTTAGGATTCCCCCTAGGTGGGTTTAGTCTTAATCTACCCCTTCACATTTATTTGTTCAGAGGAAACCAAGAAACAAACACCAGAATATGTTCAACCTGAGAATTAGTATATAACTGCTTTGGAGAATTGCACTTTTTTTTTTTAGAACATTACCACAAGTAGATAAGTATATCTCTTTTCCCCCTAACCTCAATTATATACCTTTCTATTCCTAAATTGCTAATTTGAACACCATTCTAAACCCTGTGTTTAATGAATTTTCATTCTTTATTGTCTTCCCTTTGGAATATTGTCCTTTCTGCTAATCTATGTGCATAGCCTGAGGAACATGCAGAAACTGTGGGAGAAATATTGAGAAAAAAATGACACTCTATAGCAGTCAGAAGGACTGCCATAACAGTCCTTCTGACTGGTTGGTGGCTTCACAAACCAAAAAATATTCTCTCAGTTCTGGAGGATAGAAGTCCAAGATCAAGGTGACTACAGGTTTGGTTTCTCCCAAGTCCTCTCTCCTTGGCTTGCAGACAGCCACCTTCTTGCTGTAGCCTCACGTGGCCTTTTCTGTGAGCTTAGATTTCTCTGGTCTCACTTCTTATAAGGACACTAGTGGTATTGGATTAGAGCCCTACCTTGATTACTGCATATATTTTTACTGACCTCTTCAAAGGTTGTATCTTCAAACACAGTTACCTTGAGAGTTAAAGCATCAACATAATAATTTGGGGGAACACGGTTCATTTCATAACATATACCTTGAGTACTTTTTCTCTTCTGTAAATTTTTATACAAAACAAACCATCTAACCATCTATACCATATTAGTTCCACATTTCAAGTAGGCATGACAAATCTGAATGTGTTTTTTTTTAGCAGATTTGGGTAGGAGCCTGTCTTATTATTTGCAACTGAATCATATTTACGTTTGATCATAGCTAACTAGGTGGAAATACTTCACATATTTATTCTGAAATATATAATGTATCTGTGTGTGCGGGGGTGGAGGGTGTTCTTTCTGGTTTTGATGGCTCAATGAAGTTATCTCATCTACTCTCCTACCCCTGCTTCCTCACAAGGAATGAGCAACATGGATATTATTTAACGACCTGTCTGTATGTCTGAAAAGCCATTCTTTCTATTCTTTTAGGTTAAGGTTATTAAAAGGACACTACTCCTTCGAAGGATAGAACACTTTTAGTCACTTGCCTCTCTATATAAATTTAAAATCCTCTCCTTAGTGCATATATGATGAGTTAGAAACAGTGATTAGTAGTCTTCATAGCTCCTTGAAATTCCGTAAAAGGAGAGGGTTTGGATATAACCAAGAAATTAAATCAGAGAGGGAGGGCGAGGGGATTGGTAATAACTAATAAAATTGGACAGTGTCTGGCATATACAAGTCTGAATGAAAATTTAGTGACTTGTTGATTTAATTTTATAAAAATTATTTTCATTCTCTAGGTAATTCTTAATTTAAGAAGTGGGCTACAAGACTCTTTTTGAAAATAAGTTTTTAGGTGTTTTAATGTTATTACATACTGTATAGTTCAAATTTTTTATCTTTCATTACGAGCTTTATAAAAATCAATGTATTCTTTAGGGTCAAATTTGTATCTTTTTTATAAAAAAAATTCTCTTCTTAAAAAAGAAAGCTCACATCTATAAGTTCTGGTGACTTGCTCCAAATTCTCAACCTAGGGAAAACTTAAACTGTCTTTTGTCTACCACAAGTTAAGACAATTAGCAACAATTTAGAATAATGAAATTAGACAGTACTCAGGATGAATGGATGCCTTTGGTTTGCATGACAAGCTGTGACTTAGTGATGAGCGTGAAAGTTTATATGCCAGACAGTGGGGATTGTCACCTTGCTTTTTTTTTTTTTTTTTTTTTTTTTCATTTTTGAAGTCTGTCCCAGGCCAGTTCAACTGTTAAATTTCAATTAAACTAAATTTGGTCAGAAAAAAAAAAAAGAAAGATTGGAAATAGAAGTATATTTCTTTTATCTAGCCTGAGCTGTTGGCAAAGCAAACTGGCTTTTCCATACTTGGCATTTATTAATAATATTTTGAATACCATTGCGCTTTTTAAGCTGAGTGTGGTGGAATTCTCTTGTGGGATTATTAAATGAGTCGATTTGCATTCTAATGAGAACAAATGTTTGGGATTGCATTGTTAAAATGCTAAAACGGTGTGTGTATAATTATTTTGCAGCTTAGATTCGCAGAACTCATTTCCCCAAACTCCTTTTTTTAAATAACTAAAGAGTCAGAGTCTACTGACGGCTGGAGGGGAGGTGATTAGGGTAATTTAAACTGTTCACAAATGACTTTGCCACGGAATGAAAGCATTTCTTTGGCTTTGCTCAGCTCCTTTCATTATCTTTAAGCGGCCGCAGTGTTGAGTCCCATAAGTCTCACCAAGCTCTCTTTCCTTGTACAGTTTCTCATTTGTATTGATTAATCATTTTGTAATTCCATTCTAGGTTGACTTGCTCATCTTTAAGGCATTTGCTGCTTTTTCTTTGCTTGTCTATCCTGTAACCGTTATGTTGTCTGTTCTAATACCTTAGCTTTATCATTGCAAGTCAAGCTTTAAAACATTAATCCTTTCATGCTTTAATTTCATATTCTATTACCAGAATGAATGCAAATACTGTTTCCCTTTTCTCCTTTTTAATCATCTTTACTACAGCTTTTGCATAGGGGCCAATAGTAACGTAAGCTTTTATTATTTAGAGTATAACTCTGCTTTTTAAAATAGTTTTTCAAGTCTTTTCTTAATAGTTTTTAAATTCTGTTGACAAAACACAAATGTTTATTGAAAGTATCTGTAGTCTTAAGACTTAATTTGTTGCTAATTTTTAATAAAATACACATATATTGTAAGTGGAGATTGTTATGGTACTAACGTTAACAGTAGAAATGTTTCATTATTATACAAGTATTTGGATTGATGGCGTTGGCCTGAAGAGTTGATTGTGATGGTAAAGTTTTGGAAAGATGGTTATTTTAGATTTCTTGCACATGGAACTTGAAGTTGGAAAGAGAAACTAGAGAATTATGGTCTATCCTACTCATTTTGGTAAATAATGACTGTGAATTCCTGAGAAATTAAGTGATTTTTTCCCCTATGAACAGCAAATAATTCTTTCATGCATGTGTATTTCAAAAAAGTGAATACAACAGAATTTTGCTTGTAAGTTTATATTTTGATGACCAATGCTTTATTAGGCTAAATGATGCTTTATGTTTATTCCATAAGATAAATATTTACATACACATTCTATGTGATACAAATATAGTTGTTTGGCTATATAAAAATGGACATTGCTTTGAAAAATGCAGAAGTGTGAAAATTATGCAGTATAACAGAATTTTATGATAGTCACTAATACAATGGAAGCAGGTGGCTGTTAAAATGAATAACATTTGATAATATTCAAATATAAAGAAAATGTCAATTAATTAATGTGTTGATGGTTATTCCTTGTTTGAGACATCAATTAAAAGCTCATGATAAATGCTGTCAAGGCTTTTTGTAATTTAAAAATTTGTACTTTTGTTCCAAGTCAATTTTTGGGGGTTTCAAGAACATAAAAATTTTAGGGATATGGCATATTTAAAAATACTAGTATAGTTACAAAAACAGAAAAACTTAAATTTACTTTTAACCTGAATTTACTTCTTGGTAGAGCTTCACACTGAGAGATCAGTTAGGATTCATTTGGTTGCAGCTGGTTACCAGAAACATGACTCAGACCAGTTTAAATTGAAAGTGGTTTTTTTTTTTGTACAAAGATAAAAGTCCAGAGTTGGGACGAGTTTCATGTATGCATATCTAGGTTGGTGATCCCATCCCAAGACAGCTTCCTTGGATCACATGATTTTCTAAAGAAAAATCAGTAACTACTCGGAAAAAAGAGGGAAATGAATGCTTGCAAAGAAGTCTAACTGTCTGGAATCATCACTAGAAGTTTTCAGGTTATAATATGCTACCCAAATTATCATAATGAACATAGAGACGATGAGAGGCGGCTCTACTTGCTCATTTTATTTTTCACTCTCATATTTCCCCATGTGCTTTCATGATGGGATTCATAGAATGGCATAATGAAGAAAAGAGGGCCTGATAAAATGAATTCAAGTGAAATAAATTATTCCATAATCATTTTATTTTCAGGCTTGAGATTCATGGCAGATATACGTATCACTAACAATACCTCCTTTTATGTACCGAAAAATTACCAACTTTGTTCTCTACAACTTTGAATCCTTTAATCTTTCTGAGGATGAACAGCTCCCCCCTTCTTGCCCCCTAAAGCCTTAGTCTGCCATGACCTTTCATACCTGTTTTGTCTTTAGAAACAGCTTTGTAAATGTCACAAGCTTAGGATTCTTTTCAGAGGCTTTGAGTCTCAGCTCTATAACCACCGAGTAATCAAATTCGGGTTGGTTGTGGTTCATGATATTTATTGACCACTAGTTTGGCTTTAGGACCCTAATGCCATAGGTTGAAATGCCATATTGTCCTATCATCAAGGAAAAGTCAAAGACTATGGGGTCTTGTTATTTTCTCTATATGTATTTGTTTTAATTCCCTGAATTAGCTATAACCTTAATAGTTTTAACTTTATAAATGTTTTCTGTTGCTATGGAAGGAAACTAAATAAACATAAGCTTTGCCCAGCTTCAACCAGGATAATATCCTCAAAAGACTGAACTCAGAAATGATCAAAACTAGTTCTTTAAATATAATTGGCAGGAGGAGAAAAGTAGTTTGCATGTATGCAGATGCTAGAAAGCTCTCTTGACTTGCAGAGATCATAAAGAAAAAACTAAAATTGGAAGGACTTTTGACTGTAAAACTGTGTTATTATAGATGATAACATTTAATATGGACTTAGAAAAATTATTATTCCTGAGAGTATTAACTTATGTTTTAAAATATAATAATTTAAGATTAAATCTTTAATAGTACTGTTAAACCAGGTGATTGCATAAAATGTACAACAGGCCCCATGGTAAGGAATTTTACACAAGAGTGAGAATCTGTCCATACCGGGAAAAAACCAAGATTTTACTGGAGTAAACACAATTGAAGTTGATTAAGCGGCTCAGCCATGTCATAAATGCAGAGAAATGTACTGCCCTGAATCTTTCTAATTGAGCAGGTGTGTTGTTCAAAAGGTTGTTCATTAAGGGGATTTCATTGTGTGTGTGTGTGTATGTGTATGTATGTTTGAATATATGTTTTAGGTTTGTCAAATGGCTCTTAATATTTTTGTATTTAAAAATGAACATAAATTTCCTGATAAACATGAAAATCCTGGAGTAGTTAGATGGAAATCCACATTTCTGTTACTTTTGCATCAGAGGGGAAGAAGGGGGGAAAAGGAGGAGCAATTTTGTTTTAAAAAAAATCATATTATCCTTGGTTTCAGGGCTTTAAGAAAATTGAAATTTTGCCAAAGCAGTGTTAATCAATTTACCAAAATATTAAAGTGAATTTAGAACTCTGACAAGATGGACTTGCAATGGGTATTAATCTTGACAAAGCTTATTTCTCTAGTTGTAATAAATCCAATTATTCAAAAATATATTCATTGTGCCTTTCTATTTTAAAAAATTTCTCTTTGCTTCTTTCTCCTCAAGATGAAAATGCTTGCTAACACTATAAAGCTATCTAGCTAGTTCAGGACTTTTATACACATCTGTAAGATGTAGAAAAATAAAGCTTCAGTATAAACAAGTAAATTAATACACTTAACAAAAAATTAATCCCAAGTGTTTTATAAGTTACTGGACTCAAAACTACGAAATGTAAACTATGAGAAGATTTTAAAAGCCATTTTGAACCACTGGCACAATGTTCTACTTTAGGTAAAAGCTGAAAAATATAAGTAGCATATTGAAAGCAAAACAAAAATTAAAACCATATATTTTTCCATTGCTTTTATGCTTTAAAATTTTAAGAATGCTTTAACATATATTCTTTTAATATGATTGTAAAATTTTTCTGTCATTAAAATTTAGGAATACTTGTTATTTTACAAATAAAAAACAGATATAATTATATTAAGTTACTATGTGAAATCACATAGATCATCACAGGTCAGTCAAAGACTTGAACATGTTTCTGTGCTATTTCTGTTGAACTGAACTGTTTCTCAGATTGTCATAATCATGGCAAATCAGATTCAAGCCGCAATCTAAAGAAAGTATAGAAAACACAATAAAAATATATGGGAATTAACAAGGGATATTGCAAAAGTCTAGCATCAAGTATTAATTGATAAATGTGTATCAAATCTTAATTAGGTGCCTGAGTAAATCAATAAGGACATAGGTTTCCTCTTATGTAATTCATGAATAATTAGGAAGAAAATGCATGTGTAATAGAAAAACAATTCAAGACATTTGGCTATAAGAGTTTGAGAGTGGGGCATTGGGAGAGATAAAGTGATTTGTAGCAGAGGTGTGTTGTCCATTATGCTAATCATTAGTCAAATGTGATTACTGAACACCTGAAATGTGGCTAAAGTAAATTTAGATGTGTTGTGAGTATTAAATACACAGCAGATTTTTAAAACAGTATGGAAAAACCATCTAATATCTTCTTAAAATTTTCATATGGAGGCATGTTAAAATATTAATATTTTGGATATATTGGGTTAAATAAAATATATTAAAATTATTTTTGCCTCTTTTAAAACTTTTTTTAACATAACTTCTAGGAAATTTAAAATGGTATATGTGGTTCACATTTTTTTAGAGAGACTACAGAACTCCCAGAGCTGCTGGAAATATATGTGGTGAGAAGCAGATCTTAGAAGAGGAGAAAGATGAGGCATCAACAGAATATTAGAATTCTCTTCCATGATATCTTTCATAGCTCTCAATCTTCAATTCAGACTACTAACCACAAAACTTTGTATGTAAAAAGAAAAACCGTTCTTCCACCTAGGGGCATGATACAACTTGATGACATTGTAACTTGTTCTAAAAGAAGGGCTTGGATATACCATTCACATTTCTTCTCAGTATTTTATGCAAATTATTTATAATCTTCCACAGCAACTTCAATACTTCCATATAAAGATGATATAAGGACTCAGTAATGGTCTTTCACAAATTTTTTAAAGAGTGCATTCTACATGTCAGTGACAAAGTTTACTCAGAGGAGAAGGCTTAGGTAGAAGGAATAGTTCAAGTTATTAGAGTGAAGAGATTGTAAATTAGTGTTCAATATGGAAAAATAGAATTTGAGACAGATTTTGGAAAGTCTACAATAGTAATGAGTTAAGATGAGGGATATGGGATGGGATGGCAGCAATGTTAAAACATTAATAATGGTCTTGTTGCATGTTTATAAAAATAAGTTAACAATGTGAACCTGTTTCGTGTTCTTTTTTTTTTTTTTTTTTTTTTGAGACGGAGTTTCTCTTTCGTTACCCAGGCTGGAGTGCAATGGCGCGATCTCGGCTCACCGCAACCTCCGCCTCCTGGGTTCAAGCAATTCTCCTGCCTCAGCCTCCCGAGTAGCTGGGATTACAGGCACGCACCACCATGCCAAGCTAATTTTTTGCATTTTGAGTAGAGCCGGGGTTTCACCATGTTGACCAGGATGGTCTCGATCTCTTGACCTCGTGATCCACCCGCCTCAGCCTCCCAAAGTGCTGGGATTACAGGCTTGAGCCACCATGCCTGGCCCCTATTTTGTGATTTCTAGACAAATTTAATAGGACTAAAACAATAACAATATAGCAACAATAACTAAAAGGAGTTTAGTCTTCTGATGTCTCATCTATCTAGCAGATTCTGAAAGGATTACGTTTACAATGAATGGGGCATTCTTCAGTTGTTTCTCAGATTTCCTAATGCTTTTTAGTTGGCTCTAACTAACACAGATATCACATCACAAAACTTGCCCATTACTGGGTATATATCCAAAGGAATATAAATTGTTCTACTATAAGGACACATGCACACGAATGTTCATTGCAGCACTGTTTACAATAGCAAAGATCTGGAACCAACCCATTGATGATAGACTGGACAGGGAAAATGGGGCACATATACGCCATGGAATATTATGCAGCCATCAAAAATGATGAATTCATGTCCTTTGTAGGGACATGGATGAATTTGGAGAACATCCTTCTCAGAAAACTGACACAAGAACAGAAAATGAAATACCGCATATTCTCACTCTTAGGTGGGTGATGAACAATGAGAACACATGGACACAGGGAGGGGAGCACTACACACTGGGGTCTATTGGGGGGAATAGGGGAGGGACAGCTGGGGGAAGAGCTGGGGAGGGACAGCATGGGGAGAAATGCCAGATGTGGGTGAAGGGGAGGAAGAGAGCAAATCACACTGTCACGTGTGTACCTATGCAACTATCTTGCATGTTCTGCACATGTATCCCAAAACCTAAAATGCAATTAAAATAAAAAAAAAGAAACTTGACATCTGACTTCCTAAGCAACTGCTTGGGAGCTAGATGAAACCAGCTAGACATAGAAGGCAAATGAGAAACAGGACACTAAAGATGTCCACGAAGATAAATTTCCCTTCCTTTCTCCCCTCGGTGTCCAGCTACCAGGTATGATTCTCGCTGCAATGAACCCAGTGAAGTCCCACATGCAGAGGAAGCATAGGGCTGTGTGCCCTTTGCTATCACTGAGACTACTTAGGAAGCAGCAGGCCTCTCAGTAACAGACTCATGCTTTTCCTCCCCTCACCCTCTCCATCCTGGGCTTACACCTTCCCAATAGATTACAGCACTTTAATTTTTGATTCACTGTGTTAATTTTTGCTTTTTTTGGAGGACTCTAGTTAAGAAAGACAAGGATATTGAAAATGTGATCAGGTCAAAAGGAGGGCAGAAACAGTCACTCTTTTTTGTCAGTGATTTCTTTGTTCCAGAAATTCTTTTAAAGAATTTTATGCAAATTATCTTTGTTAATCCTTAGAGCAGCTCTACTATTTTCATAGACAGATGAAGATTTAAGGACTCAGAAATGATATATATCTTACTCAAGATTAAACAGATAGATAGTATGGGAGATAAGGAAGGCTCTAAGAGTTTCACCTTACATTACTTCAGGTCGTAGAAATGGCAGAAGAAATAAAGGCTCAGAGAGGTGAAATTACCAGTTTGATCCAAACAAATGAAAATAGGAGCAGAAAGCGATTTCAAAGCTAGACAAGACTAACTCCAAAGATTGAGGTCTCAACTGGTTTGTCTTACTCACGATTCTAGCATAAAGATGGGAGATTAGGAAATCTTTAAAAGTGATTAAGATGATTAAAATAAATATATGCCTAGCAGTGGAATTGTATGCATGTATCAAAACATCACATATTCACCATAAATGTGTACAATTATGGATGAATGAAAAATTTTTTTAAAAGGTGATTGAGATGCCTAAACAGAAAGGATAACTTCAAGAGACAAAGGGGCTTTGAAATACTTAAAGCTGTTTTTAATAGGAAAAGATACCTTAGACTTGATCTATACAATTCCAATAAAACAGAGTAAAAGCAAAAAGACATATTTTGGGTCACTATAATGAAAACCTTTCTAAAAATTAGAAGTACTTAAACCTGCCAAAGGCTTGTGGTTTTTCCGTGATTGTTAGGAGAATGGGAGGGATTAAATGGAATCTGGAAAATTTTAGATAGACCATGCGATGGAGAAAGCATTGGCATAAATTCTCTTTAGAGTGATTTTTCTAACACAAAGATTACATGATTTTGTGTATTTTTCAATTGACTAATATTGGAATGCACTAAAATTTTAAAAGCAAGGCATTATAAACAGTTACTATGAATAGATACCATGACCATTTGCCCCCAGATTTCAGCTACGGAAGGAGTTCCTTTTAATCATGCAAATGAACACCAGAAAATAAGCATCTCATGCACGATGTCAGGAGTTTTTAACCTTAAACTAACACAGTTCCCACATCATTGTATGACTGTTTTGGAAAACATTAATTCTTCCTTTGAAAAAAAAAATTGTGTAAAGGTCAAGGCAAGGTTTCCATGCTTGGCAAAGAATGTGTTTTGGTCAACTTTAACCCAATAGTTGGCCTCTGTTACCAAGAATATTACTTGTATAACTTCAGTGAGAAGCAGAACATGTATTAGCCTTTGAATAGATCGTAAAAATACCCAGAGAGCGAATGTAGCTTTTACTGTAAATACAATCTTTAAATGTAGAGTTTTAATCTATTTTATTATAACACGTATCTCATAATTCTTACAATAAAAAAACTGTACTTGTCAATCTCAACAAATCTTCTGCATACCCCCCAAGTACGTTAAGGTCTGTTCAATCATAATTAATTTCTATATCATAAAAAAAACCTTGAGATTTTGTAAAGTTGACTTTTCTCAGCAAAACAGAATCCTTTCAAAGAGATATTTCAAGATGCTCATCCAGTAGGAGAAAGAAAAGACTGGAAATAGCTTCACACACATACACACATACATAATTTCATTTAATTTTAATTTTCAGTTTAATGATATTTCTTTAATGTTTATGGAAGAACAATAAAAACAATTATCGCCTCATCCTACAAATTGTAGCCATCTCCTCTGTTTCTTCATCCAAATGATTCAAATAAATAATGAAAAGGCCATATTTTCCCCCAAAGGTATTACTTCTTTCTATTAAATGAATCTTCTAATTTTTTTTGGCTACCTCTCCCTGCTGAGCATCTATTATTACTTGCTCAAACTGGGATGCTTTTCTTCCAAACCTCACATTCAGTTGATAGTGCACCTTAGTCTACCCCCTGTATTCCCTTTCACATGGAAGTGATAAACAGAGTGAAATGAGCAGGAAGTCCTGCCTTGGAGGCTTCCCCATAGTTTCTCCAAGCATGTTGTTGCAGTAGCTGTTATATTATCTACCTGCCATACCAACATAATTTTGGTTGGTTGGTCTTGCTTGGAATATGCCAAGGTTGCCATGCAAGCCTGGTTATTGACAGTTGCTAAAGGCAGTTTCTGAGTTGTTTTTAGTGTCTTATGGAGATCTCTTTGTGCAGAGATTTCTTTTTTCTTTCTTTTTTTTTTTTTTGAGATGGGGTTTCACTTTTGTTGCCCAGGCTGGAGTGCAATGGTGCAACCTCTGCCTCCTGGGTTCAAGAAATTCTTCTGCGTCAGCCTCCTGAGTAGCTGGGATTGGAGGCATGCACCATCATGCCTGGCTAATTTTTCACCACGTTGACCAGACTGGTCTCAAACTTCTGACCTCAGGCGATCTGCCCACCTCAGCCTACCAAAGTACTGAGATTACAGGCATGAGCCACCATGCTCAGCTTGTGCAGAAATTTCTATCACCAAGAAAATATAATAGAGACAGCAATAGGCTGAGGAACAGATTTCCATTTTGAGTTATCTTGATTGTGAGTCAAGTTTTATAAAATATATGAACTTTCAAATAAATATTCCCATAATGTGAAGTGCTATTTTTAGCAGGATGTGGATCACAGAAAAATTCTCTCATCCTGATTTTTGCTCAACAAATTAGAATGAAAGATATGATGCTTTCCCATAATGTTTTCATAGTCTATTTGACATATATTTAAAATTCTGTTATTCAAAGACAATGAGAGTGGATGCTCATATTTTGTTCCAGAGCACATGTTTGGTATTGTAGTAGAGGATAAAAGATGAAAGAAAGTGAGTTTGTTGAGCTAGGTGACCTGAGAGACAGATAATTCTGATAAAACTAAAATTTTAGAAACTCATTCAGAAAATAAAGTTTATTTTACCTAGTTTATAAAAAGTAGAACTCTTCCTTTTGAGTAATGGACAATGTCATGAAGCAAGTGATAGTAACTTAAAGATAAGAACATAATACACTTTATGCCAGGCAGCATTTTGGTTTCTGTGTTCCCACCCACTTGCTCCTCTGCTTTGGTTTGGATTTGTATCCCTACCCAAATCTCGTGGTAAATTGTAATCCTCAGTATTGGCAAAGGGGCCTGTTGGGAGGTGATTTGATCATGGGCGTGGATTTCCCCCTTGCTATTCTCATGATGGTGAGTTCTCACAAAATCCGGTTGTTTAAATGTGTGTAGCACCTGCTGCCTCACTCTTGTCCTAGTGTCTCTATCTATGTAAGACGTGGCTACTTCCCCTTTGCTTTCCATCCGACATGATTGTAAGTTTCCTGAGGCCATGCTTCCTGTATAGCCTGTGAAACTGAGCAAATTAAACTGCTTTTCTTTATAAATTACCCAGCCTGAGGTAGTTCTTTATAGCAAAAGGAGAAGAGTGATATACCCCCACCATTCCACTCTACATTATGCCTTTGTATGTTACCCTCTGTGGCAAAAGGTACTGGGCAGATGGAGTGAATATAGGCACCTCAGTGTAGGAAGATGATCCTGGATTATTCATGGGGGTCAATGTAATTACATGGGCCAGTAAAGGCATACAAAGAGGAAGTAGAGTCAGAGACAGAAGAGTCAGAGAGAGAGAGAGAGAGAGAGAGAGAGAGTGTGTGTGTGTGTGTGTGTTAGAGAAATTTGGCATGAGGAAGACTCAACTTGCTGTTACTGGCTTTTGAGATGGAGAAAGGAGGCCATGAGCCAAAGGATGCAGGAGGCCTCTAAAGCTTGGAAAGGCCCTCAGTTGACAGCCCACAAAGAACTGGGACTTTAGTATTAAAACTGCATGTAAATGAATTCTGCCAGCAACCTAAATGAAGAAGTAAATGGATTCTTCATCAGAACCTCCAAAAAGAAACAAAGATCTCCCAATACCTTAATTTCTGCCTTGTGAGACATGAAGCAGAGACCCCAGAGAACCTGCTGGAATTCTGACTTCTGGAAACCATGAGATAATTAATGGAATTTGCTGTAAGATGCGAAATTTGTGGTGATTTATTAAGGCAATGATAAAAATCAAATACACTCAACCTACAGTTTTAGGCAGTTACATCACTGCTCCTACACTTAAACTGTGTGTGTTGTGGGTGCATATTAGAATTTCGGTAAACTCAGACATTGTAGTGCTGATTTCTTGAGAATGTACCTGGGATTGAAGGAAGACTTTCCATGACTTCTTTTATAATTTGGATTACAATTAGAAACCTGTTGTCCTATTTGAAACTTTTTGTTAGACTGTTTTGAAGATGGAGAAAACTAGTCATATGATCTTCACTGTTGCCTGATTTCACAGGTAATGATCCTTCAAAATATAAGCAGGTGCACCTAAATTGCCAACATTTGATTTCATATCAAATAGGATAATAGCAAAGAAAATACACTAAAATAATATTCTTATTTTATTTTATTCAGACTTGTTGCTTACATATTTACTAAGAAATTATTTTTAGGTTGTTGGCTATATTGTCATAAAATTATTAGTCATGCATAAATATTTATAGATCTTATTAGAATTCAGTAATCTTCAGCAACTTCAGCTGACAGTTACCATAGCAATTAGTATTGTTTAAAAATATATATACATATATATTATTGCACTTTAGGTTTTGGGGTACATGTGAAGAACATGCAGGATTGTTGCATAGGTACATACATGACAATGTGGTTTGCTGCCTTCGTTGCCATCACCTATATCTGGCATTTCTCCCCATGTTAATCCTCTGCAAACCCCACCCTTCACTGTCTCTCCCGTAATCCCCCCAACAGACTTCAGTGTGTGATGCTCCCCTCCCTGTGCCTGTGTGTTCTGATTGTTCACCCGCCTATGAGTGAGAACATGCAGTGTTTGATTTTCTGTTCTTGTGTCAGTTTGCTGAGAATGATGGTTTCCAGGTTCATCCATGTCCCTATAAAGGACAGGAATGCTTCCATTTTTATAGCTGCGTAGTGTTCCATGGTGTATATGTGCCACATTTTCCCTTTCTAGTCTATCATCAATGGGCATTTGGGTTGGTTACAGGGCTTCACTATTATAAACAGTGCCACACTGAACATATGTGTGCATGTGTCTTTATAGTAGAACGATTTATAATCTTTTGGATATATACCCTGTAAGGGGATTGCTGGAGCAAATGGAATTTCTATTTCTAGGTCCTTGAGGAACCACCACACTGTCTTCCACAATGGTTGAACTAATTTACACTCCCACCAACAGTGTAAAGGTGTTCCTATTTCTCCACATCCTCTCCAGCATCTGTTGTCTCCAGATTTTTTAATAATCCCCATTCTAACTGGTGTGAGATGATATCTCGAGGTGGTTTT
This sequence comes from Leontopithecus rosalia, assembly GCA_028533165.1. Classification (NCBI taxonomy): domain Eukaryota; kingdom Metazoa; phylum Chordata; class Mammalia; order Primates; family Cebidae; genus Leontopithecus; species Leontopithecus rosalia. The sequence goes on along the minus strand of CM052649.1, from coordinate 162,249,909 downwards.
GATTTGCATTTCTCTAATGACCAGTGATGATGTGCATTTTTTCATATGTTTGTTGGCCTCATGTATGTCTTCTTTTGAAAAGTGTCTGTTCATATCCTTTGTCCACTTTTGAATGTTTTTTTCCTTGTAAATCTGTTTTAGTTCTTTGTAGATTGTGGATATCAGCCCTTCATCAGATGGGTAGATTGCAAAAATTTTTTCCCATTCAGTTGGTTGCTGGTTCATGCTGATGATTGTTTCTTTTGCTGTGCAGAAGCTCTGGAGCTTAATTAGATCCCGTTTGTCTATTTTGGCCTTTGTTGCCACTACTTTTGGTGTTTTAGTCATGAAGTCCTTGCCTATACCTATTTCCTGAATGGTTTTGCCTAGGTTTTCTTCTAGGGTTTTTATGGTGTTAGGTCTTATGTTTAAGTCTTTAATCCATCTGGAGTTAATTTTAGTGTAAGGTGTCAGGAAGGGGTCCAGTTTCTGCTTTCTGCACATGGCTAGCCAGTTTTCCCAACATCATTTATTAGACAATTTCCCCATTGCTTGTTTTTGTCATGTTTGTCAAAGATCAAATGGTTGTAGATATGTGGCATTCCCTCTGAGACCTCTGTTCTGTCTCTTTGGTCTATATCTTTGTTTTGGTACCAGTACCATGCTGTTTTGATTACTGTAGACTTGTAGTACAGTTTGAAGTCAGGTAGCATGATGCCTCCAGCTTTGTTCTTTTTGCTTAGAATTGACTTGGCTATGTGGGCTCTCTTTTGGTTCCATAAGAAGTTTAAGGTGGTTTTTTCCAGTTCTGTGAAGAGGGTCATAGGTAGCTTGATGAATATAGTGTTGAATCTATAAATTACTTTGGGCAGTATGGCCATTTTCACAATATTGATTCTTCCTAACCATGAGCATGGAATGATTTTCCATCCGTTTGTGTTCTCTCTTATTTCCTTGAGCAGTGGTTTGTAGCTCTCCTTGAAGGGGTCCCTTCCATCCTTTGTTAGTTGTATTCCTAGGTATTTTATTTTGTAGTAATTGTTAATGGCAGTTCAATCTTGATTTGGCACTCTTTAAGTCTGTTATTGGTATATAGGAATGCTTGTGATTTCTGCACATTGATTTTTGTATCCTGATACTTTACTGAAGCAGTTTCAGGAGATTTTAGGCTGAGACGATGGGATCTTCTAAATATACAATCATGTCATCTGTAAATGGAGACAATTTAACTTCCTCCTTTCCTAATTGAATACCCTTTATTTCTTTTTCTTGCCTGATTGCTCTGGCTAGAACTTCCAATATTATATTGAATAGGAGTGGTGAGAAAGGGCGTCCTTGTCTAATGCCAGATTTCAAAGCGCAAGCTTCCAGTTTTGCCCATTAAGTATGATATTGGCTGTGGGTTTATAGTAAATAGCTTTTACTATCTTGAGATATGTTCTATCAATACGTAGTTTATTGAGAGTTTTTAGCATAAAGGGCTGTTGAATTTTGTCAAAGGCCGTCTCTGCCTCTATTGAGATAATCATGTGGTTTTTTTCTTTGGTTCTCCTTATGTAATGGATTATGTTTATAGAGATGCCTATGTTGAACCAGCCTTGCATCCCCAGGATAAAGCCTACTTGATCATGATGGATAAGCTTTTTGATGTGCTGTTGCAATTGGTTTGCTAGTATTTTATTGAAGATTTTTGCATCTATGTTCATCATGGATATTGGCCTGAAGTTTTGTTTTCTTGTAGAGTCTCTGCCGGGTTTTGGTATCAGGATAATGTTGGTCTTATAAAATGATTTGGGAAGGATTCCCTCTTTTTAGATTGTTTGGAATAATATCAGAAAGAGTGGTACCAGCTCCTCTTTCTGTGTCTGGTAGAATTTGGCTGTGAACCCATCAGGACCTGGGCGTTTTATTGTTGGTAGGCTATTAATTGCTGCCTCAACTTCAGCCCTTGTCATTGGTCTATTCAGGGTTTCAACTTCTTCTTATTGTTGGCCTATTCAGGGTTTAGGCTTAGAGGGTGCAAGTGTCCAGGAATTTATCCATTTCTTCCAGGTTTACTTGTTTATGTGCATACAGTTGTTTGTAGTAAACTATGATGGTAGTTTGTATTTCTGTGGAATTGGTGGTGATATCCCCTTTATCGTTTTTTATTGCGTCAATTTAATTCTTCTCTCTTTTCTTTTTTATTAATCTGGCTATTGGTCTATTTTCTTGCTCTTTTCAAAAAACCAATTCCTGGATATATTGATTTTTTAAAGGTTTTTTTTTGTGTCTATCCCCTTCACTTCTGCTCTGATCTTAGTTATTTCTTGTCTTCCGCTAGCTTTTGATGGTTTTTTTTTTTTTGGATCTTGCTCCTCTAGCTCTTTCAATTTTGATGATAGGGTGTCAATTTTAGATCCTTCCTTCCTTCTCATTTGGGCATTTATTGCTATAAATTTTCCTGTAGACACCGCTTTAAATGTGTCCCAGAGATTCTGGTATGTTGTGTCTTCATTCTTGTTGGTTTCTAAGAACATCTTTATTTCTGCCTTCATTTCATTGTTTATCCAGTCAACATTCAAGAGCCAGTTGTTCAGTTTCCACAAAGTTGTGAGATTCTGAGTTAGTTTCTCAATTGTGAATTCCAATTTGATTGCACTGTGGTCGGAGAGACTGTTTTTTCATGATTTCTGTTCTTTTGCATTTGCTGAGGAGTGATTTACTTCCAAATATATGGTCAATTTTAGAGTAGGTGTAATGCGGTGCTGAGAAGAATGTATATTCTTTGGATTTGGGGTGGAGAGTTCTGTAAATGTCTATTAGGTTTGCTTGGTCCAGATATGAGTTCAAGTCCTGAATATCCTTGTTAATTTTCTGTCTCATTGATCTGTCTAATATTGACAGTGGAGTGTTAAAGTCTCCCACTATTATTTTGTGGGAGTCTAAGTCTCTTTGTAAGTCATTAAGAACTTGCTATATGTATCTGGGTGCTCTTGTATTGGGTGCGTATATATTTAGGATCCTTAGCACTCTTGTTGCATTGATCATTTTACCATTATGTAATGCCCTTCATTGTCTCTTTTGATCTTTGTTGGTTTAAAGTCCATTTTATCAGAGACTAGGATTGCAACTCCTGCTTCTTTTTGCTCTCCATTTTGTTGGTAAATATTTCTCCATCCCTTTATTTTGAGCCTATGTGTATCCTTGCATGTGAGATGGATTTCCTGGATATAGCACACTGATGGGTTTTGACTTGTTATCCCATTTGACAGTCAGTGTCTTTCAAATGGGGCATTTAGCCCATTTACATTTAAGGTTAATATTGTTATTTGTGAATTTGATCCTGCAGTTTTGATGCTAGCTGGTTGTTTTGCTCATTAGTTGATGCAGTTTCTTCATTGTGTCAATGATCTTTACTATTTGGTATGTTTTTGGAGTGGCTGGTACTGGTTGTTCCTTTCTATGTTTGGTGCTTCTTTCAGGAACTCTCAGAAGGCAGACCTGGTGGTGATAAAATCTATCAGCAATTGCTTGTTTGTAAAGGATTTTATTTTTCCTTTGCTTAATGAGCTTAGTTTGGCTGGATATGAAATTCCAGGTTGAAAATTCTTTTCTTTAGGGATGTTGAATATTGGCCCCTCACTCTCTTCTGGCTTGCAGAGTTTCTGCTGAGAGATCTGCTGTGAGTCTGATGGGCTTCCCTTTGTGGGTAACCCGACCTTTCTCTCTGGCTGCCCTTAGCATATTCTCCTTCATTTCAACATTGGTGAATCTGATGATTATGTGCCTTGGGGTTGCTCTTCTTGAGGAATATCTCTGTCATGTTCTCTGTATTTCCTGGACTTGAATATTGGCCTGCCTTGTTAGACTGGGAAAGTTTTCCTGGATAATGTCCTGAAGAGTGTTTTCCAGCTTGGATTCATTCTCTTCGTCACATTCAGGTACACCTATCAAACGTAGATTAGGTCTTTTTGCATAATCCCATATTTCTTGGAGGCTTTTTTGATTTCTTTTCACTCTTTTTTCTCTATTCTTGGCTTCTCATTTTATTTCATTGAGTTGATCTTCAACCTCTGTATCCTTTCTTCTGGTTGGTCGATTTGGCTATTAAACTTGTGTGTGCTTCACGAAGTTCTCCTATTGTATTTTTCAGCTCCATCATTTCATTTGTATTCTTTTATAAGCTGTTTATTCTCATTAGCATTTTGTCAACCCTTTTTTCAGTGTTCTTAGTTTCTCTGCTTTGTGGCAGAACATGTTCTCTTAGCTCAGAGAAGTTTGTTATTACCTACTTTCTGAAGCCTCTTTCTGTCAATTCATCAGACTCACTCTCCATGCAGCCTTGTTCCCTTGCCGGTTGGAGTTGTGATCTCTTGGAGGAGGAGAGGCATTCTGGTTTTGAGTGTTTTCATCCTTTTTGTGCTGGTTTCTTCCCATCTTTGTGGATTTATCTACCCATGGTCTTTGTACTTGGTGACTTTCAGATGAGGTCTCTGAGTGGACGTCCTTTTTGTTGATGATGAAGTTATTTCTTTCTGTTTTTTAGTTTTCCTTGTAACAGTCAGGCTCCTCTGCTTTAGGACTGCTGGAGGTCCATTCCAGACCCTCCTGGCCTGGGGATCACCTGCAGTGGCCTCTGCATTCTCACTGGAAATTGCACTCCAGAGCTGTTCCTATTCAGCCATCTTCCCCAGTTCAGCCATAATTAGTATTGATAATGGAAAGTACTGTGTCTATTTTTGCCAAAAAGGGTGTCTTTGACGTGAATTTGCCACCAGAAGTCTTTGAATCTAAAATGAAGTAAGGAAAACCTTATCTGTTATTAAACTGTGCCTGTCTTTGTTTAGAGCTACTACTATGACCCAAAAATCTTGCAAATATGTTTTTCTGCATATCTCCAGCTTGTTTCTGAAGTTTCTTACTACCCTGAAGACAGGCATTTCTTCCTCACCTGTTAGGAGACTCTGAGAGTAAATCTTAATGAAGACCTTATTGTATGCATAGCTTGATGCTCCTGCCCACACTGATAACCCACCAAGGGCTTGAGATTTTATAATTCAGCTTGATTAGGCTGTTACACATCACATCATTACGTAAAACCCTTCTATAATGGTACACATTCAACTAAAGCACCAACGCAATCAAGATTTAAAGAATGAATTGAGTTAAAAAAATGGGAAAAAAATAATGCTTTTCCCCTCTTGCTCTGTAAACAGCATTTTGGTTCAGACATGTACCTCATTAGTAAGCTACCTGAAAATAATAGGCTGTAATGATATCAATCAGCAGCTTCATATTACAACATAGCTTGGGGGGGGGCCTGTTCTTTTGGTAAAGGAATGTATTTTTTACAGAAAAAAAAATTTATGTGTATCAAGTTAATATCTCAGTGACAAAACAATGCTAACTAGCACATGTCTGCATGTCACCAGAGGTGGCTGTGCCTGACATTTCCTGGAGGACAGCCTATAGTTAAGTAGTATTGAAAGGCACCACAGGCATTATAGCAAATGTATAAGGGACAGTGGGCAACAAAGGGGCAAAATCAAGCTATTCGAGCTAATGGCTTATGCTGTGTTCACAGTATTATACTTGTGCCATTCATATATGGCTAAGGTTGTGTCTGTTTTCATAATAGAGCTACTATTTTAGAGGTTTATAACCTGGCAATAAAAACTGGCTTCTGGCAAGAACTTGACATTCAAGACAAGACCTCAGCAAGAAAGTGATTTTCGAGAAATCAGATTTCATTGGTGGGGAGCAGGCAGAATATATTTTGTTTTAGACATTCATTTGAGTTTCTGAAACTCAAAACACAGCTCAGATTTGGAATATGGCATTTTGTAAGTTATTTTGTAAGTTATTAGACTACAAAGAAATCAAACTTGTGAAAGCCTGGGTCAAACAATGCTTATTTCTATGGGCTTAGATCAGAACATTTTTATCTTTCAAAATGTTCCTTCTAGACTTTTCAAAATGGGAGCATTTTTAATGATTCACAGTTCTTTATTTTGATATATAGAAAGGCAGTTGTGTAAAGATCAAGGAGTTAAAAGTAGTTTATTTTTAGAAGGAAATATATTACAGCATGTTTTTTTTTGAAATTAAACTTCTTAATAACACCTATTCATTAATGTCATTATTAAATGTCATAGACTCATTGCATCTAAACATTGGAAGACATCCAAATTCCACAAAGAGCCAAAGGTGTATCACTCCTACCACAACCATCATCTTCATCTCTTTATTTAAGGTTTAGTCTTTGCCCAGTAGTGCACCAGAATCTTGCATGCACTAACTTAACATCCATTATTTGACCTGAGTACTCTTTAATCCTTGTGTTGTCATAGATACATACACAAAGAAGAAATAAGGTAAAGAGGACAAAATTTCCAATATATATTCCATTGCATACAAAAATTAATAATTTTCTGGGCTTGACCTTTTAGAATCTTTATTTTAAACATTTACAGTAGGTATAGGGGGTCATCCAGTTACAACAAGAATTGAGTTGCAGAGTAAGAGAGAAGAGAAAATTGTCGAGAAATTTGAAAAAAAAAAAAAAGAGGGGGGAGATAAAGCCAAAAGGGAAGAGAGGTAAGAATATTAGCAGAGTAGCAATTCCCAAATATAGATGATGCAGATGGTGATTTTTATGATATTGTTAATAATTAATATTAATATGTTAGTAATATTATTTACTGATGACCAATTTGTACTAGACATTGAGCTGCTTCATAGGCAGTACAGGATAGCTGTTGATAAATAATTGCTGTTTTCTTACAAACAATAAAATTGCATATTTTTCCTTAGACAATGGTTGTCTAGATACAAAGTAAAGTATAGAAGAACAACAGATATATTAAGTTAAAATTGTATACCTATTCTGATTAAATACCTATGCATTTCCCAGAGAATGAAGGAACTGGAGTAGGCTTCAGGAAGCCAGATCCCTGAGTTTTCAGTCAGATGAATGAAAGTTGTCTTAAAGCCTTCAAAAAGCACATAGTCTTTGTTGTACGAAAAGGTGGCAGTGGTGCCACGTCTACTCAATTGGGTTTAAATAACAAATATCTATCATTCCAGCTCATTTTAATATAAAATGTTTAAAAAATAATACAGTCTTTCAAAAGCAGAATTGAAAAACTGTGATGGAAGCAGAAAAATTGGATTTCCTTTCAGATTTATCCAGAGTTATAACAAATTAGATAAAGCACATTTGTAAATTATTTTCATAAAGGAGGTAGAATTATCACTGAGGCTACAGAACTTTTTTTTCTTCGTTAACGAGTGCCATATCTTACCTTACTTTAAACCCTTTCACTGGTGTAAGTCTTTTAGTGTGAGTCTTTGTTTAATACTGAATCTCACATCAGAGACTTGACAAGTTGAGAGGTGAGTTATCTAGAGCAAAAAAAATTAGGCTTGTCAGAGGCAGTCCTCCCACACAGAATTAAGATAAGATGATCTCAAATTCTTAAGTTCTCAAGGTAATAGTTCTAAAGAGATATTTTTATCCATACCATCAATACTGAGTAGATTGTGGAAAAAAAATAATTTTTGCTTCTCATGTTTCAAAGTCACTGTTTTACAGAGATTCTTTAATTTTTTTTTTCTAAACTTTTCTTAAAGACAGCAGTACACTGCTGGTATGTACAGCTATTAGAAAGTAGGAGGCTATGGATGATAAAATTTTTCATTTTGACTATAAATAGTGCTTGAGAAGTGAATGTATATATTATAATAGAGTTTGAGAAGAGCGTGAAATTTATTTAAAATGTCTTGAGTTGCATGTAAAAGGTGCAAAAACAATAAAAGCTCATCTCCAAGGTTCAGAAATGAGAAGGAAATTTAAACCCATAGTAGTGGACCAGGTTTGAAGCTGAAAGATGCAGAATCAGTCTCTGGCCTAAAATCTGGGTTTTCATTGTCAGTATATGTGCAATTATTACATATCAATTTGAAAAATTTTTAATAAAAAATGAAAAACCTGTGCAGAAAAAAATAGGCACTGTTCATAGCAGAGAATAGGAACTGGGCTCCCTGCATAAAGCTTCACACAATCGAGGAGTTGTTCGTTCTGTTAAACAATCACAAAAAAGATAACAATCAACCACTAGCCATGCGACTGGGCACGAAAGCAAGTCACCCATCCTGAATCTTGGGTAGTGCTAAAGTGGCCTTGTGACTAAAATTGCAAGCCTGTCAGTGTGACCGTTACAAATAAAAACTGTTCATTTGCCAGTAAATCCCTTAGTGTCCCAGCAATGGCAAATACAAAACCATCCCAGTAAAGAAGCCTGCACAATCCATGGTAGGAAAGAGAATATGGTAGCCAGGGCACACAGAAACCTGCTAACTGTAATATGGATTTAAAAGTTAACAAAGATAAAGGCTGGACGTGGTGGCTCACGCCTGTAATCCTAGCACTTTGGGAGTCCAAGATGGATGGATCACCTGAGGTCAGGAGTTTTAGATCACTCTGGCCAACATGGTGAAACCCCATCTCTACTAAAATCACAAAAAAATTGCCAGGCATTGTGGTGTGTGCCTGTCATCTCAGCTACTTGGGAGGCTGAAGCAGGAGAATCACTTGAACCTTGGAGGAGGCGGTTACAGTGAGCTGAGATTGGGTTACTGCACTCCACCCTGAGTGACAAGAGCAAGACTCCATCTCAAAGAAAAAATCAAACAAAAGTATGAGGAAGACTCCTATGTAAACAATTAATTTATATTATATGTCTTTTCCCCTCCTAGAATTCAATTTTCTTCCCCAAAACTGAGGAGGTTTAAATAGAATAAAGGCCACATCAATTCTAGAAAGGAAGAGCTGCTATTCATGTGCTAATAGTATTAATGATTAATAATTGCCATATATAGTAAAGACAGTATAAAAGAAGAGAAAAAAATCTACAGGTCCAGATGAATTCACTGGCAAATTCTCTCACATATTTGAAAAAGAAATAAGAGCATTCTATCCAAACAGTTCTAAAAAAATTTAGGAAAACTATAGAGGTGCCCTTAGGAACATAGATGCAAAAATTCAAATACATTTTTATTAAATAAATTCTGGCTGAAATAAAAAGAATAGTACATTATGTTCAAGTCAAATGTTGCCACGAATGTGAACTTGGTTTAACATTAAAAAATTAATGTAATTTTCACTAATAAACAAAAACAAGAACAAAATCTATATGATATAGAGCTAAAATCAAAATAGTGAAAAAGTATTTTCCCTCTAAAATAAGTAGCAAGCAAAGATTGTCTGTTCTTATCTCTTATATTAGCATTGCCTTAGTCTATCCAATTATATAAGGCAATAAAAGACATCCAGATTAGAAAGGAACAGTTAATTGTCTTTCATTGAAGATGACTTGGTCATCATTGCCAGTAAATTCTACAGCATGTAATAAGCAAAACTACTTATCACAAGTTTGGCAAAATTGTAGAATACAATATAGTGTTACATAAATCAATAAAATTGATATGTATGGGACACAAACAATTGGAAATTAACATTTAAAATAGAATCAAATATATCAAGTAGAGATGAATTTTAAAAAAAGATGTGCAAAATCTGTATGTTAAAAACTCAAAGATGAAAACTTAAAAAATTTGTGATGCACCATAATCATGGATTGGAAAAGTCAATAATGTTAGGATATCAACCATCTCCAAATTCATCTCTTGGTAACTTCCAATCAAATTCAGTAGCTATTATTGTTCTATTTTTAGAAATTAACAAGATGATTCTAAAATTTTCAGGGAAACACAAAGGACTTACCCAGAAGAAATATGAAGAAAAAACAAAGTCTTATTATAAACCTACAGTAACCAACACAGTGTGTCATCTGCATAACAGTAGACAAATAGATGTTTGCAACAGAATAAAGAGACCAAAAATAAAACTCACACATATATGATCAATTGAATTTCAGCAGAAGTGTCAAAGCAATTTAAGAGGAAAGAATAATCTTTTCAATAAATGATGCTGAAACAACTTGCTTTCTATATGTAAAAGCAAAAAGGAGGAACAGAAATACATAATAACCTCAAAGCTTATCTCATATACTTTATGCAGATTTAACTCCAAATGTCTCATAGATGTAAGCAAAAAACCCCAAATTAATATACACCTAAATATACAACAGAAAACAATATGAAGCTCTTACGTAAAAAAGAAATAATAATAAATGATTAGGAAAACGACAAATGATGAAATGTGAAATGTTCATATTCTACAAACAGATTTTTGATAATATAAAGGTTTAATAGTTTATAAGATAAAATGTAATACTCTCAGTAGACTAATGAACAAGGTATTCTGGACAAAACAATTTATGAATGGCTAAGAAGCCAATAAAAACAAGTTCAGTCTCTTTTTTGCCAACATCTAACCTCTAGGTATTTATTTGTAAGCATAAGCAGATATGTGCATAAAGATTTAGGTGAAAAGTTAGATAAAAACTAAACATGTAAACTTATGAAATTAGTTAAATTGTACAGCATCTATGCAGTGGAATAGGATAATAAAATAGTAAAATCATATCCAAAGAGACAGGAAATGCTGGTAACTAGATTTAGGTTTTAAAATACATAGGACTCTATTTCGGTATTGTTATCAAATGCAGTGCTTTTTGTTTTGTTTTGTTTTGTTGTTTGTGTTTTTAGACAGTCGCTACCTGTTGCCTAGGCTGGAGTACAGTGGTGAGATCTCAGCAACCTCCACCTCCTTGGATCAAGCAATTCTCCTATCTCAGCCTCCTGGGTAGCTGGAACTACAGGTGCATGCCACCATGTGCAACTAATTTTTGTATTTTTAGTAAAGACAGGGTTTCACCATATTTGCCAGGCTGGTCTCGAACTCCTGACCTTAGGTGATCCATCTGCTCCAGCCTTCCAAAGTGCTGATTACAGGTGGGATTACAGGCTGGAGCCACTGTGGCCCAGCCGTGTAACTTTAAACATACATAGAGATAGGGCGTATGCTTACATAGCAAAATATTAATGGTAGTTTTCCCATGGTACTGTGATTAGGGACATTTTCACTTTCTTCTATTTTTGTGTATTTTTCATACATTTCCACACTTGCCTGGGGTTACTTTTTAAATAATAATTGAGATAAAAGTGAACAGGAGAAAAAGAAACAAATAAGGCTGTAGAGGTTAACAAGTGCCAGGTTATGGTAATTCTTTGATTATTTAAGCAATGGAGAACAATTGAAGGTATGAAAGAAGAGAATTGTTTTTTTCATAACTCATTGTCTAATGCTAATACGACCTTGTGTACACCTATATGTAAATTTCTTCAAGGTGATAACAAAGTCTGAGTGCTGTGAATTTCTCACACATCTTTCTACCCACAGAATCATATACATAGTCCATGGCAAATACATTAGACAATCCTTGTACATAAAATCAAAAACTCTGTAGGAAATGATGATTTATCTAGATTTTGCAAGTACTTCCCAGTCCACTATTTGAAACAATATGTAATTGACTTGCCATAAGAGTAAACTTGAAAGAATATTATGAAACTAATGAGGCCAACAATTCCTGATTATATTACATTGAAATGGTTATAATAAACTTTCTAATTAGTAAGGAATCTTTACTATATTGGCCATTCAAAATGGATATATGATCATAAAGCATAGAACAAGAGACATGTGTAATATCGGTGTTAATAGAGTGGAAAGTTCAATGAGAAAACAAAATAAAACCTAAAAGTGCATAAGACCAAACTAAACAAAGAGGTACGCCAGATGACATCTAAGAAAATTATGAAATTTTCCGTGACAGTGAGTGACAAGCTTTGGGATGCGTAGAATAGGAAAAATAAAAAAGAGACAGATACACGGTAACTAGGAAAAATCAGACTCTCTGAATTGACTAGAGAATATAATTTTAAAATGACTCTTTGTCTTAAGGGAACCAAATATTATAATCATAGACTACCAACTAAGCATAGAGTGTTCGTGCGATTTATCTCATCACATCCTGTGTGTTCGGTTTAACATGTACAATCTCAGCAAATAATCAAACTCTTTCTCAGCATTCCTGTGTGGTCAGGTGACTAAAGTTAAATGTCATGGGAGATAGCAAGATGGTACAGCTTAGCATATTCATCAGTGTCTAATGAGGGTCTTAAGATGAGACAGAAAGTACTCAAGTTAATTCACCAAAATTGTTTGTATTATGGCCTTAAAAAGTGGCAAATATCATGCACTTAAATATAGGAAGGGAGACTGATAAAATTTTGAATGATTTACTCAAAAAATAAAACCAAAATAATTATTTATTCCTGTATATTCTTACTCTGTCAGTTTTACCCAAACTATATAAATTGGAAATAAGTCACCTTAAAGTGATGATATCACATGGTACTTCACAATATTGTTGATGGATAGTATTCTCCACTCTTTTATAACTCTTAGGTCTATTCTTTAATTCAGCAAATATTAATTATGACTGATGTCATTCTGAGAATTTTATTAGGTTCTGTGAGAAATGAAAACAGCAGAAAATACAAGACCTGTTTTAAGTCAGGTTTCTGAGAAGCCAAGCCTGACTGTAATTGACTGAGCTAGTGCTTCTTGGAAAAACCCTAAAAGCAGGGGAACAAAGCTGGATGTGATAGGGAAGGGATTCAAGAATTTAGCAAGGATGTGGTCTCAGAAGTGTAGCTTTGGCCTGGCCCATAGGTGAGAGTTCTAGAGCTTGAACTGCAGTTCAGAGTTGCCCTCAAAGAAGAGGGACTGACCCTTTATGCCCCACATCAATCATGAGCTATAAGATACGCTTCTCTTGGCTTAATTTCCTGGGTCAGTTCCACACAGCCTAGGGATACTCTCCACAGGAGGAATCAACGAGGCTCCATGAGCAGCTTGGAGACAGTGCACAGCCTGATAGAGGAAATAGACACTTCAGTATGGACCACAGCCTTTCCCTTCTTTTCTTTCCCTTTCCCTTCTACTTCTCAGTCTCCAGTCTCCCCCATTTTTAAACCATGTCAGTATTTGCAAATTTCTCACCCACTTTAGTGTTGCTTAGTGTGATCCACTGGTACTTTAAGGCCTTCTTCACCTCCACTAGTGACACTTTCACTTATGAGATTGCTGGTTAGAATCAGGATAACTCAACTAGTCGAGCTCCCTGGTCAAAATCCTCCAATAATTTCCCAAATTCTTCAGCATGACCTACAAGACTCTAAAGATCTGGTCCTCTAATACTTTTCTGATACTCTTTGCTGACACCCAGCACTACCCCTAATATAACAATTCAACTCCAGTTGCATTAGAGTTTGTTGATTCTCAAACATACTAAGCCTGCAGATCATTGCAGTTGCTGGTTACTCTCCCTAAACTTTCTCTTTCCATTCTTGTTGTGGTTTTTCTCATGTACTTCCTTTAGGTCTGTGATTGGATCCTGTTTAGTGTGTCAGACTTCTCTGACTGCATGATCTATAATAGCTCCCCTCTTAACACACAATTCATCACCACTGAAAATAGTATATATAGTTGGATGGTTTGATTGATTGGTTGACTGTCTAATCCAACTAAAATACACACAGATGCATACAAACAAGGACACTGTTTATCTACTTGCCACTGGTTTTTCTACAGCTAGAGCAATGTCAAAATTGTACTATCAACTCAATGACTATTTGGTAAATTAATGAATAGGTGCCAGAAAGACCAAAATAAGAAACAAAAATACTCCGTAGTTGTCAGAGATAGCCTTGCTGGAATGATTTCTGTGCTGAGACTTTACAGGTAAGTGGAAGATCTACAGGTAAGAAAGTAGTCAAAAACTTTCCAGGTAGAAAAATGAGCCAGTGCCTCTAAAGAAAGGAAGCACAATGTCTCTGCAATTCTTTGCCTATGCTCTGCACTTTAAAGGATCCATCAATAATCACAACAGTTTTCTCCATGAGGAGACCTCTCAGATCTATATTCTGCTTTCTATCACAAGGCAGCTTACTTGATATTTCCACTACATCGTCGGTTGTCATCTTAAAGCAACACTTTGAATTTATTCATGTGGCTAAGGTATAAAAATGATCAGAAACTCCTCATTATCCCTCAACTTCTTATCTCATCAGTTAATAAGTTTTATTAATCTTTTCCTTATAATTTTTTTATTCTCCCATACCTGTTGCCACATCCATATCCTAATTTGTCATGCTATGTTTGCCAATTAACTGGTTTAACTGACTCTAACCTCTCTCTCATTTCATTTCATCCTGCACCAAATTGCCAGATGTGAAACTCTAAATTAGATTTTCACATCCCACTCAGGAAACCCATGAGATTATCTACGATGGTTAGTTTCAAAGTTATAGGCTCATAGTCAAAGCCATCCAGGACTTGGCACCAACCACCTTTCCATGAAGTTCCAACTTAGCTCACATTAGTTCCATGTGCACTCATCTAAGGTTGCACTTTTGCTCATGATTTCCCACCATCCTGGAAATCCAGCTCATTCCTGTGCTATGCATTTAACCTATCCTTTGAAACCTAGCTCAGATTTTCTCTCTACATGCAACTTCCCTGACCAATCTATTTAAAAATAACTTCCAAATATTTTAAAAACTGTATTGTGTATGTTTAAGGTGTACTATGTGACTCTTAAGGGATCTTCCCTCCGACGTTCATTTCAGCATTATTCACAAGAGCCAACATATGGAAACAAGCTAAATGTCCATCAACAAACAAATATAAATATTTTGAGCTTCTAAAAATTCAGTCTGTATCATCCATTTGGAAAGTGGTCATTTATTTACATATAATATACTCCCTGTGGTTTACATTGAAACAGTATTTAAATGTATTATTTTCATTTAACATTTTACTTTTTAATTTTTTGTTTCCTAAAAGGATTTTAAGTTCTCTTGGGGGCAGTTATAAAATCATGGTGTAGGAAGCCACTGCCTCCTCTTTTCCTGACCCAAATCGCCTTGTGCATAAAGTTACTTATTGTTAAAGTAACCTCCCTAATAGGTTCTAATATCCACAACAACCCAAAATCATCTATAAGATTGAACTTCAATAAATACTTATGTGGTTTTCTCACTGCCTAGTTTATTTTATTTTTCTTTTTTCCCTAAAAATATCCCCACATAATCTTTAAGATTCACTCAGCCACAGAGTCACTACAATTTAGACTTAGCTTACATTCCTTGGCCCTTCCTTGGCAGCTTTTGTTTTTACTTTCTTTTTATCATCCCAGCATATGGTTCCTTCTATTTTAGCTATGGTTTTATATTCAGGTACAGATCGTGATTTGTGAGAGTTAAGAACATAGGCTTCTAAGTCAGATCTGAAGTTGAACTTGACTCTATCCTCTTATTGCCTCTATTATAGGTTCGCAGCTGCCATAGCCAAGAGTATCAGGCTTTATGTGACCATAGAACAACTAGATGTGATCATATTTTGTGCTCATATCAACTACCACAAACAGCTTTGTGAGTAAATAAAACCAGAGTATATATTTTTTATTAATCTTACAGACTCACCTCAGTAAATGAAATAGATCCACTGGCTTTTTTCTTCTTTTGTCACAAGTTTAAAGAATAGGTGTAATCATACATAAACTTTGAGAAGAAAATAGATGGAGAGGGTGTAGCAGATCAGGATAGCTATGCTAATTAATTCCTCAGGGAAAACATTTTCACTTTTCTTTTACATAATTTTATTCCGATTGATTTTCATAGCTGTTCTCTTGTTCCGACGCTTGCTTATCTGATAGACTATGGTCCTTCTCTTTTGCCTTTTGAGAGCTCTGGATGATATCTTGTTCCATTACAAAAATTTTTAGAACAAAAAAGCATAAAAATACATATTCACATATTCATTTTTAATGTTAGAAGAAGCAACCCGGGAATATTGTTACTCACCTGGAAATTACCTTGCAATTAAACATTTATTTTCTTAGTCTATACCAACAGAGATCATGTTATTGCATTTTATTTTATGTCATAGGATCTCTTTCTTTTTCGAGAAATGAAATTCCAACCTCTGTTTTCCTAGGTAATACTCATTATTTCCAAGCTCTAAAAATATTTAACAATGCAGCAAATATTACCTACCAAATAAGAAACTACTTCTTTCAGCAAAGTTAGTTTCAGAGACTTTATGATTTTTGTCAATTGAAATGCTTCTTCCTTCTAATACCAAAAACCCTGACTCAAAATGACTTAAACAGTAAAGAAAGTTTATTACCTGGTATAACAAGAAGTCATGAATTATGATGGGTGTCTGAGTTGGTTGATTTATGGGTTCAACAATGTGATCAACTCTGCATTCTTTCAATTTCTGCACTTCTGTCATCATAAATATTTGCTTCATTTAGGGTGGATGCAACATTTTCAGACATAAAATGTAGAGAAAGCAAAGAGATCATTTCTTGCTTTCTCTTTCTCGCAAGAAGTAGAAAAAATGTGCAGAGGCCACTGAGCAAACTCACCTCTTCCCCACCATGCTTCACCAAGGAAATTTCAGACCCATACATGTTTGGGGACGGATGTGGTTTGGCTGTGTGTCCACCTAAATCTCATCTTGAGTTGTAGTACCCATCATTCCCACATGTAGAGGAAGGGACCGCCTCAGAGGTAACTGAATCATGGAGGCTGTTCTCGTGATAGTGAGTTCTCGGGAGACCTGATGGTTTTATTGGGGGCTGAGATGGCACACATTCTAAGAACTGACTTCATGGTGATTCTACCTATGCAGTAGCACAGGGTTTGGGCTTAGAAGAGCACCGTTATTAGTTTAATGCTCTGCTAGCACCTTCTTGAAATTCTGAATAATTATTAACAAGAAACCTGCATTTTTATTTTATATTGGACCTTTCACTGTTTTGTGGTTGAGTCTATGTATTCCCCTGAGATAATTAGCTTTATGGGGCAGGGATGCATATCTAAATAGAAAAAGTAGATCTATCAAAAATGAAGATAAGAAGATGGGATTCTAGGTCACCAACCCACAGATTCTACTCCATTAATCTTTTTTTGAGTTTAGAACTGGTTTGACTCCATTCCAAATCACTAAGTGCAACAACAGTAGTTAAGTGACCAGTTCTATAAATACTAGTCAATCAGTTCCTCAGGTTAAAGAAGCCACTGAGCATGAACTGGAAATTGGTAGAATAGTGGAGATTTCCAAAGAAAGTGATTAAAAATTAAAGTATTCCTGTCTACATTATTGCTCTTGAGAGCACGGAAAAATCATACATTTAACCTCTCAAACTGATTCTCTTCCATTAATACCTCTCTTCCAAGCTTAATATATGACTCTCTTTCTCTCTACGTACATAGACACACACACACTCGCACACGCATCATTGTTATTGATATAAGAGAAAAGCAGAAAGGCTTTTCACTGATATAAGAAAAAAGCAGAAAATCTTTCAACCGTATTACGAGATCCATCATGATCTTGTACCTGCCCACCTCTCCCACCTTCTATAGCATTTCTTGCCACTTCAGTATCTCAACTTTGACTATATTATGAGCTGTACCATCTCCTTAGAGCTCCATGTTTTCTGCAACCTAGGAACTTTGGTTATATTGTTCTGTCTGCCTCCTTTTCCCTCTCCTCCTTTTCACCATAGTGAACTTACACTCATGCTTACAATCAAATTTGAAGTCCTCTTCTCAGAAAACCTTTGCTATACTCAATGGCTGGCCCCATTATTTTGTTATTGGAGCCTACAACATTACATAGCTTCCTTCCAAAACTGGTATCTCAATTTTTTGTGAACGCTTTTATCAGTGTCTGCAATTTGTAGTGTAATGCCAAGAAAGCTTAAGCCTAGGGGATCAAGGATGGCAATCAAATATCAGCTTCATAAAGCTTTTTCAAAATCTGGCTCAAATCCGTGATAACCACTAAAGAGTTATATGCAAAGATTGAATTTGGGTCACATCAATAACTGGCGATGTTGTTGTGTACAGGGTATGAGTTAGATTAAGCTTCATAATAATATTTAATTGGTTTGTCTATTATTTCCCCAAACATAGAACTTTTGAGCTCACATATTTTGTAAATTGGATCTATATAATCTCTTGTTTTAATTTAAGCAGGAAAGCCACAAAAATATTAGGACATCTTGATTCAGTGCCAGATGTGGCTGCATTATTTTAGTTAAATATTTTATAATCCACTCTGAGGATTCTTTTTAAACTATGCACTGTAACCTGACTACTCATTGAGTGGTTTTCAGTCATTTCATTGTTTTCTCACAGCTTCTTACATTGCTCATCAAACTCCATTATTGAAATACTTCTGATCCGATGGGCTTGAGATGCTTTCTAATCAAGTATGGTGGACAGGTTTTTAATTCTCTCTTGGCTTGTTGTCCCTCATTAGAGATGACTTTGAATTTATATTTTCATTAGGCCTCTTTCCAAGTGTTAACAA
Source organism: Leontopithecus rosalia (assembly GCA_028533165.1). Taxonomy (NCBI): domain Eukaryota; kingdom Metazoa; phylum Chordata; class Mammalia; order Primates; family Cebidae; genus Leontopithecus; species Leontopithecus rosalia. Next base: position 162,231,527 of record CM052649.1, on the reverse strand, counting down.
TATGGTTGGGGATCTGATTGCTAATTAAAGAAGTGGAGTGAAAATAGAACTGTAGTTTAAAAAACTACAGTGTGTGTGTGTGTGTGTGTGTGTGTGTGTGTGTGTGTGTGTGTGTCTGCTATGTATCTACTCATACACAGATTCACACATATACACATAGTGCCTACATTGTTTTTTTTATAACTCAGTGATTATGCTGAATCCATTCATTTATACATTCAATATTTATTGAGTATCTGCTGTGCTCCAGGAATTCATCTAAACGTGAGGGATATAGTAGCAAACCAAAAGGATAAGGCAATTTTATCATGTAACTTATATTGTAGTAATGGAGAGAGACCATGACAAGTAAATAAATGAATATGTTCACATAATAATAAACACTATGAAGTTAATAAATTTGGTTAATGTGATAGTTATGTGGCAGATAGTGATTGAGATGAGGAAGAGTGGCTATTTGATTTAAGGAGTCAGGAAAGATCGATAAAACATAGAGTATATGAGCCTGACCAAAATGATTATATAAAACAAACAATTTGAAGATTTTAGAGGGAAAGAAAGCTAACTGAAAGTAAACTTAATTCAGTCACAAGTCAGGTATAGATTTCATCTTTACATAACTAGAAACTTTAATTGGTTGAAAGTTTTTTTTAAGTTTGATAAACTTCAATGTTGAACTATTTTCATTTTCTCCTTTGTGACTGCATGAAAGGGAACACTTGATGATTACTCACCTGTGGGACTCTTCATTCTTTCCAACTAAAATTCTTGTCCAGGGTTTGCTTCTCATTGACCACATCCTGGGCAAATTATTTAACATCTTGGATTTTTTTAAAATTAAGGTAATGGTAGTACTTGCCCTGTTATCTCACCACAAGGTAAGGGATAAGGTTTTAAGATGCTTAAGGGAAGATGCAGGAATCTGATTTATAATTCAATATTTCTGAAAGATCGAGGGAAGTTATTTCATATTTCTCCATATCAGTTTCTGATCTGTAAATTAGAGAATAATAGAATCCACCTCGGAGCTATTGTGAGAAGAATCTGGGACATAGTATGTACTCTTAATAAATTAAATATTATTATTTTCATCAGAAAAGGTACTACTTAGGGAAGTTATATGCAACTGAAAGGAACTCTAAACAGAGGATATCATTATCTGTTTGGTAAGTATGTAGTCAGGCTATAGTTTTTGGTTAGCAGTTTTAAGCATTTTGCTAAGAAATTAACTTTTTTGGTTACTTTGTGACATATTTTGAGTAGAGAATTGAGCTGTTTTAGAACCATTATATTATACCACAATCGACTGCTGTTTTTAAAAACTTTCTGTCCAGAAATATCATTTTCATTTGGGATAGTAGACATGTAATAAGTTAGCATATTTATTATCTCTAGGACGGTGAGTATTCCTTGTCTTCTTATAGAGGAATGAATGTTTTCATTTGACATTTTAGTCTTAAAGAGACAAAGAAGTATTCCCTTCCTTATGCATTAGGTACAAGGTGAATGAAGATAAATGGAGACAGTGTTAGACACTCAGAGGAATAAGTACAGTCAGAATAAAAGGGTCACTTCCATTTCTAAGCTTAAGAAAGCTCGCGAGGCCAGAATGAATAATTATATACTAAACGAAATGTGCAATTATTAATGGTACTGTCTCACTTTTAGCAATTTAATTGTCTACCAGAAGACTATCCAAAGATACTACATTATATTCTCTACTTTTTTACTTCTTTGCCTACTGAAGCTTTTATAACGATTTACATTAGTAATAGGCTTTCTCCAGTTCACTTAATTCAATCATTCTCAATTTATTCTTCCTTTGATGGAAAGCAATTTAACAGAGTGTAGAGTCCCTCCCCAACAATATCAGAGTCCTCACTTTCATAGGCACAGGTGTACGGTAGTCTACTTTCTTAGGTGTGCATTTGTACCAGAAGTCCTGTCCATAAAGTAGAAGCCATTATACCCCAACCTTAAGGTCCTTACAATCCAGGACCGCACCATTACAAAAACAAATGACAGGAATGATAGCTGACATTTCTCAGACATTCACTGTATGCTACAGACTGTGCTCATCTTTATGTATGGATTTATTTCCTCGCTTCGTCTTCACATCCAAACTATGAGGAAGGGATGCACATCATCCTTATGTTTCAGTGGGAAAACCAAAGCCCAGAAAGGTTAGGTAATTTGCGACAATCATAGCCAGAATGTGGAGGCACATTAACCCAGGTTTAGGCAGCCTGGCTCTAGAAACTGTGCTTTTAACCAACACTGATCAGTGTAAGTCAAATTATGTCCCTCTACCACACATGCTTTCTGAATGTCTCCTGTCACAATTTACACTTGCAGATCCCAATGTTGAAATCTTCTTTCTTCAGCTATTCATATATTTTACACTCTTAATTTGTTCAGGTCTCTGCTCAAATGGTACCTCCTTCCAGAGGTCTTCCTTGACCGCTCCATTCAAAATAGCAACCCGGACACTTTCTATCTCTTAACCTGGTACCTCTTTCTTCATAGGTCTTAATCACTATTTGACATTACATACTATCTGTTCACTCCACTATTATTTCCTCCACTGTCCACAGGGAACTTGAAGACAGAGAATTGTTTTGTTTCATTTTGTGTCCCCAACATTGTAGCAGCTTAATAAATATTTGTTGGAAGGAAGAACGTATTAAAAATTACTAAAAGAAATAAATGAGTGTCAGTATTAAGTACAGTACCTGGCACAATGAAAACACTTCATTAAGATTAGTTCACTTATTTTATTATATGTCTAATGATAATTATGATTTTCAAAGCTAATGAGAGAAATATAGGAGAGGGAAAAGAAAAAGTGCTGAATTCCCCTGAAGGGACCTAAAAAGCTGAGGTAGAGTCAGTAATCTAGATAATTTTGTTAAGAAATGGAAAAAATATCATTTACCTAGAAAGACCAAAAATACCAAGTGGAACCTTTAAAAAAATCAGTAATAATCAGCTATGTTGAAGTTTACATAGTAAACTCTAGGCAAAAGTCAATATATATGCTTTTCCAAGGAGCATAATACAGATGGCTTTTAAAATTTGACCTACATTTTAGCCCTAGTTAAAAATAAATTATATAGTATATTTTGAAGCATGTGTACATCAAAGTCATATGACTAGATGATATAAAATAATAAAAACTAGAGTATAAAATGATTTATATATGTTTGTGATATATTTTCTTAGCAGAATTCTGCCATATTCTGGAAGAATCGAATTAGTCAACTTGTAATAAACACAGAAAAAGCTAACTTATTAAGTCACTAGAAATAATGTTCACTTTTTGCAGTTTATGAAATGGAAGTTGAAACTGTCACCTACCAAAACGAATGGTAAAACTGATGAAGAAATCTGTACATGGAAACCAAAGAAAACTGCTCTGATTTTTTACTTCATGCATCACTTTTTAAAGACTTTTTTTGGCTAAACGCAGTGCCGGTTGATTGCCCGGCATTACTTTCCATAGTAGAGACATCAATACAAAACTAGTAAATTTCATGAATCATAGAAATATTATTTTGTTTCCTCAATTCAGAAATATAGATGTATTATCTATAAAAAGATGACAAGTCAGTCTCTAATAACACTCTACATTGTGAGAAACAATTACATAACACAGTTCTAGGCTCTGGGTGATATAGTGGTAGGCAGTGACAATAAAGTCCTTTCTGTCATATCATACACATTATTTGTGGTAGCCATGAATGAATGGTGCCTGGTACACCTCTTTCTTCCATGGGAAGAGGGAAAGTCTCCAGTTGCCATGTCTCTGCTACATTATCCTTAATTCTTTAATGATGCTTTTGGAGATGGATTCCAATAGTCATTTGTAGTAATTATATATAAAATATGTATCAAAACATATATTAATATATATTATATTTGATAAAATATAAATACTAATCTTTATATTTAGTAATATATATTCAGACTGGATACTCTGGCTCACACCTGTAATCCCAGCATTTCGGGAGGCCAAGGCAGGTGGATCACAAGGTCAGGAGATTGACACCATCCTGGTCAATATGGTGAAACCCTGTATCTACTAAAATAGAAAAAATTAGACTGGTGTGGTGACATGTGCCTGTTGTCCCAGCTACTTGGGAGGATGAGGCAGGGGAATCACTTGATCCCAGAAGGCAGAGGTTGCAGTGAGCTGAGATTGCACTACTGCACTCCAGCCTGATGACAGACTGAGACTCTGTCACACATGCATACATATACACACACATACACACACACACACACACACATATATATATATAATTTGTATAAATTTTATATATGTGTGTAATTATAGTAACTGTAGAAAACTCATATATATATATGTATATATATATAATATATATATACATATATGTATATATATTATATATGTATATATATATATATACATATATGTATATATATATTATATATATATTATATATATATAATATACATATTTATATTATATATACATATATATATTATATATATAATATATATATACATATATATGTATATATATAATATATATATGTATATATAATATAA
>CM052649.1:162113729-162226455 GCA_028533165.1 Leontopithecus rosalia | reverse complement strand
ATGTGTAAATCTGGAGCTAAGCTAGAGCTGTTCCTCTGTCCTCTCTGATGGTTATAACTAAGGGATGTGAAGCTTAACAGCTATATAATAAAGACCATCTTTTTTCATATGAATTTCCATTTATATGAATAAAGATGGTCTACAGTCCAAGAAACTGAATCTAAGCACCTGGAAAATAAACCATTGAGGCAATCCAGCCCTTCTGACACCCTGTGATCAATTAAAGTTGAACCCCAGATGCTCCTAGGTACTTCTAGGGGATTGGCTATATGAGATACTCTAGTACTTTTAAAACAAATATCTCTTTCTTGCCTAGGCTGGTTTGAGTTGTATTTCTGTCATTACAACCCAATCAGTTGTAATTAATATCATTAGACTTTGTAGCTGCTAATGTCGAAGTGTACAATTGACAATTGTGTACATCATCAAGAATGGAATTTAAAGTAAAATGAAATAAAACCATCTCTTCTAAATGCAAAAATCTATGTGTAGTCTTGGACAATAGCCATAATGGAAGTTGAAACTGTCAGCTACCAAAACGAATGGAAAAAGTGATGAAGAAATCTGTACATGGAAACTGAAGAAAATACAAAAGACCTTTAAGTAAGAAAAAATAAAGATTGAGATGGGAAACAGTTAACATTTAAAAAGAAGAAATGGATTTATAATAGCACACTCAGTACATGGAGAGTAAAACCTTAAAACAGGCATGCAAAGAAAAAAGATTAAGACTATATTCATTACGTATTATAACAAGTGGAGTATAATGGATAAAACATTGTCAAGAAGACATGGATATGCTTAGCTATTAAAGTGAAGACAGTTTTATATAGGTATAGTGGAGTAGAACTGAAGGAATGAGAAGATAATAAAGACAAATTAGAATTAAGTGCAAGAGTACACAGAAATAGGTCAAATAATTCAATTTGTGTGGACTGAAGTAATCTGGTGTGACTTAAATAGAGAAAAATGGACTTTAATACGACATACTATTTGGAGAGGTAGAGGGCAAAATATATATAATTTAGGATAATAAAAAGATGGTATGCTTGGGGGATAGTTAAGGAATCAACTGGCTAGTAAGTTTGTTATTGTTAACATGTAATAAGAAAGTCCTTTCCTTTTTCCAGTCAGGTCATTTTTCCTTTTTTTGTTTTCAGGATAAAATAGTCACCGTTCACTATCTTCACCTACTTTCTTGTTACACTGCTTTTTCCCTAGCCCTTGCCCACAAACAAGATACTCTACTAAATTTTATTCTGAGGTCACTTATGACTGTCTGGCCATCAAAACCACCCTCCTTGACACACATGTGATCCTCCTTGACTTTTCTCGGTCTATGAAGATCAACAACATCACCGCCATGAAGGTAGGGCTTTGAAAAGTACAAAGAAACCTCCTCCACAGAAATTATAAAGATTCTCTATGTCTGAAGTCCAGTTTTCACACCTTGTGTCTCCTCTGAGTCTTTCAAGTATGAACCTAAATTGACCTACCGTTTGTTTCCTGTTTGCCTAGCTGCATCTTGCTGTTTCTCAGTTGTTCCTAAGGTGCTGATAGGGCCCCTTTTCAGCAATTGATTCTACCAGAAAAGAATGGTGGGTTAAGGAATGGAATGCTTCACATAGGAAAGGAAATGTTACTTATGCCACCATCCCCTTGCAATAGTGTCAGTCACCCTCCTAGTCTAGGCACACCTCAGCCTATGTTCTTAGCCATTACAGTAAAATTATCTTCTTCTCTGTACTCTCCCTTAGACTACGAGGAACTGGAGGGCAGTGACCAAGTTCATTCATCTTTAAATTCTAAGTGGCTAGCAGGCTGTCTGCCACATTGTAGGTGCTCAGTAAATTTTGGTTAAACTGAACAGAGTTGCATCATTACTGTTATAACATTCTGTACGACTCCATTATAATATCAAATATACTGTATTATAATTTATTTTCTGTGTATTTATCAAGACCAAGTTCCTCCATTTTATTCATTTTTGTCCTTTCTCTCATAGTACATATTAAAATATTGTTGCATGCATGAATTAAATAAATAGACAAATTAGTGAATATTAATATGGAAAAATGAAGTCAAAATGATTATTGAGGTTTGGGGAATGGGGAATTGAAAATGACTGAGGGTTGGCTGAAGATATATATCTTGATGGAAAATACTCAGTTAGTGATGCAATGGGAAGTACAAATGGACAGAAAATCTAGCCCCAAATCATTTTTTAGTCTATCCATTATTCTAACTCTACCCCTGTTCTATCCCTGTGGCTCAGTCTCATCTTAAAATAGTTTGTCTCTATGTCTTTACTTGTGTGATTCAGCCACCTGGAATAACTCTACTTTTTATCTCTATTTTTGTCAAAGTTCTATTTGTCCTTCAAGAACCTATTTAGGTCTCACATCCTCCCAAATTGATTTCCAGTTCTGCCCAATAGCATGCATCTTCACTATGCATCTCTCTAATCTGTACTCTTTTATATTTCAGATAGGTCTCCATAATAGCACTTATTACTCCTAACCTGCAATATGTTTGTTTTTATGTATGTTCATTTGCAATCATCTGCAATCAGTTTGGATGGCTTGGAAAGTAGGGGTATAATCCTATATTTATAATCCTATATTTACAATTCCTAAACTGTTTTGCACAAAGAAGATATACCATGTCTCTATACCCAACATAGTCTCTTAATGGTGATTGAAAATATAAGTCTAGAAATAATGTAAAAGCCCAGCAATGTATACATCAAAACACTATTTATGTATGTGTATGATATTAGAATAATAAATGTAGTAGATAAATATGTTTGGCAGCAATCAGCTTTGGGAAGTGACCTCAGTATCATAGAAGTTCCCATATTGTACCAAAATTAATAGCTATGTTGGAAAGATCAAAAGTGGTTTCACAGGCAATATAATTTTTACATTGTGCCCATCTTTAAGGCATATGGCATCAAACTTATTTTCTTCTCTTTAGCTCAGGGCTTCAATCATGTGTGTGCTCGTGCTGCTGACCAGGAGCTCAGAGAAATATAAAGTTTGCCAATGCCATTATTCATAGGGTTTGCATAAATTACTTTTTAGATTTTTTTTCTTTTTTGTTCCCAAATGGTTTATCAAGCTTGGGAGAAAATATTATGCATAATTGCTACACCTTAGATTCCAATAAACTATACCAAACTAATCATAGATATTTATAGCCTGCATAAACTCTGTTTGCCCATCCATGGCAAGCATTTAATAAAGCTAGTTCATCTGGAAAGGAAGTTAAATTAAATAATCCAAAATGAATGTGATGCATATTCACAAAAATGTGGTGTTCAGATTGAGCTAACAAAAAGGAAGTCAGGCCCCAGCAAAGACAGACAAGCTAGAATTCAGTCCTTCTCTCTGTATGAAACATTAAGCCTTTACCCTATCTTTTGTGTTCATTCTTTTTAGACAGTGTGCCTTGGCCCATTTTTGTTAAATTCCCTAAAATCTAATATGTCTCTACTAATATTGCATAGATATAATATGAAATTATCCTCCAGCTCCAAAATAGAAATCCAAAAACAACACAAGAAAATTCAAATAAAACTTTCAAGATAGAGTTTACCTTTTCAACAGAAGAGCAAAATTAATTTAAGTCTAACTGTACAATAAAGTCAACATTTTGGCATTTTCATTCTTAAGATACTATAGAATTTCCAAGGACTTGAGGAATAATCATACTCTTGAAATGGCCTGTGAAGAAAGAAAAGGCTTGGGGAATTTAACCGAAGTTCACTTTCCACCAATATGCAAACTAAGGAAAAACTTATAGCAGCAAATAGCTGTGGTTGGCAAAGCTATTTTGGCTCATAAGCAGCTATGAGTCCTTGATAAAGTCCACAAATGTGCTGTTGTAAAATCTCCAAAAAAAAAAACCCTAAATGTTGAAAGTATTTTGTGAATCGTTTGGTATCAAAACTTCACTTGACTTGATCTAATAGGAGGTGATACATAGTCTTTTCCTTTTTATATAAATATTCATACATTTTGCTAGACACAGATTAATGGTGGTGTTACATTGTGCATGGGGCTTCCTTTCTAAAATCAGAACGGTTTTGAATTCTGAAACGCATCTGGCCCCAAAAATTCCAAATGAGGGATTTGGAATGTGATGAAACCATTTTTTTTCTATCACATCAGCACCATTACCTCCCATCACCCCAAGCACACACACAAACTCACGTTTCTATTTGCATTTGATGGTCTGAGAATCATCTTGTTTAGGGACAGTTTTTGAGACTGATAAGGGAATACAGACATTGGAGAATATATTTTTGCATCTTTCCCTACTCTACTTTTATGACAACCTTTTATATTTAGAAGAGTACGAAGCAGAAGTTGAAAAACCTTTCTTTTTCTGAGTTATTGAGAGCTGGACCCAAAGCACATCCGTTTCATAATTTTCAATGCAAAAAATGTCACAGACCTGAAGAGAAAGTAAATGTCCTCAGAACTGTGAAAGCTGTCAGGTTTAGAAGCACAAGGTTCCATGAATCCTGACACAGCTACCAGTATTCAACTGCATAAGAACTATGAGCAGGGGTAGCAGTTGAATTGGAAGTATTAACAATTTGCCTTCAAATGACTTGGAAGGCATTAAGACTCCATAAATGAATAGATCAGGCAAAGATTATCATTGAGGTAAAGTGTTGATTATTTATGAGTCACTAGGAAACATGGTTTGGGGACATTCAAGAAATAACTGGGGAACATTTTTAGGAAAGCTAGGTTCTTGAAAATGTATAAGACTCAGAACTATTCCAACAGGAATATGAATGCAACAATGACAGTGATAAAACGAGGGGACATTTGAGTTGAATAGGCTCGTGTTTTGTTTGCTTATTTTTCCCATCAATCAGTAATCACTGAGACCATACTAGGGGGAACATGCTAAGGCCATCAATGCCCTTCAAAATACCACAATATTCTTACCCACTTTAGCACTACTGTCTCTATTCCTTAAATAAAATTTTCAAACTGTACTAAAAGTCAGGTATTTTTGCCTTTAAAGAAGCACTGTCAAAGGTACTTGCTTCCAAATCCAATGAGTCAAACCAAATCCACAGGAATGTATTCTTGACTTCCCATATTGTGTCTACATCCATTTCCATTGCCGAATTTCAGGCACATATTAGTACAGGAGCAATCTATTGTGCTAACTTGCTGACTGGTGTCCATGCTTTCACTCTTTTGTCCCTCGAATTCCTTTCTTTGCTGCCAAAGTTTTGTTATTAAGGCCAAGAAGTTAATTCCACTTCTCAAACTCTCTCAATTGTTCTCATTCTGGGGCTAAATATCCCAAATTTTCATCCTAGTGACTTTGGCCCATTATTTATTTATTTATTTTAGGGAATTAGTCTTTCTATTATTTGAATAAATAAGATTTCATTTCTGAAGTATCAGAGAATTTTGCAACTATCTTACACTATGAATTTTTTTTATTGCGTTTTAGGTTTTAGGATACATGTGAAGAACATGCAAGATTCTTGCATAGGTACACACATGGCAGTGTGATTTGCTGCCTTCCTTCCCATCACCTGTATCGGGCATTGCTCCCCATGCTAACTCTCCCCAACTCCCCACCCCCACTGTCCCTCCTCTATTTTCCCCCAAGACTCCAGTTTGTGATGCTCCCCTCCCTGTGTCCATGTGCTCTCATTGTTCAACACCCACCTATGAGTGAGAACATGCAGTGTTTGAATTTCTGTTCTTGTGTCAGTTTGCTCAGAATGATGGCTTCCAGGTTCATCCATGTCCCTACAAAGGAGAAGAACTCATAGTTTTTGATAGCTGCATGATATTCCATGGTGTATATGTGCCACATTTTCCCTCTCCAGTCTATCATTGATGGGCATTTGGGTTGGTTCCAGGTCTTTGCTATTGTAAACAGTGCTGCAGTGAACATTCATGTGCACGTGTCCTTATAGTAGAATGATTTTAAATCCTTTGGTATATACCCACTAATGGGATTGCTGGGTCAAATGGAATTTCTATTTCTAGGTCCTTTAGGAATCGCCACACTGTCTTCCACAATGGCTGAACTAATTTACACTTCCACTAACAATGTAAAAGTGTTCCTGTTACTCCACACCCTCTCCAGAATCTGTTGTCTCTAGATTTTTTAACAATCACCATTGTAACTGGAATGAGATGGTATTTCAGTGTAGTTTTGATTTGCATTTCTCTAATGACCAGTGATGATGAATACTTTTTCATATGTTTGTTGGCCACATGTATGTCTTCTTTTGTAAAGTGTCTGTTCATATCCTTCTTCCACTTTTGAATGGACTTGTTTGTTTTTTTCTTGTAAATCTGTTTTAGTTCTTTGTAGATTGTGTATATCAGCCCTTTGTCAGATAGGTAGTTTGCAAAAATTTTTTCCCATTTTGCTGGTTGCTGATTCACTCTAACGACTATTTCTTTTGCTGTGCAGAAGCTGTGGAGTTTTATTAGATCCCATTTGTCTATTTTGGCTTTTGTTGCCAATGCTTTTGGTGTTTTGGTCATGAAGTCCTTACCTATGCCTAGGCCCTGAATGGTTTTGCCTAGGTTTTCTTCTAGGGTTTTTATGGCGTTAGGTCTTACTTTTAAGTCTTTAATCCATCTGGAGTTAATTTTAATGTAAGGTGTCAGGAAGGGGTCCAGTTTCTGCCTTCTGCACATGGCTAGCCAGTTTTCCCAACATATATATTAAGCAGGGACTCCTTTCCCCATTGCTTGTTTTTGTCAGGTTTGTCAAAGATCAGATGGTCATATGGTTGTAGATGTGTGGTGTTGCCTCCAAGGCCTCTGTTCTGTTCCATTGGTCTATATCTCTGTTTTGGTACCAGTACCATGCTGTTTTGATTACTGTAGCCTTGTAGTATGGTTTGAAGACAGGTAGTGTGATGCCTCCCACTTTGTTCTTTTTGCTTAGAATTGACTTGGCTATGAGGGCCCTCTTTCGGTTCCATATGAAGTTTAAGGTGTTTTTTTCCAGTTCTGTGAAGAAGTTCATTGGTAGCTTGATGAGGATAGCATTGAATCTGTAAATTACTTCGGGCAGTATGGCCATTAAATGTTTCTCCATGTGTGTCCTCTCTTATTTCATTGAGCAGTGGTTTGTAGTTCTCCTTGAAGGGGTCCTTTATGTTCCTTGTTAGTTGTATTCCTAGGTATTTTATTCTCTTTGTAGCAATTGTAAATGGCAGTTCATTCTTCATTTGGCTCTCTTTAACTCTGTTATTGGTGTATAGCAATGCACACTGATTTTGTATCCTGAGACTGCTGCAATTGCTTATCAGTTTCAGGAGATTTGGGTGTGAGACGATGGGGTCTTCTATATATACAATCATGTCTGCAAATAGAGACAATTTGACTCCCTCCTTTCCTATTGGAATACCCTTTATTTCTTTTTCTTGCATGATTGCTCTGGCTAGAACTTCCAATACTATATTGAATAGGAGTGGTAAGAGAGGATATCCTTGTCTAGTGACAGATTTCAAAGGCAATTCCTCCAAATTTGTCCGTTCTGTACAATATTGGCTGTTCGTTTGTTGTAAATAGCTTTTATTATTTTGAGATTAGTTCCATCAATATCTAGTTTATTGAGGGTTTTTAGTATAAAGTGCTGTTGAATTTTGTCAAAGGCCTTCTCTGCATCAATTGAGATAATCATGTGGTTTTTGTCTTTGGTTCTGTTTATGTGGTGAATTACCTTTACAGACTTGCATATGTTGAACCAGCCTTGCATCCCCGGGATGAAGCCTACTTGATCATGGTCGATAAGCTTTTTGATGTGCTGTTGCAATCGGTTTGCCAGTATTTTATTGAAGATTTCTGCATCTATGTTCATCATGGACATTGGCCTGAAGTTTTTTTCTTGCTGAGTCTCTGCCAGGTTTTGGTATCAGGATGATGATGGTCTCATAAAATGATTTGGAAAGGATTCCCTTTTTCGTATTTTTTGGAATAGTTTCAGAAGGAATGGTACCAGCTCCTCTTTGTATGTCTGGTAGAATTCAGCTGTGAACCCATCTGGACCTCGTGGTAGGCTCTTAATTGCTACCTCAACTTCAGCCCTTGTTATTGGTCTATTCAGGGTTTCAATTTCTTCCTGGTTTAGGCTTGGGAGGACACAAGTGTCCAGGAATTTATCCATTTCTTCTAGGTTTACTTGTTTATGTGCATAGAGTTGTTTGTAATAATCTCTGATGATGGTTTATATTTCTGTGGAATCTGTGGTGATATCCCCTTTATCATTTTTTATTCTGTCTATTTGATTCTTCACTCTTTTCTTTTTTCTTAATCTGGCTAATGGTCTATTTTGTTGATCTTTTCAAAAAATCAGTTCCTGGATTTATTGATTTTTTGAAGGGTTTTTTGTGTCTCTGTCTCCTTCAGTTCTGCTCTGATCTTAGTTATTCCTTGTCTTCTGATAGGTTTTAGTTGTTTTTGAACTTGCTCCTCTAGCTCTTTCAATTTTGATGATAGGGTGTCAATTTTAGATCTTTCCTTGCTTCTCATATGGGCATTTATTGTTATATATTTTCCTCTAGACACTGCTTTAAATGTATCCCAGATATTCTGGTATGTTGTGTCTTCATTCTCATTGGTTTCGAAGAACATCTAAACATTTATTTCTGCCTTCATTTCATTGTTTATCCAGTCAACATTCAAGAGCCAGTTGTTCTGTTTCCATGAAGCTGTGCAGTTCTGAGTTAGTTTCTGAATTCTGAGTTCTAACTTGATGGCACTGTGGTCTGAGAGACTGTTATGATTTCTGTTCTTTTGCTTTGCTGAGGAGTGATTTACTTCCACTTAAGTGGTCAATTTTAGGATAGGTGTGATGTGGTGCTGAGAAGAATGTATATTCTGTAGATTTAGGGTGGAGAGTTCTGTAAATGTCTATTAGGTTTGCTTGGTCTAGGTCTGAGTTCAAGTCCTGGATATCATTCTTAATTTTCTGTCTCGTTGATCTGTCTAATATTGACAGGGGGGTTGTTAAAGTCTCCCACTATTATTGTGTGGGAGTCTAAGTCTCTTTGTAAGTAATTAAGAACTTGCTTTACTTATCTGGGTGCTCCTGTATTGGGTGCATATATATTTAGGATTCTTAGCTCTTCTTGTTGCATTGATCCTTTTACCATTATGTAATGCCCTTCTTCGTCTCTTTTGATCTTTGTTGGTTTAAAGTCTATTTTATCAGAGACTAGGATTGCAACTCCTGCTTCTTTTTGCTCTCCATTTGCTTGGTCTGGAAATGTGGCATCCACTCATCCTCCACGCTTTCCCTGTGAGCTGCAATCCTGAGCTGCTCCTACTTGGCCATCGTGTATCTGTCTCCTGACTTTGGCCCTTTATAATCTGAATTCAATCCATAGTCCTAATCTTACTCTTTTTAATCTCAGCTTTCACCCTATGACCTTTAATCAGATCACTCAGCACTCACCAGTACTTGGACTTCCTATTTATTTGCCAGCATCCAGTGCTATTTCTCTTGAAATGTATGTGCTGTGGTTCGAAGGTATCTTTTCCAAAATTCATGTGTTAGAAACTTAATCCTCCGTACAACAGTGTTGGTAGCTGGGAACTTTTGGAAGATGTGAAGTCCCTTTCCTCCTGAATGGATTAATGCTGCTATTAAAGAGACTTGCAGAAATGGTCTCTCTCTCCCTCTCTCTGTCTCTCTCTCCCTCCCTCCCTCCCTCCCTCCCTTCCTTCCTTCCTTCCTTCCTTCTACCTTTCTTTATGTGAGGATGCTGTAAGAAGGCCTGCATCTGATGCTGGAGTTTTGATCTTGCACTTTCCATGCTCCAGAACTGTAAGAAATACGTTTCTGTTTTTTATAAATTACTCAGTCTCAGCCATTCTGTTACAGCAGTACAAAATTGACTAAAATAACGTGTCTTATTTTCTAGCCTCCTGGTAGAATAAGCCTAAACTAAACCTTAGTATGGGACAAAATACTTCCTCCAGTTTGTATGAATTTATTTTCTCTTTTAAAAGTTTGCCAAAATCAATGGAAACCTTTCCAACAGAGACTTTCTTAAATAAGAGAGTTCTTAGTACTCCTAAGCAGGAAAGGAATCATAGGAATATGATAGACATCAGCAGAGTCGGGTCTCAGTTTGGCTATTAATCACTTGTGTCTCCATTTTTCTTGCCAACTGCTGAATAAACTTTGATGGTCTTGGCATCTTTCTGACTACTGGAATGCAGTCAAGAAATGGTATTCAGAACCTGGGGCTCTAATGGTGAGATGACATATGGATGTGACTCTGGTGACTCCAAAACTTTCTTTTTGGACAAATTTATAATTTCTGCAGAACTGGAAGAACATCACCACAGTGATACTTGGCCACTTATATATAGTGTAGTTTAAGTGAATGACTCAATTCTTTCTTCAATTGTTAGCAAGCAAAGAGGTAGTGGAGAAGTCATTTATTAAATGTACTTCAGCTTGCAAAAAAGTTCTGGAATTGGAAGCTATCTGGAAAGCATTGTCAACAGATGAGGGCATAAGCATGGAGTTAAGGGTATCAAAAACATTGAATTTTTTTTTTATAAAAGAGGAAATGTATCCCAGATATTTAGCTTTTGGTAGCTATTTCTACCTCTATTTCTTTGATGTGAGAATAAGAGCCATTTTCCAAATGACAAAGGTGGTGAGTTCAAGACATCATAGTAATTTAGAAGCATTTAGAATGGCATCTGCCAAGCTCGTGTGTGTGTGTGTGTGTTCTCTGTAAATATTAAGCATTTGAAAATTATTTTGTAAATAATTTTCAGTGATCCTCCCCCATTAATATACCTTTTTCTTTTCTTTTCTTTCTTTCTTTCTTTTTTTTTTTTTTTGAGACCAAGCCTCGCTCTGTCACCAGGCTGGAGTGCAGTGGCACAATCTCGACTCACTGCAACCTCCATCTCCCAGGTTCAAGCATTCTCCTGCCTCCCAAGTATCTGGGACTACAGGCACACGCCACCACACCCAGGTAATTTTTGTACTTTTAGTAGAGACAGGGGTTCACCATGTTGACCAGGATTGTCTTCATCTCTTGACCTCATGATCCACCCACCTTGGCCTCCCAAAGTGCTGGGATTACAGACATGAGCTTCTTTCCAGCAGTCAAAATAACCCATTCCCTATTTCCTTGATGTCTTTACATAGTTCTTTTTGGTGGATTATTCTATTCATCTCCCAGTTTACTTTCCTTCTCTGTAAACTAAAAGTTTTACTCTCTTAGAGGCATTGGGACATTGGCTTCTATTCTAATCTTCATCTTCCTTTTCTCACTCCTTTCCTAGAAGGAAAAGGCCGACTCTAACTCGTGGCTTTGGGGAAGGCACAAATATGCATAACTGATCTCTTCCCAAGCTACTTCTCTCAAGCCAACATGTTCATGTGACAGTTTTAGTCTTATGCTCGTCTATTTTCTGCATGATAAGAAGATGTGGGTTAGGGCCAAGGGTCTGTCTTCTGGCTTGAAATTTGGGAAATCATCTCCCTATCCCTGCCTTTGGGTCTCCATAACAGGAGGCAGCAATTCCTCCTGCAACGAGTTAAATAAGTAGTTTGAAGATCCTATTTCAGGAAATGTGGACTGCAAGTTCAAGAGATAGAAGAAATAGTATATTTGAAGCCACTATCCTTGCAGTCTCAGACTGAGTTCCAACCTAGCTGTGCCAACAGTAAAGTCAACTTTATATTTAGATAGTTATATTATCACTGAGATCTGAGAAAGAGTGGACATTACACTGATTTTCTAAGTTATTTTATTTAGTTTCTAACTTCAATGCTGTTATATCTAAGTCTGAATGTTGTCTAAATTGAAAATAGTTAATTTATTAAAATACTCTTCACCTAAATTATGGTCACAGCACCTAAATCTTTGCTAAATGTTTGATTTATTGCTAAAAAGTATTAAAATGATAGTTTATGAGTGCTCTCTTATTACCCTTAAACTTTTGCCTTTTAAAATTACTTGTGGCTGGGTGCCCTAGCTCATGCCTGTAATCCTAGCACTTTGGGAGGCCGAGGTGGGCAGAATATTTGAGCCCAGGAGTTTGAGAACAGTTTGGGCAACATGGCGATACTCTGTCTCTACAGAAAATACAAAAATTAGCCAAGTGATGCGTTCCTGTAGTCCCAGGTACTTGGGAAACTGAGGTGGGAGGATTGCTTCAGCCCAGGGAAGTTGAGGCTGCAATAGTCCATAATTGCACTACTGCACTCCTACCTGGGGATAGAGTGAGACCCTATCTCAAATTAAATAAATAAGATGTGTGATATCATGACCACTAATATATTTGTAAAGGTTTAATTATAAACTGTTGTTCGCATTTGCCAAATTGTATGGACATTTATTTTGAATCTACTATACCTATTTTTAGCTTCAATCATCACAAGTGGTTTTTCATTTACATCTACTTCCTTCTTTTGCTATTCTTAATTTAAATTATATTAATTATTATTGTACTTTTAGACTTGGGGTCTCACTATCACCAGACTAGAGTCCAGTGGCATGATCATAGTTCACTGCAGCTTTGAACTCCTAAGCTAAAATGATCCTCGTACCTTAGCCTCCCCACTAGCTGGAACTTCAGGTGTACACCACCACACCTGGCTGTTCTTTCAAAATAAGTCACAGGGAGAATATTATATTATTTCATCTGTAAATAAGTAACTGTATTTTTTTTAAAGCATAAGAATATTATTAAAAAGCTATAATACTATTCTTGTACTTCAAAAATAAAAGTTCTCTAATACTGTTAAATATTTGTTGAGTGTTAAATTTCCCACTTTTAATACATATTATTTATTTTTACATTTTATTTATTTTATATCCAAAACAAGTCCACATATTTTGCTTCATTGATATATCCTTTGTGTTCATTAGTATATAGTTTCCCCCTCAAATTTCTACTCTCTTGTTTTACATCTGAGAAGATTGCCTCAGTCTAGATTTTGCTGATTATATACCACATGGTGATTTTCATGTGCTTCTCTGCCCTCTTTTTCTATGAATCAGTAGATTTAATGCACTCTCTGATATGGTAACCACTAAATACATGTAGCTATTTAAAGTTAGTGAAACAATTTTCATCACAGTAGAAGGTTCTATTGCAGTGTGCTGATCCAAAGGACTGAGAACATTCAGGTTCAATTTTTGGCAGTGGTTTTTCACAGGCTATACTGTGTTCTTTCACCAGGTGCAATATAAACTTTTGCCTTTTGTGATGTTAGCAGCTACCAATGATCAATGTGTAGTTGCATCATTCATTAGGAGTTCCAAAATCAATATATCTAATTCTATAGCTCATGACCTGGAATTCTTATATTCAAAAAAGCTTCCCGATATTTATTCTGCTACCAATGGTACAGTTTAAAAAGCACAGGCAGAATAAATGCATGATTTTTTCCCTTTATTTGGTAGTCTTCAAAATAATAGATTGGTCATAAGGATACTCCAACCAAAAATGTTTGATGTGATTCGATCTGTCATAATTTGTATCCATATTGATGCTCCAGTTTCCACTTTGACATGTGGAAGGTTCTGCAAGCTGGTTCCTCTCAGTGTGTGTGTGTGTGTGTGTGTGTGTTTGCATGATCTTAATAGTTTTTGATAGCTTTATTTTTTACTATGTTTTCCCATAACTTATAGAGATACAAGTGGTATTTGGCAACATGAATAAGTTCTTCAGTGGTGATTTGTGAGATTTTGGTGCACCCATCAGCATACACTGCACCCTATTTGTAGCCTTTTATCCCTCATTCCCCTCCCACTCTTCCCGGCAAGTCCCAAAGTTCATTGTATCATTCTTATGGGTTCGCATCCTCATAGCTTGGCTCCCACATATCAGTGAGAATATACGATGTTGGGTTTTCCATTAATGAGTTACTTCACTTTGAATAATCCAGGTCACTGCAAATGCTACTAAGTTATTCCTTTATTTATTACTTTTTATGGCTGAGTAGTATTCCACCATTTATATATACGTTTATATAAATATATATATTTACATAAACGTATATATAAATATATATAATATATATTATATATAGTATATATAATATATTTAATATATATATTATATAAAATATATATAATATTATATATATTAAATATGTAAATATATTTATATATATATTTATATACACACATGCACACACACACACACACACATATATATATATATATATATATATATATATATATATATATGTATCTGTGTCACATTGTCTTTATCCACTCAATGATTGATGGGCATTTGGGATTGGTTCCACAATTTTGCAGTTGTGAATTGTGCTGCTATAAACATGTGCAAGCATCTTTTCGGTACAACGATTTCTTTTCCTCTGTGTAGATACCCAATAGTGCGACTGCTGAATCAAATGGTAGTTCTACTTTTAGTTTGTTAAGGAATCTCCACACTGTTTTCTGTAGTGACTGTACTAGTTTACATTCCCACCAGCAGTGTAGAAGTGTTCTATAATCACTGCATCCACATCAACATCTGCTTTTTAACTTTTTTTTATTATGACCATTCTTGCAGGAGTAAAGTGGTATCGCATTGGGTTTTGATTTGCATTTCCCTAATCATTAATGATGTTGAACATTTTTTCATATGGTTGTTGGCCATTTGTATCCCTTCTTTTGAGAATTGTCTGTTTGTGTCCTTAGCCCACTTTTTGATGGGATTGTTTGTTTTTTTTTCTTACTGATTTGTTTGAGTTCATTGTACAATCTGGATATTAGTCCTTTGTCAGATGTATAGATTGTGAAGATTTTCTCCCACTCTGTGGGTTGTCTGTTTACTGTGCTGACTAGACCTTTTGCCATGCAAAAGCCTTTTAGTTTAATTAAGTCCTCGCTATTTATCTTTGTTTATATTGCATTTGAGTTTGGGTTCCTGGTCATGAAATCCTTGTGTAAGCCAATGTCTAGAAAGGTGTCTCCAATGTTATCTTCTAGAATTTTTACAGTTTCATGTCTTAGATGTAAGTGTTTAATCCATCTTGATTTTTGTATAAGGCAAGAGATGAGGATCCAGTTTCATTCTCCTAATGTGGCTTGCCAGTTATCCTGGCACCATTTGTTGAATATGGCATCCTTTACCAGCTTTATTTTTTTGTTTGCTTTGCTGAAGATCAGTTGGCTGTAAGTGTTTGGGTTTATTTTTGCATTCTCTGTTGCATTCCATTAGTCTATATGCCTATTTCTATGCCAGTATCATGCTGTTTTAGTGGCTGTGGCTTTATAGTATAGTTTGAATCAGGTAATATGATGCCTCCAGATTTGTTCTTTTTGTTTAGTCTAGCTTTGGCCATGCGGGCTCTTTTTAGGTTCCATATGAATTTTAGAATTGTTTTTTTCTAATTCTGTGAAAAAGGATGGTAGAATTTTGATAGGGATTCCATTGAATTTGTAGATTGCTTTTGACAGTTTGGTCATTTTCACAATAATGATTCTACCCATCCATAAGCATGGGATGTGTTTCCATTTATTTGTGTTATCTGTGATTTATTTCAGCAGTGTTTTGCAGTTTCTCTTGCAGAGGTCTTTTGATTCGTTGGTTAGGTGTATTCCTAAGTATTTTCTTTCTTTCTTTTTTTTTTTTGGTAGCTATTGTAAAAGTGGTTGAGTTCTTGATGTGATTCTCTGCTTAGTCACTGTTGGTATATAGTAGAGCTACTGATTTGTGTACATTAATTTTGTGTCCAGAACTTCTCTGAATTCTTTTATTAGTTCCAGGAGCTTTCTGAAGGAGTCTTTAGGGTTTCAAGGTAAACAATCATATCATCAGCAAACAGTAACATTTTGACTTCCTCTTTACTGATTTAGATGCTGTTTATTTCTCTCTCTTGTCTGACTGCTCTAGCTAGGACTTCCAGTACTATGTTGAAGAGGAGTGGGGAGAGTGGGCATCCTTCATCTTGTTCCAGTTCTCAGAGAGAATGCTTCCAACTTTTTCCCCATTCAGTATTATGATGCCTGTGGGTTTGTCATAGATGGTTTTTATTACATTGCAGTATGTCCCTTGAATGCCAATTTTGCTGAGAGATTCAATCATAAAGGGATGCTGGATTTTGTCAAATACTTTTTCTGCTTCTATTGAGATGATCATGTGATTTTTGTGTTTAATGATGTTTATGTGGTATATCACATTTATTGACCTGAATATAATAAACCAGACATGTATCACTGTATGAAGCTCACTTGGTTATGGTGGGTTATCTTTTTGATATGTGTTGGATTCGGTTAGCTAGTATTTTGTTGAGGATTTTAGCATCAATGTTCATCAAGAATATGGGTCTGCAATTTTCATTTTTGGTTACGTCCTTCCCTGGTTTTGGCAATAGGGTGATGCCGGCTGCATAGAATGAATTAGGAAGAATTCTTTCTCTGTCTTATGGAGAGTGTCAGAAGGATTGGTAACTCTTCTTTGAATGTCTGGTGGAATTCTGCTGTGAATCTGTCCGTTCTTGGACTTTTTTATTGGTAATTTTAAAATTACCATTTTAGTCTTGCTGCGTGTTATTGGTCAGTTCAGGGTGTAGACAACCCTCCTAGCTTAAATCTTCCTGAATTGAACTAGAAGTGTTGTATTTTTCCAGGAATTTATCCATCTTTTTTAGGTTTTGTAGTTATGTGCATAACGGTGTTCATGATAGCCTTGAATTATCTTTTGTATTTCAGTGGTGTCAGTTGTAGTATCTCCTGTTTTGTTTTTTAATGAGATTTGGATTTTCTCTCTTCTTGGTTAATCTTGCTAATAGTCCATCAATTTTATTTATCTTTTCAAATAACCAGCTTTTTGTTTCATTTATTTTTGGGCATTTTTTTTTTTTCATTTCAATTTCATTTAGCTCTCCTCTGGTCTTTGTTATTTTCTTTCTTCTACTGGGTTTGAGTTTAGTTTGCTCTTGTTTCCCTAGTTCCTTGAGGTATGACTTTTTAGAATGTCAGCTGGTGCCCTTTCAGTCTTTTCTTTCTTTCTTTATTTTTTTTAATCTTGAGATGAAGTCTTGCTCTCTCACACAGGCTGAAGTGCAGTGGCACAATCTCAGCTCACTGTAACTTCCATCTCCCAGGTTCAAGCAAATCTCCTGCCTCAGCCTCCCAAGTAGCTGGGATTACAGGTATGCACTACCACATCCAACTAATTTTTTTATTTTTAGTAAAGACAGCATTTCACCATGTTGGCTAGGCTGGTCTCAAACTTCTGACCTCTAGTGATCCACCTGCCTTGGTGTCCAAAGTGCTGGGATTACAGGCGTGATACACCACACCCAGCCTCTTTCATTGTTTTTAATATAGTCATTTAGGGCTATGAACTTTCCTCTTAGCACTGACTTTGCTGTTTCTGAGCGGTTTTGATAAGTTGTGTCATTATTGTTGTTCATTTTGAAGAATTTTTAAATTTTCATCTTAATTCATTTTGATCCAATGCTCATTCAGGAGTAGGTTATTTAATTTCCATGTATTTGCATGGTTTTATAAGGCCCCTTTGAAGTTGATTTCCGATTTTATTCCACTGTGCTCTGAGAGTGCTTGATACAATTTCAATTTTCTTAAATTTAATGAGGCTCATTTTATGGCCTATCATATGGTCTATCTTGAAGCAAGTTCCATGCACTATTGAATAGAATGTGTACTCTGTGGTTGTTGGACAAAATGTTTTTTGTGTATCTGTGAAGTTCATTTGTTTCAAGGTATAGTTTAAATACATTTTTTCTGGCTGGGCACGGTGGCTCAAGCCTGTAATCCCAGCACTTTGGGAGGCCAAGGCGGGTGGATCACGAGGTCAAGAGATTGAGACCATCCTGGTCAACATAGTGAAACCCCGTCTCGACTAAAAATACAAAAAATTAGCTGGAAATGGTAGTGCGTGCCTGTAATCCCAGATATTCAGGAGGCTGATGCAGGAGAATTGCCTGAACCCAGGAGGCAGAGGTTGCGGTGAGCCGAGATTGCTCCATTGCACTCCAGCCTGGGTAACGAGTGAAAGTCCGTCTCAAAAAACTAAATTAATTAATTAAAAATTTTTTTAAAAAATTTATTTTTTCTTTGTTAACTTTCTGTCTTGATGACCTGTCTAGTGCTGTTAGTGGAGCATTGAAGTCCCCCATTATGATTGTGTTGCTGTCTAGCTCACTTCTTAGGTCTATTGGTAATTGTTTTATTAATATGGGAGCTCCAGTGTTAGATGCATATATGTTTAGGATTGTGACATTTTTCTGTTAAACATGGCCATTTACCATTATGTATGTTCCTCTCTGTCTCTTTTAACTGCTGTTGCTTTAAAGTTTGTTTTTTCTGATGTAAGAATAGCTACCCCTTCTCAATTTTGGTCCATGTGTATGAAATGCCCCTTTCCACCCCTTTACTTTAAGTTTATGTGAGTCCTTATGTGTTCGGTGAGTCTCCTGAAGGCAGCAGAGAGTTGGTTGTGAGCTCCTATCCATTCTGCAGGTCTGTATTTTTTAGGTGGAGCAATTAGGCCATTTACATTCAATGTCAGTATTGAGATGTGAGGTACCCTTGCATTCATCACGCATTTGGTCAGCATTTGTTTGTCTGAAAATGATTATATCTTTTCTTAACATACAATGCTTATTTTTGTTGAATACAACATTCTTGGCTAATAACTGTTTTGTTTGAGGAGGCTGAAGATAGGCCCCAAATTCCTTCTAGCTCACAGTGTTTCTGCTGAGAAATCTGCTGCTAATCTGATAAGTTTCCTTTATAGGTTACCTGCTGCTTCTGTCTCACAGCTCTAAGATTCTTTCCTTTATATTAACTTTGGATAACCTGATGACAATGTGCCTAGGCAATGATCTTTTTGAGACGAATTTCCCAGGTGTTCTTTGTGCTTCTTACATTTGGATGTCCAGGTCTCTAGCAAGGCCAGGAAAATTTTCCTCAATTGTTGCCCCAAATATGTTTTCCTAACTTTTAGAATTCTCTTCTTCCTCAGGAACACCAGTTATTCTTAGGTTTAGCCATTTAACATAATCCCAGACTTCTTGAAAGTTTTGTTCATATTTTCTCATTCATTTTTCTTTGTCTTTGTTGGAGGGGGTTAATTTGAAAACCTTTCCTTCAAGCTCTGAATTTCTTTCTTCTACTTGTTCAATTCTATTGCTGAGACTTTCCAGAGCATTTAGCATTTCTATAAGTGTGTCCGTTGTTTCTTGAATTTTTTTTTTTGTTGTTGTTAAGCCATCTATTCCCTTGAATATTTCTCCTTGCACTTCTTATATATATGTTTTTAAATTCCTTGCTTTGGGCTGCACCTTTCTCTGGTATTTCCCTAATTAGCTTGAAAGGTAACCTCCTGAATTATTTTTCAGGTAAATCAGGGACTTCTTTTTGGTTTGGATCAATTACTAGTGAACTAGTATGAGTTTTGGGCGGGCGTTAAAGAGCTTGTTTTGTCATATTACCAGAGTTGGTTTTCTGGTTCCTTTTCATCTGGATAGGCTCTGTCAGAGAGAAGGTCTGGGGCTGAAGGCTGTTCAGATTCTTTTGTCCCATGGGGTGTTTCCCTGATGTAGAACTCTCCCCCTTTTCCTATGCATGTGGTTTCCTGTGATCCAAACTACAGTGATTCTTGTCTCTCTTCTGGGTCTAGCCAGCAGCAAGGCTACCTGGCCCCAGGCTGGTCCTAGGATTTATCTTCACAGAGTCTTATGATGTGAACAATCTGTGCAACTCTCATCTGTACCAGTGCCCGTTTCAGTGGAGGTGGCAACAGGGATGCAATGGACTCCATAACGGTTCTTAACTTTGGTGGTGTAATGCTCTACTTTTGTGCTGGTTGGCCTCCTCCCAGGAGTTGGCACCTTCCAGAGAGCATCAGCTGTGGTAGCATGGAGAGGAACTGGCAGTGGATGGGGCCCTAGAACTCTCAAGATTATGTATCCTTTGTCATCATCTACCAGGGTGGGTAGGGAAAGCTCATCAGGTAGGGGCCAGGCTAGGGCTTTCCTTGGGCAGGTCTTGCTGCAGCTGCTGTAGAGGATGGGGATAAGGTTCCTAGTCAATGGAGTTGCATACCTAGGAAGATTATGGATGCCTCTGCTGAGTCATGCAGGTTGTCACAGAAATGGGGGAAAGCTGGTAGTCACAGGCCTTACGCAGCTCCCATGCAAACTGAAGGGCCAGTCTCACTGCCACTGTGCCCCTCCAGTAGCCCTGAGTCTGTTTCGAAGCAGTGGGCAAGCTGGGCTTGAGAACATGCCCCAGGCTACCCACCTCCCAGCTGTGAAAGAAAAAGACTTGGTTCTTCCCTCCCCCATCCCACCGCCCCTGGCCTGTGTGGAGTCTGTTTACCAGATTTCCTCCCTCTCCTGAGTTCTGGCCAGGAGGCTTCTCACCTTATTCAAACTGTTACAAAGTTCAGTTTGAGATTTCCTTCCCCTGTGGTGTTTTCCCTCTTGCTCCTCTGTCCACCCTCCCAATGGATCCCTGTGGTCCCAGGCAGGAATTACTTGCTTCAGGACCCAGCGGACTCCCAAGGCCTTTCTGCTGCTTTCTCTACCCCTGTATTTTGCTCAGCTCTCTAAATTGACTAAGCTCCAGGTAAGGTTGGAAACTTCTCCTGCAAAGAGATCTTCAGTTTCTCCAGTGGAGGTGTGTGTTCAGCAAAGGAGTCTCTCTCTTTTCTATTTCCAAAATTGGGGCACTCACAGTATCTGGGGTATCTCCTGGGTCCTGCAGGAGCTGTCCACTTCCTTAAGTGGGTCTGTCGGTCCTCTCAGGATTGCTGGTTTGTTCTTAAAGTTGAGTTGGTGCTAAAATTCACAGTGCAAGCCTCTGCATGCTGCTGTCTATCTGAGTCAGAGCTGCAATCCAGTGGTGCCTCCTGTCTGCCATCATAAGCCGGAAGCTTCTTATTTTCTGTTGTTATAAAATGTTTCGGCACATCTGGTACATTGCCAGCTCTAGGTGTGGAACCAGATATTTCTCCATGGACCTCTGCTTATTTTGATTCAGAGGTAGTATTTTAAGGCTACAATGTCAATACTGGATCTCATTGCTACTGGGTTTGATTCTGTTTCCAGACCCTTCCAGTGAACATACCAAGAAGTTTGATTTTAGGATAAAGTACATTATGGGATTTTTAACAGTGAAATACATAAACCTATTCTCTCATTTCCAATTGAATTCAAGTCTACAAAATTGTATTTATCTCTACTACCTTATATCAATATTCCTTCTTCCCAAGCTGTAAAACCTCACTGTGAATAACAACAGAAATGACAGAATACAGTTTCTCATTTGCTTTGTCCTAAAATGAAACAGTACAACTTTAAATATCCATCATCAAGATTACAGTCACAAAAACATTTTACAATTTTGTTTTTTACATTTCTTTTTGTTTTTACAGTATATTCTAAAAAGGCTGTTACGGTCAAATTACTGTTTGTAAGTCACTCAAAATGCTTTTCTTCTCTGTGATTATTCCATTGCAATATATATATAGTCAATACATACACATTTTGGTAAAACTTTAGG
Organism: Leontopithecus rosalia; assembly: GCA_028533165.1. NCBI lineage: Eukaryota > Metazoa > Chordata > Mammalia > Primates > Cebidae > Leontopithecus > Leontopithecus rosalia. Next base: position 162,204,920 of record CM052649.1, on the reverse strand, counting down.
GAATTTCTCTGAAAAAGCCAGGACATTAGAGCCAGGTTTTGAAGTACCTTATATGACATACCTAGGTAGATTCTTCTATGTTTGCAAGTAAAAGAATACCCAATCTCTAATTGGCTTAGACAAAAAACAGAATCTCCAACTACTATAGATAAAACGTCCAGAAATAACTCCCCCAGTCACTTGTCATCTTTGCTCTTGCCCCAACTCTGTTCCTCTTTTTCGTGTTTGGCACAGTTCTTAAGCTTTCTTCCCGTAGTAATCCCCAGAAGGTTTGAGCCTCTAACTTAAGCATCAGCGTAACATCAGTGAAAAATAAGCTGCTCTCTTTCTAACAATTCCACAAATATCTGGAATCAAGATTTCATTGGCTCATGGTTTGTGACATGACCTTTCCTAAAACAATCACTTTTGACAGGAGATAAAGTGTACCTATTGGCTTAGGCCTGGTCATGTACACACATTGACTAAGACAGGGAGAGGGAGTTCTTCAAAGAAAAAATTCTGTACTCTTATCAGACAATGGCAAATTAATGATTGGTGGTCAAGAATAATAAATTCCAGAGTCATTTATGAAACAGATAATTTGATAATTAAAATATATTTATGATGTGAAGGCTTTATCATCAGATCCCACAGGTTCACAGCAGCTACTAACACTGAATATAACTGGAATTCCACAGAGTTTTAGAGCTGGAAGTAGCTATGGAAATTACTTTGTCCAAATACTTCATTTGCAGAGAATGAAACCAAGTCCCAGAAATTTACCTAAAAGCCAAAAGGACTTCAATGCATGGGAATATGGATACAAGGAAATATATTCTTAGACTGTGAGCAGATGGGCTTGCCTTAGGAAGGTCCCAGAAAAATCACATTTTCACTTTATTCTCTTTTTTAACAAAACTTCTATTTGGGGCAAATTTTTGAATATCCTTCCAACTCACGGCCCTCTTCTTTGGCATATATTCCTAATCCACCCATCATTCTTACTGAAAGTACAGGCCTGAGTGTATGTGACTATACTGGCTTCCTCCTCCTGGTCTACAGACAATAAAACAGGAGATAAACATCCATCTTATGACCAGCCAGTGAGCCAGGAAAAACATCACATCTCAGATAGAAAATTTTTAAACTAGAAGACACATAAATTGAATTTACCCAAGCAATAAAGATTACATTTAGATACTCATGGAGACTTGAGGAGAGTAGATACATTGAATCATACAGAAGCAAGATAAAAATAAGAAGAACAAGGCAAAACCATGGAGATAGTAAAAAAGATCAGTGGGTTCCTGGGGTTGGGGAGGAGAGAATAATGAACAGGTGAAGCACAGAAGATTTGAAGGGCAGTGAAACTATTTTGAATGATCCAGGTATACTTCCTTTTGTGGTTCATTTTATTGCACTTTTCAGATATTGTGTTCTTTACATGTTGAAAATTTGTGGCAACCCCACATTGGGCAAGTGGTTCAGCACCGTTTTTCCAACAGCATGTGCTCACTTTGTGTCTCTGTGTCACGTTTTGGTAATTCTCACAGTATTTCAAACTTTTTATTGTTATATCTTTTTTTTTTTTTTGAGACAGAGTTTCGCTCTTGTTACCCAGGCTGGAGTGCAATGGCACGATCTCGGCTCACCGCAACCTCCGCCTCCTGGGTTCAGGCAATTCTCCTGCCTCAGCCTCCTGAGTAGCTGGGATTACAGGCACGCGCCACCATGCCCAGCTAATTTTTTTGTATTTTTAGTAGAGACAGGGTTTCACCATGTTGACCAGGATGGTCTCGACCTCTTGACCTCGTGATCCACCCATCTTGGCCTCCCAAAGCGCTGGGAGTACAGGTGTGAGCCACCGTGCCCGGCCCTATTGTTACATCTTTTTTAAGGTATTTGTGATCGCTGGCCTTTGATGTTACTATTGTAATTGTTCGCGGTGCTACAAACCACTCACTTATAAGATAGCAAACTTAATCTATGAATGTTGTGTGTATTCTGACTACTCTACCAACTGGTTATTCCCACATTTCTCTCTTTTTTCTGGGGTCTCCCTGCAGTGACCTCTAAGTGTTCAAATGAAAGGAAGAGATGCACATCTTTCACTCTAAATCAAAAGTTAGAAATGATTAGGTTTAGTGAGAAAGGAGTGTTGAAAACTGAGATAGGTCAAAAGCTAGACCTCTTACACCCAACAGCCAATTTGTGAATGCAAAGCAAAAGTTCTTAAAGAAAACTTAGGTTGCTCCTCTAAGGAACACACAAATGATAAGAAAGGGAAACAGTCTTATTGATAATATGGAGAAACTTTTAATGGTCTGGATAGGAGATCAAACCAGCCATAACATTCTCTTAAACAGAAGCCTAATCCACAGCAAGGCCCTAACTCTCTTCAACTCTATGAAGGCTCAGAGAAATGAGGAAAGTGCAGAAAAAAAAATTGAAGCTAAAGAAGTTTGGTTCCTGAGTGTTAAAGAAAGAAGCCTTTTTTATAACATGAAAGTGCAAGATGTGTCAGCAGGTGCTGTTGGAGAAACTGTGTCAAATTATCCTAAAGCTATCCTGGCTAAGATAATTGGTGAAGGCGAATACACAAAGTCACAGATTTTCAGCGCAGATTAAACAGCCCTATATCAGAAAAAGATGCCACCTGGGACCTTCCTAGTTAGAAAGGAGACATCAGTGCCTGACTACAAAGGACAGGCTGACTCTCTTATTAGAGACTAAGGCATAGGTTAAAGCCAATGCCTATTTATCATTCTGAAAATCCTAGGGTTCTTATAAATGATAGTAAATCTACTCTGCCTGTGCTCTGTAAATGGAACAACAAAGCCTATATGATAGCACATATTTGTACAGCATAGTTGACTAAATATTTTATGCCCACTGTTGAGACCTGCTCAGAAAAAAAAATTCTTTAAAATATTACTGTTAGTTGACAATGCACTGTGGTACTCAGGAGCTCTGATGGAGGAGTACAGGGAGATTTATGTTGTTCTCATGCCTGCAACCATAATGTTCATTCTGCAGCCCATGGATCAAGGAGTAATTTTTACTTTTAAGTCTTATTTAAGACATACCTTTCATAAGGCTACAGCTCCCATAGTGATTTTTCTGATGGATCTGGGCAAAATAAATTGGAAATATTTCAGAAGGGATTTACCATTCCAAATATCATTAAAGAATATAAGTGTACTGGTGATTCATGGAAGAAGGTCAACATATCAACGTAACAGGAGTTTGAAAGAAGTTGATTCCAACCCTTATGCATGACTTTGAGAGGTTAAAAACTTCAGTGGAGCAAGTAACTGCAGATGTGTGAAAATGGCAGGAGAACTAGAATTAGAAGTGGGACCTGAAGATGTAACTGAATGGCTGCAATCTCATGCTAACACTCAGGATGAGGAACTGCTTCTTATGGATGAGCAAAGAAAGTGGAAACTGCTTTTTGAGATGGAAACTCCTCCTGGTGAAGAGGCAGTGAACATTGTTGAAATGATGACAAAGAATTTAGAATGTTATATAAATGTAGCCGGTAAAGCAGTGGCAGGGTTTCAGAGGATTGACTCCTATTTTGAAAGAAAATTTACTGAGTGAAATGCTGTCCAACAGCATTACATCTTACAAAGCAATCTTTCATAACAGGAAGAGTCAATTGGTGTAGCAAATGTCATTGTTGTCTTATTTTAAGAAACTGCAGCAGCCACCCCAACTGTCAGCAACCACCACGCTGATTACTCAGTAGCCATCAGCACTGAGGCAAGGTCTTCCACCAGCAGAAAGATTATGACTTGCTGAAGGCTCAGATGATTGCTAGCACTTTTTAACAATTCCATATTTTAAATTATGGCCTATACATTTTTAGACATCATGCTATTGCACATTTAATAGACTGCATTATAGTGTAAGCATAACTTTTATATACATTGGGAAACTGAAAAAATGCCTGTGACTAAGGTTATTGCGGTGTTCACTTTATTGCAATGGTCTGAAACAAAGCCTGCAACATCTTCGAGGTATACTTACACTATAACAATGGATTCTGTGGAAAAATCATCTTATTTAAGATTGTATATGCGCGGTGGCTCACGCCTGTAATCCCAGCACTTTGGGAGGCCGAGGCGGGTGGATCACCAGGTCAAGAGAGCGAGACCATCCTGGTCAACATGGTGAAACCCCTTCTCTACTAAAAATACAAAAAATTAGCTGGGCATGGTGGTGCGTGCCTGTAATCCCAGCTACTCAGGAGGCTGAGGCAGGAGAATTGCCTGAACCCAGGAGGCGGAGGTTGCGGTGAGCCGAGATCGTGCCATTGCACTCCAGCCTGGGTAACGAGTGAAACTCCGTCTCAAAAAAAAAAAAAAAGATTGTATATGTAGAAAGTGGCTGGGCAGGATTTTAAACTCCAACAGTCTGGCTCTGGAGAGCATCCTCTTAACCACGAAATACTGTCTGGGATTTGTTGGAGGCAGGATAATATGAAACTCTTTATAGAAGAAACTCTATTGAGTTCTTAGCAGCTTTTATTCTAGGTTCCAAAAATCTACCTAAAATTTGGTGTCTAGGTCAATGAGATTTCTTTACATAAGATAACCACATCCCTGCACCTAAGTTGATCGTAGATGGAGATGACTTGATAATTTTTATTGTCATTGAAAGAATCCTAAATAGTATCTTCATCTTGATACAACAAGAGCTAGTACATTTTTCCTTAAACGAACCATTCAAAAAATCACTGGGATCTCTGTCCTGTCCAAAGTGAAGATTACAATATGTATATCTGTTTTTTTTATTTTAAAGAATTCATTACCAAGTTTGTAGATAGGTTCCTATCAACTTTTCCATACAGAGCATGATGCAGTAAGAACTATGTAGTGGTGAATAAATGTTTTGGGACTATATAAAAGTGCAAATCTCCTCTTTTGAAAGTCAAGAAAAGTTGTGTTTATTAGCCCTCAGAGATAAATATCTAGACTAGGATGAGTTAGCCCATATAATATAGATCAGTATATGTTTACTTTGAAAGTGAGTAAAACTTTCTATGCTAATGACCATATAAGTTTATTGACTTGTTCTCTGTGCATTGATACAGTTTTAGAATCAGGGCTTATAAATTATTATTTAGTAGAATTTACTCTCAAGGAAGTGAAACAATGCATAAAGAACTAAGACATAAAAAGCATGTAAACTTCATGCTTTAAAAGGTAGCATCCTGAAGAAAAAGTCAAATACTGCCTGACTGTAACAACAGCTGTGCTTACTTGTTTTATGGGTTCCTTTATATCAAGGTGCGGGCAACAGAAAATTTGAGGAATTCAAAGAGCAAAATACGTATGTAAAAGAATGGATGAACCCTAGAGACTGAGCTTTTTAACACCTGCCTTGTATTTGACTTAGTAAATGAACTCAGTGCCCTCCTGCTCTTCAGCCATCCCCTAAAGGCCTTTGAATGTCAAATTTTACTTGTCCTAACTTCACAGAGACTGATAGCTCCCTGTGAGCAGTAGATTCTCCAAGGGAACTTACTGATACTCATTACTATATATTAATCACAGCAGAAACTCTGTTGGCTAAAGGAGGCAGGAAGTTGGAGTGTCTAAATTCAGAATCTTATAAATCAAAGGCTTAAAAACAAAATAACAAAAGCTTACCTACATTTGTCCCTAAAGGAAACTTTGGAAGGGAGATTTACTGTGCATTACTTTAACCAAAGGCCAAAGGAAGAGTTTCCTGGTTCAAACATCCAACAAACTGTATTTCTTTAATGTATGAGTTATGAAGAACAACTATAAAACTGCTTGGCTCTAAGAAGAGATAGGTACTCTTTTGTGAAAAGGGCAAATATTCCTTTAACAAATATTTCCACTGGCAGATTGTTAATGGGGCCGTCATGAAGGGCTTATGTGATGATCCGGGAGATAATTGAGAAATTTGGGATGCTTGTTCTTCTCTACCAAATCTGGCTTATGTTATTTCGGAGCCAAGTTGTTGACCTTTTCTTACTACTTTTGTTAAGCTGTGGTACCAAAAGGATTATATATCCAAACAATTTTAGAGAACCTTTTTACCAAGAGAAAAGTAGGGTGCTTAAATTTATTGAATACTGCTGCATTTAACCTATTTAATTGGAACACGTTAATTAGATCTAATTGCAAAGTTGTTTTAATTGGAAAATCAAGCATTGCACTGATATTGGTGTGCATGATTAAACAAAGTAACTGAGGTCACCAGTAGATTGTGTAAGATTCATGCCTGTGATTGATTAAGTATGAAAGTTAATCAATTTAATTTATGTGATTGATGTTGATTCTTTCCTTTTGAAATTGCCTGTTTGTATCTTATTTTTATCAAGATACTATGTGTGGAATGTCAAATAAACTACAGTAACACTTCAGTTTGTTTATTTTGGTATAATGATGTGTTTATTTCTGATCTAAGTAATTTTAACATGGCTTTTGTGTCACTAATTAAGATTTTCAAGTTACTCTAGATAAAATTAGGTTTTCTATTAAGAAAATTTAATTTCTTGGGGAAATAATTCAGGCAACATGGGAAAATTAACCTATTAGTTCCATTAGTGGAGTTGATGGTTTATTGCCTTAAAACATATGCCATGTAGTTCAAGAACAAAGGTGTCCCTTTTTTAATCATCTCAGTGTCAATATGCTTCATGCTTCCTGATGACTATGATGATAATTGTAATAATAATGAGAAGATGAAGAGCATTTATATAGTACTTATTATGTGCCAGGCATTGTTCTAATTTCATTAAATATAATAACTAATTTGATAATTTAAATTATGTAAGAGCATTTGCTTCTGGGAACTTACTTTTATCAAAGTGACAGTACTAATATCTTATCATGTATTAGCTGCTCTCTCCAGCACAGGTGCAAACACATATGGGTAAACCATTGAAAAGTCAAATTATTTGCCTAGGTCGCATAGGTAGTAGACCCTTGGTACATTTTCATATTTAACATTGAGGAAATTGACCTAATTCATATGATCAAATCTATACCTTGTTTCAGTCAGGGTTCTCCATATATAAATATGCAATGTTGAGCTAGATTCCTGGCATATAATGCTGAGTTGTTGCTCTAAGCTAATACTCCCTGTCATTCCACTTATTATTAATAGAAAGGTCTTTTAAAGATTTCTTTTAAATAACTGGCTAATATGATTGTAAGGGGGATGGCAAGTCCAACGTTTATACGCTAGCAGAGTAGTCATGTTGGCAAGAGTGATGCTGGAGTTTTGAGTCTGAAATCTGTAGGGCAGCTCAGCAGGCTGGAAACTCAGAGGTTCATGCTGCGGTCTCGAGGTAGAGTTTCTTCTTCTCTCGGAACCTCAGGTTTTGCTATATCTACATGTTAACCATATCTATAGGTTAGCAAAATCTATAAAATACCTTTACAACAATAACTAGAAAAGTAATTAAATGACTGAGTGCTATAGCCTAAGTAAACTGACACAGAATTAAGCCTCACATAGCTTGACTTTATATGAATGGGATACCAAGTCTGGTAGGAGTCATGGGAGTTAATATATAATTAAATACAGTAAAACATAGATATAGCACTGTTCTGAAGCTGGATAACAGTACTAATAACTTGATAAGAAGCTTGCCATGTTAAAGTTGTGGCATACATTGAAGTTTGTTTCACTGAGCAACTTTTGTAAACTTTTCTTTTCCTTTCAGTTTTCCAAATTCTTGCCCCCTGGGGGCAATGGCCTTTTTGGCCCAAAACGCATAAGCAGAGGTCTGCTAAAAAAGGGATGTTATCATAAAGAAAGCTTATTTTCCTTCTCTAAAGAGAATCATTGCTGCTGCACAAAATTTCCCATTCCCTTTCCTCTTGTCTGAACTATAGAAATAAAGCCTCGAAGAGCAGCAATTACTGGCAACCATGGGTACAAAATTCAACATCCTAAAGGTGGCAGAGCTGTAAGATACGAAGAGTTGGCTTCCTGGAGGCTAATGCTAAGTTGTTGCTCTAAGCAAACACTCCTGTCACTCTCCTTCTTGTTACATAGGGAAAAAAACCAGTCTCTGTTCTAAAGGTATTGCAAAATGTGTTTCCTGGTCTTTTAGCTATTTCCGTTTTTTGTTGGTATCTGGGTACAATCCTAACAAAGTTTTTACTTGATTTATTAAAGGGATAATGAGTTTATGTTTATTGTATCTACAAAGAAAATTTTGATAAAGAATTGAACCACCATCTTTCATAAGCAAAGTCTTTATATCAGAAGGGGCAACTCTAAAAGAATCTCAAAGCATTACAAACTTTCTGAAGCAAGATTAGGGCTCTGACTAGAATATGCAATGTTGACTGTAAAGGACTACAAAATCATCTACATAACCTGCCATATTCCTACCCTTGGTCCTTAGTCACTGATATCACTGGAAGATAATGTCTAAGATAAAATATAATAAGATTTTGGAGAGGAATACTCAAAAAATCAGTTTAAGAAGAACTAATAAAGAAGAGGCAAAGTTAAGCATGAAAGTTGTATGAGACTTTTTAGAATTTATGCTATATACTTTTTTGTTTAGGGCAGAGTCCCATTCTGTCACCCAGGCTGGAGCACAGTGTCGTCATCTTGGCTCACTGCAACCTCTGCCTCCTGGGTTCAAGTGATTCTCCTGTCTCAGCTTCCCGAGTAGCTGGGATTACAGGCATGTGCCACCATACCCAGCTAATTTTTGAATTTTTAGTAGAGACAGGGTTTCACGATATTAGGCTGGTCTCAAACTCCTGACCTTGTGATCCACCTGCCTTGGCCTCCCAAAGTGTTGGGATTACAGGTGTGAGCCACTGTACCAGGCCTGCTATATACATTTTAAAACTGTGTTCTATATTAACTCCTCCCCTCCATAGAGGTGAGAGAGAGTAATTTTGGTATCAAAAACATAATTTCACCTTTGCCCTGGCCTTGTATAACGTTTATCGTTCAGTACATAGCCATGAAGAAACATATACTGGATCATTAGCCTTAAAAGAAGTTTCAAGAGAATGCACCTGAATTCTGTGAGATCTTGAAGTGTACAAATAAAAAGAACACCAGTTTACTTAGGAAAACTAATCTTTCAAGAATGAGACTTGTAATTTTAAGTACAAAAAGGTGTGTAGAAAGATAACTTGAAATTTTAAGATCCTAGGTTATTCACACCTATGTGTGTTTGTGTGTGTGAGTGTGTGTGTGTGTGTGTGTGAGAGAGAGAGAGAGAGAGAGAGAGATGTAAAATAAGAAAGGAAGCTTCATTCCAAGGGTTTTCACAATCTTGGGGTATAAATATAGGCAGATCTTGGCATTTCTCTATATTAGTATTAACTTCTATGTGTTTTCAACAACTTCCTCCAATCTTCTAAAGTTCAGGACCTCAGTGTCAGGCAAGTGACACACACACAGAGTCAGCGCTATGTGTGGTGGAGACATCTCTTGCTAACATAAGTCACCATGTATAAATCTGGTGATTTTATGTAACATTTCCTATTTCTTAATTCTCTTGCATATAGAGAAAATGTATCAGCACTGGATTTGCAGTGCAAGATGGTATCAATAGGAAGGAGCCTGTGGATGCTGCCCAAATAGACTGGGCATGCAATCAGAATTCACAGCAGGTCCCACTGTTCTCCCAAAAATGAAATGCTCGGTCAGGTATCATTAATCAGGGAACTTCAGTTGTTGTCTGGATATAGAAGAAAGACAGACATATGTCTCTATAGCCACATCTCTATTGAAAAGGGAAAATGAAATGCAGACCAAAAGGACCTCATAGTTCAAGAAAAATTGGATAAGACGTATGTTATTAAAAGACTAAAGCATATTATAACAATGTTTAAAAGCAAATGACAGTGTATTAAGAACTATGCTGCCCAATATGGTTATCTTAGCCATATGCAGCTCTTGAGCATTTGAGAAGTGGCTAGTCCAAATTGAATATTTTCTAGAAGTTGAAAAGAACAACCAATTTTGAAGAATTAGTGAAAAAAGAATGTGAAACATTTCTGGAATAACTTTTAAATTGATTATATATTAAAATAAAATATTTTTACATCATTGGTAATATAAATTATATTACTAATATTAGTTTATTCATTTCTACTTTTCCTTTTTTTTCTTGAGGCAGAATCTCACTCCGTTGCCCAGGCTGGAGTGCAGTGGCACAATCTCAGCTCACTGCAACTTCCGCCTCCCAGATTCAAGTGATTCTCATGCCTCAGCCTCCAGTAGCTGGAATTATAGGCACCTGCCACCATGCCTAATTTTTGTATTTTTAGTAGACACAAGGTTTTGCCATGTTGTCCAGGCTGGTCTCCAACTCTTGACCTCAAGAGGTCTGCCTGCCTTAACCTCCTAAAGTGTTGGGATTGTAGGCATAAGCAACCATGCCTGGCCTATATTTATTTTCTTGTGAAATTACTAGAAAATTAAAAATCCCATGGGTTTCTGGCAAATGCCACTTGGCTTGCAAGCTGAGATATATTTCTATCAGGCAGTACTAATCTAGAGTATACATCTAACCATTCAACTCATTTTTGTTACCTCTCTGGCATCTATAGACATATAAAAATTTTAGCCTCTTGTAATATAGGATTAAATTTGGTAGTATTTCTGTTTATTCATATTGAAAGTAAAAAATTTTAATCTACAGAAATGAGAAATATGTATATATTTTTGGAAACCATGAAAGCTGGGCACAGTGGCTCACATCTGTAATCTCAGCACTTTGGGAGGATGAAGTGGGGAGACTGCCTGAGGTCAGGAGATTTTGAGACCAGCCTTGCCACCACGGTGAAACCCTGTCTCTACTAAAAATACAAAAATTAGCCAGGCATGGTGGTATGTGCCTGTGGCCCCAGCTACTTGGGAGGCCGAGGTTGGGAGAATCACTAGAACCTGGGAAGCAGAGGTAGCAGTGAGCTGAGATCACTCTACTGCACCCCAGCTTGTGCAACAGTGCGATACCCTGCCTTAAAAAAAAATCATGGGATTTGTTTGAAAAGGTGGAAACATCACAAATAATTCCCATAAAGTGTCTCTTAGAACAACAGATGCATTATACTTAGCTGTCAAAATTTAGACTTAATTCTTAGAAATTAAAGTTGTCTTTGAGATAATATTAAGCAGTTATCCTCAACTTGTAACATAAATCAGGATTATAAAGTATATCCAAATACTTTACGCTATCTAGATACAACTTTAACATAATATACTGCAGATCTGCAAACCATTGTGTGTATTAGATTTTAGATTTTATGGATGCTTTAAAGGGTTATCTCATTTCTATACATTACTGTGCATTACCTTATATCCACAGTGAAATTCAGGGCAGTACTCTGCATGAAAATCCTATTTCTCTAGTGAAATGTATGAACATTCACAATAAATGGAATAAATGGAGTGGACCAATTGTGCCATTTCAGTCCGAGTTAGAAATATATGTGAGATAAGTTGAGGTCAGGATAGGTTTTGCCATAAAATAAATTCTCAAAAAAACTTTTGGTTTCCAGATATTTTTGGATATTGGAAATTCAGGTAAAAAGTTGTGAAGTTGTATTGTCTTAATACTAAATTACTGAACTGGACTTATTCTTTAATCAATTTTTTAACTCAAAAGGAACTGTAGCAGGTATTTTTTGCTTCCTTTTCTTCTATATTGACTGCCACAAAAGTATGTATTGGAATTATTTGATTTTAGGATGCTATAAACCTAAAAAATCAAATAATTATTGCCTGAGTAGCAGGAAAAAAAAACCTACGCCATTACAATATTCAGGTGCCTGAAGACTGACTGACTTATTTTATCACTTCACCTTTTCTGAGTCCAATAGACTCAGTTCTTTACGATCTTTAAACATAGTTGCCACCAAAACTAAGAGGTAGAAAATGAAAAATAGGGATACAAATCTGCAGTTTAAACACAGAAAGGCTTTTCAATAGGAATTATCCATTTTAATGTTACTATTTTAAAACACCAGAAATTGTTCTTTTGTTTTCTGAATCTAAGACCCAAAGTTCTTTTAATCTCCCGAAAACCGCTGGCGGTTGTTTTATTAATTACAGAAAGTGACGCTGAAAAATACTGTTGAAATCATGTTGAATTATCCTGTATCTTTTCTTTGGCATTTAAACGTATGTTTTCTATTTTTATCTCTCCTTCAATGGTCTGAACCTAGGCAGTGACAAATTCTTTGTCCAAGCTCCAGCCTCTTTTGAACAACCCTACCCTCCATATTCTTCCTCTGTGGGTCTTACTCAAGGCCAGATCACCGCATAGCCGTCGTTACCTCTGATTGCACTCTCATTCTGTGCCAGGTCCTTAGTTAGGCACTTTTGAGATCTATTTTTATTTTTATCGTTGAATATCAACAAATATCAACAAATTTTGATTATAAAATGGTTTTCAGAATGTATGAAACTTGCCCAAAGTCAGGGATCTGATAAAAGTTGCAGTTAAGATTTTAAGTGCGGTCTGAATATCGTGTTTTCTAAATGTCATTCTCTTTCTGGGGAATAACCACCAATTAACTACATCATTAAATCACATTTTATCTCTTCTAGAAAATACTCTAGGGAGTTCAGGGTGAATTCAAGTATACACCATGTACATACTAATTTATATAATTGTGCTACAATGTTAAAGCTATAAAAGAAGTGCAGGTTGTATTTGTTTTTGTTATCAGCACAAGCCAATTAGCATTCAATTTGGATGTCATTTCTTTCTCTGGCCTATTCTTTCTAGCCAGAATTCTCAGTCCATGTTGAGTGTTAATTAGAAGTGGTGAAGCACCCTGGAATACTGTGCAGCCATAAAAAAGAATCAGATTATGTATTTTGCGGGAACATGGATGGGGCTGGAGGATAATGATCCTTAGAAACTAATACAGGAGGCCGGGCGCGGTGGCTCAAGCCTGTAATCCCAGCACTTTGGGAGGCCAAGGCGGGTGGATCACAAGGTCAAGAGATCGAAACCATCCTGGTCAACATGGTGAAACCCCGTCTCTACTAAAAATACAAAAAATTAGCTGGGCATGGTGGTGCGTGCCTGTAATCCCAGCTACTCAGGAGGCTGAGGCAGGAGAATTGCCTGAACCCAGGAGGCGGAGGGTGTGGTGAGCCGAGATTGAGCCATTGCACTCCAGCCTAGGTAACAAGAGTGAAACTCTGCCTCAAAAAAACAAACAAACAAACAAACAAACAAAAAACAACTAACATAGGAACAGAAAACAAATACTGCATGTTTTCCCTTATAAGTGGAAGCTAAATGATGAGAACCCATGAAGGGAACAACAGGCATTGGGAACTACTTGAAGGTGGGAGGTGGGAGGAGGGAGAGGAGCAGAAAAAAATAATTGGTTATTAGACTTAGTACGAGTGACAAAATAATCTATACAACAAACCTGTGACAAAATTTTATATAACAAACCTGTGCATGTACCCCAGAACCTAAAATAAAAGTTAAAAAAAGAAAAGAAGTGGTGAAGTAGATATCCTGCCTTATATCTTAGTGGAGGGAAAAAGCAGTCAGTCAATCAGCATAAAGTATGATATGAGCTGTAGGTTTTCTGTATATTACTTTTATCAAGTTGAGAAAATTCTATTACTGCTTTGCTGATAGTTTTTATCAGGAATGGAGGATAGATTTTCTTAAAGGCATTTTCTATATTTATTGAACTAATATATTTTCTTCTTTTTTAAAAACAATTTGTTAATATGGCCAACTACATCATTTTTGAATGTTAAACCAGCCTTGCATTCCTGGGATACACCCCACTGGGACATGATGTATATTCCTAATTAAGTATTATTAGATTTGTTAAGATTGTGTTTAAGAGTAAACATCTGTGTTAAGAAGGGATATTAGTCTGTAATTCACTTTCCTTGTATAGCAGCTATAAGGTTTTGTATCAAGGAGAGGCTAATCTCATAGAATGAATTGGGAAATATACCTTTCCTAAAATATTCTGGGCAAGTTTATGTAAAATAGTATTATTCTCCCTTAAATGTTGCCTAGAAATCATCTTGAAGATATCTGGTCCTAGCATTGTTTATATGGAAAGATTATTAACCATAACTTGAATGTATATAATAGACAGCTGTTCAGTTTATATTTTTCTTCTTAAGTGAGCTTTGGTAGTTTGTATCTTCAAATGGCTTTTTCCTTTTCATGGAAGTATGGACTTTATCAGCATTAAGTTTTTAATTTCCATAAAATCTGCAATAATGCCATCACTCTCATTCAAAATATTAGTAATTTGTGTCATTTTACCCATCTTTTCTAATTGATGTGGAGAAAGGGTAGACAATTTTATTGATCTCCTCAAATAATAATTTTTGTTTCAATTTTTTCTATATTATTTCTCTGTTATTAATAGAATTAATTTCTACCATTATCTTTATACTTTTTTACTTTAGCCTAATTTCAGTTAACTTTTTCCTGTTTTTCTGGTTTCTTAAGGTAGATGCTGAGATCATTAATTTGGCATTTTCTTCCTTTGTTAACACAGGTATTTAATGCCATACATTTTCTTTTAAGCACTGCTTTACCAACATCCAACATAGTTGGTAACTTGTATTCTCTTTTCAGTCAACTCTAAATACAGACTACTTTTCCCCTTTAATGCTTTTTGACTTATAGGTCAAAAAAAAATGGTGTGTTACTCAGTTTTCAAATTTTGTATTTTGTTTCAGAGATCATTTTGTTCTTGACTTCGGTTTTAATGTCATTGGGTCAGAGAAAAAAAATTATATGCCTAAGTATTTTAAAGCTTAATGAGATTTGTTTTATGGTACAAAATGTGGTCTATCTTGGAAAATATTTGGTGTCTACTTCAGAAAAATGTAAATTCTGTTGCTCTTTGGTAGAGTACTTTATAATGTCAAATAGAAACAGCTGGTTAATTGGGTTATTTAACTCTCCTACATGACTATTCATTTTTCTATCTACCTATTGTATCAATTATTGAGATGGGATATTGAAATCTTTTGCTCTAATTGTAAATTTATTCTTCAAGTTTTGTTTGTTTAAAATCAGTTTCTGCTCCATGTATTTTTAAGCTCTGCTTTAAGGGTCTTAAGCAATTTGTATTGTTATGTAATCTTGATGAAGCACTTTCTTTATCATTTTTTTAAAAAAATAACTCCTTTATTCCTCCTAGTTACTTGACCTGAAATCAACTTCGTCTAATAATAATATTGCAGTATTTTCTTCTTTTTAATTAGTATTGGCATCACATATTTTAAATTCTTTTATTTTTAATTGGTTTGTGTTTTCATATTTAAGGTGTGTTACTTGTAGGCAACATCTTGCTTTTTTATCCATTTTGATAATCTCTACATTTTAATTGGGGGCACTTAGACTATTTCTTTTTAATACAGTTATTAATATGTTTAGGTTTAAAGGTATCATTATAATATTTATTGCCTAATATTCCCATCTGTTCTTTGTTCCCTTTTCACCTTCTAGAGTTTCTAGATTAATTATATTTTTATGATCCCAACCTATTCCCTTTAAATTTTTTTTAGTGATAATGCTTTGCTTTATTACTCTAGTACAATAAGCAACTCTTTAAACATAGGGATAAGTAAAGAGTACCTGCTCTTATCATATGCATTCAAGATTTTACTGAAGGTCTTACCCAGACAGTAAGGCATGAAATAAAATAAATTGTAAAATAATTATAAAGGAAGGAACAAGATTGAAAATATCTTCAGATGACTGCTTATCTTGAATACCCCTAAGAATTCATGAATAAATTATTTGAATCAGGGTTTTCAGATTTAAAGTCATTATAAACTGATTGTTTTTTATTCACTAACAATTTTTAGAAAAGTATTATTTTACATTGCATATTTATGTTGAAGCTTTAAGCATTTGTGGAGGAAGTGTCCGGGATTTATGGTTGGTTGTCTTTAATAGGTTTCTCTACTTTGTTCAGCCCTGATTTTTGTCTGTGAATTTTATTTCCCCTAAATTACACGAGGCTATAAAAACTAACTCTCAAGTTCATCTGTTTGGTAAACATCTTCTGGCAAAATCTCCACTTATTTTTCACTCAGTACCTCACCTGAGTCTACCTTACTTTTTTGCCAAAGAATTGTGCCATAGATTAGTAGATTAAAAATAATTTATCTAATAATTTTAGTTGTCTTAATGAAAAAAACTGTCTATTTTCTGTTATACTTCCTGAAGTGTTTAGCCTGTACAATTTCCACAGTTGTATAATTCACTCTGTATAGATTCTATAATGATACAGTGAGGATGACAAGAAAGATTTTGTCTTCCAACTCTGGAAGATTAAAATTAACCAGGTAAATAATTTACTGTCTGTCTCATAACTTATATGGTACAGAAAATACATTAGAAGTTCTTTAATCTCATAGTCTAGTATACTTAAATATAGTATCTTGAATTAAATACAAGAATAAACTATAAACCAACTACACAATATAGTAAAACCATTTTTTACTGGATTTCTGTACAATTATAAATTTAAAGTTTTATTATATTTTTGATTAGGTCTACTTTTAACTATTTAAGAAAAATTTATTGCATACTTACCATGTTCTTGCCCCTGTTAAGTAAAAAAAAAATCATTAATATATAGTCCCTGCCTTTATAGGTTATGAATCTTAGGTTGCTCATGATAGAAAGCTTGACTCACTCTGGCTTAAAAATAAAGATAATTAATTGTTCTATGTAACTGAAAAATGCAAAAATAGGAATGATCTCAGATGACATTTGATTCAGCAGCTCAAGTAAAGTAAGCTAGGATCTTTCTTTTCTCTGCTCTGACTACAATGATGTTAACTTCTCCACCAGACTCCAAGTAGTACACCATCAGCCCTACTTGTACAAGCTTTCCTTCACCTAGCGAAGTCTAGGTTTCATGTTCTGACCGTCATAGTCCTCATGAAAAAAGAAACAATATCCCCTGCTAGTAGAAAGTTAAGAAAGAGAAAGTTAAAAGTTTTCTCTCCTAGAAAACGCTAACAAATGTATACCCATGTTGCAACAGCCCATTTGAGACATTAGTAAGTGACTGAAACAGTTACTATTGAGATCATGGGGAATGCTGACTGGAATGAGCCTGGAATTGAGGGTGCTTTGACTAGTCATTTGGTATGTAAACTATATGACTGATAATGATGGTTAAAAGAGGAGGGGTTTTGAAAAGATAATTCCCCAAACTATTAAGATAAAGGAAGATGGTGTTAGGTCTTATGTTTAAATCTTTAATCAGTCTGGAGTTAATTTTTGTATAAGATGTAAGGAATGGGTCCCATTCCAGCTTTCTGCACATTGTTAGCCAGTTTTCCCAACACCATTTATTTAACAGGGAATCTTTTCCCCATTGCTTGGTTTTGTCATGTTTGCCAAAGATCAAATAGTTGCAGGTGTGTGGTGTTACTTCCAAGGACTCTGTTCTGTTCCATTGGTCTATATCTCTATTTTGGTACCACTACCATGCTGTTTGATTACTGTAGCCTTACAGTATAGTTCAAAGTCAGGTAGCCTGATGCCTCCAGCTTTGTTGTTTTTGCTTAGGATTGTCTTGGCTATGCAGGCTCTTTTCTGGTTCCATATGAAGTTTAAGGTGGTTTCTTCCAGTTCTGTGAAGGTGGTCGATGGGAGCTTGATGGAGATACCATTTGATCTATAAATTACTTTGGGCAGTATGGCCATTTTCATGATATTGATTCTTCCTAATCATGAGAATGGAATGTTTTCCCATCTGTTTGTGTCCTCTCTTATTTCCTTGAGCAGTGGTTTGTAGTTCTCCCTGAAGAGGTCCTTCATGTCTTTTGTTAGTTGTATTCCTAGGTATTTTATTTTCTTTGTAGCAATTGTGAGTGGAAGTTTGCTCATAATTTGGCTCTGTTTGTCTGTTATTGATGTATAGGAATGCTTGTGATTTTTGCACATTGATTTTTGTATCCTGAGATTTTGCTGAAGTTGCTTATCATCTTAAGGAGATTTTGGTCTGAGACAATTGGGTCTTCTAAATGCAATCATATCATCTGCAAACAGAGAGGATTTGACTTCCTCTTTTCCTAATTGAATACACTTTATTCACTTTTCTGGCCTGATTGCTCTGGCTAGAACTTCCAGTACTATGTTGAATAGGAGTGGTGGGAGAGGGCACTCTTGTCTAGTGTGAGTTTTCAAAGGAATGCTTCCTTCCAGTTTTTGCCCATTCAGTATGATATTAGCTGTCGGTTTGTCATAGATAGCTTTTATTATGTTGAGATACATTCCATCAATACCTAGTTTATTAAGAGTTTTAGCATAAAGGGCTGTTAAATTTTGTCAAAGGCTGACTCTGCATCTATTGAGATAATCATGTGGTTTTTGTCTTTGGTTCTGCTTATGTAATGGATTATGTTTATAGATTTGCTTATGTTGAACCAGACTTGCATCCCTGGGATGAAGCCTACTTGATCATAATGGATTAGCTTTTTGATGTGCTGTTGTATGCGGTTTGCCAGTATTTTTTTTATGTGTAATTGCAAAGTGTGATAATGGTGCATGAGATACTGTTTTCAGCCCAAAATATGGGTGTGCTATAATAATCATATCTGACCCTTATATAGTCTTCTTAATGCACCAAGGACTATTCTAAGTGCTTCACCTGTACTAACTCATTTTATTTTTATTTTATTTTACTTTTTTGAGACAGAATCTCATTTTGTCACCCAGGCTGGACTGCACTGGCATGATATTAGCTCGCTGCAACTTCCAGCTCCCAGGTTCAAGATTCTCCTACCTCAGCCTCCCAAGTAGCTGGGATTACAGGTGTCTGCCACCACACCTGGCCTATACTTATTCATTTGAAGCACACAAAAAATTCCTGGGTATGGCCTGGCATGATTGCTTGCTCACAGTTGTAATCACGGTTTGCCAGTACTTTATTGAAGATTTTTACATGATGTTCGTCATGGATATTGGTCTGAAATATTCTTTTTTAGTTGTCTCTCTACCATTATGGTATCAGGATGCCGTTGGTATCATAAAATGAGTTAGGGAGGATTTCCTCTTTTGCATTGTCTGGAATAGTTTCAGAAGGAATGGTACTAGTTCCTCTTTGTACATCTGGTAGAATTCTGCTGTGAACCCATCTGGACCTGGATTTTTTTTTTGGTTCATAGACTATTGCTACTTCAACTTCAGATCTTGCTATTAGTCTATTCAGAGATTCAACTTCTTTCTGGTTTAGTCTTGGGAGGGTGTAAGTGTCCGGGAATTTATCAATTTCTTTTAGATTTGCTGGTTTATGTGCATAGAGTTGTTTGTAGTAATTTCTGACGGTGGTTTGTATTACTGCCGAATTGGTGGTGATATCCCTTTTATCATTTTTTATTCCATCTATTTTATTCTTCTCTCTTTTCTTTTTTATTCATCTGTAGTGGTCTATTTTGTTGATCTTTTCAAAAAACCAGCCCCTGGATTTATTGATTTTTTGAAGGCTATTTTGTGTCTCTATCTCCCTCAGTTCTGCTCTGAACTTAGTTATTTCTTGTCTTCTACAACATAGGCAATACCATTCAGGACATAGGCATAGGCAAGGACTTCATCACTAAGATACCAAAAGCAATGGCAACAAAAGCCAAAATAGACAAATGGGATCTAATTAAACTTACAGAGCTTCTGTACAGCAAAAGAAACGATCATTAGAATGAACCAGCAACCAACAGAATGGGACAAAATTTTTGCAAGCTACCCATCTGACAAAAGGCTAATATCCAGAATCTACAAAGAACTGAAAGAAATTTACAAGAAAAAAACAACCCCATCAAAAAGTGGGTGAAGAATATGAGCAGGCATTTTTCAAAAGAAGACATTTATGCAGCCAAGAAATATATGAAAAAATGCTCATCATCACTGGTCATTAGAGAAATGCAAATCAAAACCTCATTGAGATACCATCTTATGCCAGTTAGAATGGCAATCATTAAAAATCTGGAGACAACTGATACTGGAGAGGATGGGGAGAAATAGGAACACTTTAACACTGTTGGTGGGAGTGTAAATTAGTGCAACCATTGTGGAAGACAGTGTGGCAATTCCTCAAGGATCTAGAAATAGAAATACCATTTGACCCAGCAATCCCATTACTGGGTTTATTCCTAAAGAATTATAAATCATTCTATTATAAAGACACATGCACATGTATGTTTATTGGGGCACTGTTTACAATAGCAAAGCCTTGAAACCAACCCAAATGCCCATCAATGATAGACTAGATAAAGCAAATGTGGCACATATACACCATGGAATACTATGAAGCTGTAAAAAAGGATGAGTTCATATCCTTTGCAGGGACATGGATGAATCTGGAAACCATCATTCTCAGCAAACTGACACAAGCACAGAAAAACAAACATTGCAATTTCTTATTCATAGTGGGTGTTGAACAATGAGAACATATGGACACAAGGAGGGGAACATCACACATTGGGTTCTGTTGGGGGTTGGGGTCTAGGGAAGCAATAGCAGAGGTGGGGATTTGGGGGAGGGACAACATTAGGAGAAATATGTAATGTAGGGGAAGTGGGATGGAGGCAGCAAACCACCATGGCATGTGTATACCTATGTAACAATCCTGCAAGATCTGCACATGTACCCGAAAACTTAAAGTATAATAATAATAAAAAAGAATAGGGAAGATAAGGCTGGGAGAAAAATACTTCTGTCTTTCTTGCTTTTAGAGACAGTGTCTCACTTTGCCAGTCAGGCTGGAGAGCAGTGGCACGGTCATAGCTGGCTGCAGCCTCAAACTCTGGACTCAAGCAGTCTTCCCACCTTGGCTTCCCAAAATGCCAAGATTACAGGATGAGCCATCATGCCTGGCTTGAACCAGAACTTTAAGTCATCACTAAATATTGTTGACTTATTGAGTGTAGTCAAGTAAAATAGTCAAATCTTAAACAACTTGTCTTTCCTGATATTAGGCTAGACTTCTCTGACTGTACTTTCTTGTGATATATGTTTCTGCTTGTTTTATATAGTCATAGGATGCAGATTTATTCCTATAAATTTTTATAATGTTGATCTTTCACAGTCATTCCAGTTTGCTGAGTCTTTTCAGAATGCTAATTCTGTCAACTGTCATATTTCACCTGAAAATCTGATAAGTCTTCTTCATCTTTACCACCTAGAGAAAAATGTTTCACAGGACAAGGCTGTATGATTTTACTTTTTTTGGATAATTGACAAAAGATTCAATAAGTAACCACTAGTACATTATAAAATTAAAGTATAAATATATACAGTTTTTCTATTTGTGCCTATGTCTGCTTAAGTTAGCAGCATCAATAAGCATTCACAATTGCATGTGATTATGGCCAGTTGCTGAGTAAGGATAAGAAATAACACAAAGGTCAGGTGGATCTGTTGTAGATTTCATGGTAAAGTTTTTAAAATATTGTGCTTTTACATTTTGATGCATTCATTTCAACCATGCCAAAACAAAAGATGTTCCAAAGTTTACATTTGTGTTACGTGTCTGTTGGTTCCCATGCTATAAAACCACCTATGGTGAGTTATTGATCATCTACTAACAACTCACTTTCCCTTCCCAATTGGTCTGCTGCTCTGATAGAAAAGTTTCTGAGTTTTAATTCATTTACCTAATCTTCTTTTTGTGACCTTTGATTAGCCCAACCTGATACCATGTCTGTCCAGTCTATCAATAAACTATATGATCCTGTGTTGGATGGGACACATTGGCTGAATCACATAATTTATTGATGGTTTATTTCTCTGAAAAGGATGTGCATTGTTACTACCAGAAATAAGGGAAAGCTTTCAAATCAGAATAAAATGCTGGTGGAAGATTTAAGGCAGCAAACCTTCTAGGTAAACGTTTATATAGATTTTTAAGGGGATTCCTTTTTTAAAAAAATTCTATCTAGAGCCAAGATCAAAGCAGAAAATTTCTGTTAGTACCCTTATTGCCTACCACCATTTTTGTTATTTGTGTTTTACTGTTTATTTGTTTGCTGTTATTGTTGAAGGCCACACCATATCCCCACCTAAAGGCCCTGTCTCTTATCCTTGAATGGCCATCACAACTCAAGCCTCTAGATTAGGTATTGCCATACGCCTCAGGATAGCTCTAGCAATGGCTCCTGCTCTGTGTCTCAGCCTTCTTCATTCTGACCTCTCATGGAAATGCTCCCAATTACTTTCACCATTATTAATTTGTTTTCTTTACCCTCTTTAACCATCACAACCGAGAGCATTTTAATGTTAATGTAGACAACTAGGACCTTAATTATTTTTCGAGTCTAAATTAATATTCTTCTTCTGAATTATTATTTGTATTATTCTATACCTTTCAAATGGTATATATGTATTTTCTCAATTTCATCATTCTGTTCAACTCAACACAAGATATTCTTTTTTCAGAGTCACTGAAGATGCATATTTGCAGCTTTTATTTGGAATAGTACATCTCCCTGGAAATTCATTTAAAAACAAAAAAGAGCCTGCCTATGTTCATTCTGAATTCTGTCTTTATATTGTGCTGCCATATAATATTAATATGTTATGGCTAAAAGAATATACTTCTATATTATAAAATATTGTTAGGATATAATTCATTGTGCTTAGTGTTCATTGCTTAGCCATGTGAATCTTTAATACATTATGATTGTTTAGTTATAATTTGTGACACTGAAAACTATGCATTGCAATATAATTGTATTTATTATTTTCTTACTGTTTTTCCTTTCCAGATCGAAGGAAGTGTAGAATGTACACAGCCATATTTATTTGCAAATATCAGGAATTCAGAGAGAAAAGATATAGTAAGGGAGATCAAGGTTATAACCTTTGAATTTAAAAATACTTCTCACTGTACGAATTACTACCCTCCCTAATTTGGGCTATAAATATTCAGCTATTATATATATTATATATGTATATATTATATACTATCTATATTTTATATACATGTAATCTAAATATTTATAGGCCAAACAAGAGATGATGAATGAGCATCCCCTTCTACCATCATCACAGTGAAAATCTCTTATCTCATCAAAAGTACACTTTGAAAAATTTGCATGTCTATTTATTTCTTTATAACAACTTGATGATAGATTAAAAGCTTTAAAAATGAACCAAATAATTCTGCTCAAAACAGGAATATTTTTGTCAGGTATCAGGACAGTACAAACTTAACTTTTTCACATAATAGTCTTTTCACAATTCAACTTGACCTTGAATGTGATTGCTTTTCCAGCAGCAACTGCTGTTCTTAAATATATGATGCCTACCGTGTTGTCAGATGGGTGGCAGATCTGAAATGTGCAAAATGAGAAAGAGACATACAGCTAGGTGCATAGTATTTGTGAAGGCCAGATCCAGTCCTGTTGAGATGAAGTGTTAACTTGAAAGGATTCTTGGCCATAAAAAACTAAATTCAACTGGCTAATGTGGGCGCCACTGCTTTGCTTCAGGAGAAATTCATATGAACTATAAATGCTTGATCAGGAATATTTCTCTGGCTTTGCCTAGCAAGAGAGACCCAGCGAGAGAAAAACCCTAGGCTAGAAGCATCCTGCCAACCAATTGTTGCTAGTCTTCGGCTCAGAAATGAGGAAGGAAATGGAACACCATTAGGCTGCATGGAGAGTTTAGGCTTCTTGATATTTGTTTACCTTTAAAGACCTCTTAATAGTGTTGATTCTTTGTCCATTTATTTCCTACCAATGGAAACAAAAATCTTCTGGCCTGAAGATCGCAATCTTCTTTCTCTGTTTTCCATTTAGAAAGCATTGATATTAAGTCCCAGGCAATGTTGAAATTGACGTGATTATTTGCAGTGCCAGGATGAGAGGCATCAGCAGGTTCTTATAAGTAAGGTTGCAACCTGGGTTAGAATGGGAACTATAGGAGGATAATTCAGAATAGACTTGGGAGAGAGCTAGAGTCCTGGATCCAGATAAATGGGAGTAGGAGAGCACTATGTGATTTCTGAATCACAGAACAAGCCAATGAAACTGAACATGGCATATTGGAAAGACTTTAAAGTTAGAGAGAGAAAGAATTTTCCTCAAGAACACATACAAGGTATCACTAAATACAGAGACTGATCCTCATATATGCCTTTCTTTGTAAAACAGGACTAAGATTCAAAGGAAGCCAAGTCAAACGAAATAATGAATCAGGTGAATCCAAATGAGGTAACATGGCACATCAGAATTGGTGTTGTGAATGTATGTGTTCCTTCAACAAGTATTTGCTGAGCCACTGGGTTTGGTTCCAGCTACTAAGCAAAGAGCTAGAGAGACTATAATGTATAAAACCAGACAATCCCTGAATCTCTATTGCTAGAAAGGAAAGTGAGATGATAAGATGTCACACTTAATATGTACAGAGAATGCTTCTTTGAAAGAGAGAGTTTTGAATTGACATGGGAGAAAAGTAGGAGTTTGTTAAATGGAGGAGGGAGAGAGGGAAGGGAAGGGAGGTATGGGCGGAGAAAACTGCCTGCCAAAGACCCTGTGGCTGGGGGCAATACATCAGTTGTGAAGCATTAAAAATACCCAGAGTGGCTGAAGATAAGGAATAAAAGTGAGTATACAAAGAGATGAGGATCCAGAGTCTGATTATTCAGGGGTTTGGAAGTCACATAACAAAACTTCATCTGTACTTTAAGAGAACCAATAGCTAAACTTCAAAGAAGGGACTGAATATCAGTAAGAACAGATGTAGGCCTCCTGGTAAGGTGGCAATTTTTAGGAGTAAAGAGAAGCAATGATGACAGGTTGATCCAGGGTGCAACTGGAAGAGACTAAGAAAATAGGAAAATACCAGAATGGCAAAATACATTTGGGATAAAAATTTCATATGCAAATAGATGCAACTACAACCAGGTAACACCCCTCCCCGTCACTGCCACCGCAAACTGATACTTGTCAGAGGTCGTTCCCAGTGCTAACCCCAGTATATCTTGAAAATAAATGTATGTCACTCTCTGGTTCAGCTTCAGAATTTTTAAATGGTTCTTATTGTGATAAGAATAAATCTTGGAATGAAAACTGCAGGTGCAAGGAAGTCATTGAAAGTACCCAGGAAAGAGAAGTATGGGGCAAAGAGGAAGCAGAAACTTTGCCAGGAAATTATTTCTTTCTTCGGTATTTCTTTTCCTGGAGTGCGTGTGAGTGATAGGTCCTGCTCCAGCTTGTGTGATTATGTGAATGGAGATGGGGAACAAAGGGGATAAAGAAGGGTGGTAAAGATAATAGAAAACAAACATCCTAGAATTCTGCCACTCAGCTTTTGTTTGGCCTTAATAGGAGGTTTATTAGAAATGCAGAAACTCAGGCCAAATTTCAATCTCAGCAGCTGAGAATCTGTATGTTAATAGAACTCCAGGTGATTTGGATGCATGCGCAGGTTTGGAAATTACTGTTTAAAAAATGTCAATGTGCAAGGCCAGGTGTAGTGGCTCATGCCTGTAATCATAGCACTTTGGGAAACTGAGGCAGGTGGATCATGAGGTCAGGAGTTTGAGACCAATGTGGAGAAACCTTGTCTCTACTAAAAATACAAAAATTAGTGGAGTGTGGTGGCGCATGCCTATAATCCCATCTACTCAGGAGGCTGAGGTAGGAGAATCGCTTGAACCCAGGAGGCGGAGGTTGCAGTAAGCTGAGGTCACGCCACTTTACTCCAGCTTGGGCGACGGACCGAGACTCTCTCTATATAAATAAATGTCAATTTGCATCTCTGAGAAAGGGTGTGGGGTTCTATATTCCTATACATCATTTGGCAAATTGAGGTTCTTTTCTGTTCAACCTTCTCCAACATACACATTTACAGAACAGACCTAAAATTTATTGATTTACTTATTCATTTATTTATTTTGGGATGGAGTCTCACTCTGTCACCAGGCTAGAGTACAGTGGCACGATCTCAATTCAACTGCAACCTCCAACTTCCTGATTCAAGGGATTCTCCTGCCTCAGCCTCTCCAGTAGCTGGGATTACAGGCATGCATCACCACACCCAGCGAATTTTTGTATTTTTAGTAGAGATGGGGTTTCACTATGTTTGCTAGGATGGCCTCAATCTCCTGACCTTGTGATTCACCCACTTGGCCTCCCAAAATGCTGGAATTACAGGCATGAGCCACTGTACCCGGCCACGTTTATTTTTAAATGTGTGTATGCTTGAGCACTTCATTGGTCTTAAGTCTGTTGAACGCTATTCAAAATTGCAATAAAAGAGCAAACCAATGACAATGGATAAATATGAAATGTAAAACTGACAATGCATGAAAGGAAAATTGATAATGAGAAATGAAGAAGGAAAACGTAAGTCAGAGCTCACATGCAATAAAAAGAAAATCCCACATGAAAGGTTGAGGAAAAAGTATATCCTGTTAACCATAGGCTTAAGTCAGAAGCTCAAAGCCTTTCTTTCAAGTTGTCTGTCTGTGGAGTTTCTTACAATTTCCCCCTTTTTCCTACAAAACAAATGGGCTATTATTCCAGTTATCTACTAGTACATAACAAAGCACCCTAAAATTTAGCAGTGTAAAATAGCAACTTCTTATTATCTCTCATGGTTCTGTAAATTGGGTAAGATCATTTGGGTGGTTCTAACTTGGGTTTTGTTTTTTCAGTCAAAAGGAGTTTGGGTTGAGTACATTTGACTGGTCCCTATGTCTAAGGTAGTTCATCATATGACTGGCAGTTGGTGCTGGTTGTTTTGATTGTTTGTTTGTTTTTGAGGTAGAGTCTCACTCTATCACCCAGGCTGGAGTGCAGTGGTACAATCTCTGTTCTCTGCAATCTCCGTCTCCTGGGTTCAAGTGATTCTCCTGCCTCAGCCTCCCAAGTAGTTGGGATTACAGGCGTTTACCACCACACCCAGATAATTTTTTGTATTTTTAGTAGAGATAGGATTTCGCCACGTTGGCCAGGCTGGTCTCAAACTCCTGACCTCAGGTGATCCGCCTGCCTCAACCTCCCAAGTGCTGGGCTTACAGGTATGAGCCATGCCACCTGGCCTGGTGCTGATTGTCTTCTGGTTGTGTGTTGATTGGAATGGCTACAGATGTTTTCTCCATGTCCTTAGCTTCTCATTGCAGAGAAGGAGGAAGAGGAGAGAGAGGGAAGAGAGGAGACAGCTGGGAGGGGTAGGGGGAAAAGGGGGAAAAAGACCGAATTGGAGGGAGAGAGCAGAGAGAGGACAGAGGAAGAGAGAAAGAGAGATATTTGTAAAGAACACTAGAGAAACTTGAGCAGAATTTCCACAGGTAGAACAGAATATATAATCACTACAAATTAGATGCTGTTTTTCACCCCTCCCTAAATATAGATTTCATTTGCATCATCATCTCGTCTGCTAAATGTCATTTTTAAAATGTGAATTTTTAAATGTCAACTAACAAGGAAGTTTGATACTCAGTCGCTCCTGTTATTCCAAATCCACTAGTCTGTTATTAAGGCCATTTTAGCAGTTGATTGCTGATATTTCTAATTAAGCTTTGGTTTGTGTAAGTCAATTTAATGTGACATAATTTTTTTAGACGTGGTTTAGAATTTGCTGGAGAGTTTGGTTGTAGTATATCCCTTTCTTGGCCAAAATGCATTAAGCAGATTTGTACAAAGGAATATAATTGCAGTATTAAATTGCTGAAACTTCCACTGAGACGCAAATTGTATGCTCTTAAAGATGACTGCTCGGGGTTTCATAGAAAAAAAATCCTGCTTTGAATGGAAAAATGTATGAGAAACCTAAACAAACTAGAAAACTTCTAAAGTCTCTATAATTCAATGATCTCATCATTCTAGTGTTCATTTGACGTCTAACTTGAGTAAGTCATAGTGGACTTTCTTCTCAACTCAAGCCCCTTAGCTGCTTTCTGAAAGACACTCAGCTAATTGCTGTTTCCATTGTCACTATCAAATTATCTATTCTGTGAACAATCTGACTCTCAAATTAATGTTGTAGCACATGTGCATTAATCTGTCTGGGCCTCCACTTCTCTAATGAGACACAAACTCACTATAAGATCTTTCTTAAGAAATAACAAACTGACTTAGCATGACACTATCACCTAATTAATAAAAATGGTGACAATTTTTAAATCCCCGTGCTGTGATTTTTCCTTAACAAAAACTGTTTTGCAGAAGTGCAAAGAGACACAAGAAAGAATGTAAATTTAGCAGTTCATAACCTTTGACTAAACAAACAAGAGATTAGGTGGAATCAATTCTGCCAGAAAGAATTTCCCCTAGTCTGGTAAATCTGGAAATGCAAGAAAATAAATCTGTTTCAGAAAAAACGGTCTGTTTATAGCGACATCTAGTGGTACTTGTTTTCCTGCTTGTCCATTCCTAAATGAATTCCCCAGGAAGAGAGCAAATACGGAAAAGTTATTATTTTATAATTTTTATCAATACATACACATACCCAATGTGACATGTAATTGGAGTAACAGAAATAAATATGTCAGAAAACCACATGAATTAGTATGAACTGAGGATTTGCAGAAGCTATTTTTGAAAGTGTTGTGGATGAATGGATTATGACTGTGATGACCACAAGAATAGTAATACCTGTCCTTACACAGAAATAGTTGTATTTCTTGGTGTTGAAACACATGACCATGGATTTTTTTCATGCCTTTCTTTTTTCAGATGAAGCCGGAGATTCATGGTAGAAATAACTTTGTGAAAAATGAATCATCTCATGGCAGATTTATCTGAAACTAAGATAACTAAAATGACTACATTCTCAAAAGGCTATCTTACAAAATACTGACAACCTCTGTTATCTGACAGTTTACACTGGAAGAGTTTGCCTCACTATGCTAAAAGTGTGTGTGTGTGTGTGTGTGTGTGTGTGTGTGTGCAGGGAAGTGACGGGTAGAGTGATCACACATGATTATAAAATTTGCCCTGACACTTAGAGTAGACTTTTTTATTAGAACACATTTTCTGAAATGGTGGTGATTATAAAAGAATAATATTTTGAAAAAAAATTAATGACACGACTTTAAAAAAAGCAGTCAACAGTTTTTTAAAGTCATAGGTTTGTTACAGTCAAGGGGGTTATAAAATTGTTAAGTAATATTCCCTCTGGCTATTTCAGAAGAGAATAAATTTTGACAAGGAGCACTTTTTTCCCCCAGAGGAAGGTTTGACCTTGCACCTGTTCTGACACTCGAAGTTGCTCTAGGAGAGGCCACAGAGAAACCTAGTCTCTGTGTTTCTCTTACATCTTCTGGATCACTTTAGGGCAGATCCCATTCATTAGGGAGAGATGCCTTTGCTAAATTTATTCAACTAATATTTATAGCCACTCATACACCAATAGCAGTTAATGAGTCTGAACCAAGACAAGAGCTTAATTCTTGTAAACCATATCTTCATTTTTCTACTGAAAGAAGTCTTACCTTGTATCACTTGATTTCTGTCTCTGGCACAGCCCCAGGACTGTCTTTCTGCAGGTGGCATCAGTATTACAGGACATTAATGTTTCAGAGGGTCCTTGAAGTGTATGTCTGTCCACTTGTACCCCTGCACTTCAAGGCATATAGAAACTGCTTTGACCTTTTAGGCCATCTCTTCTCTTTAGAGAAGGATGAGTCTCTTCCAGCCTGACACAGTAAGCATTACTTTAAAAGCTCGTCATTCTACTTTATTCTCCTGAGTGATAACTATTTTGCCTGTAAGTGTCATAGGTGAATATTTTGAAGACCAAATGTGACTATAATACTGCCAAGTTCTACTCTGAGCATTTCAGAAATACTTTCTCACTTAAATGCATAAGAAAGTTAAATAACTTGACTTTTTCAGACAGTAAAATTTATCATTGAGGCATAAATTAGTTATCCAGTGGCATGATTTCAATACCACTTCTTGCCCACAGAAGGGAATTACAGTAAACAGATTCATAGAATTTCTCACCTAAAAATTCGTCTGGGTGTTCTAGGGCATAGCCACAGGCAGATTTCAGAAGTCTTTTAAATATACGAATTGAAAATGCTTCATATATGTACCTAAGGATAAGAGGAAAAAATTTCCCTTTAACATCCGTCCATAGACTTGAATTTGACTGCCTTTCAAAATCTTCCTAAAGGAACAACATTAAAATTCAGTAAAAAGTATTCCATGATACATTGTGTCAAACACTTGGTGTACATCTGCAACCTTAAGAATAAGGATAGTACCTTTCTGTCACCTTTGGTTTTACTGGGTGCTAAAAAATGTAGCCACTGCCTGGTAAAGTGTCATCTTTTCCAGTCTGGGAAAAAAAAACATATCAGTGAGATTCTGTTAGTTTGACAGTAGTCAGAGTTTCTGCAGTATTTTGCAAAAGGTATGTTGATGTAGCATGCAGTCGATAGTGCTTAGAAGTATGTTGGTGTATGTATTGAAATTTATCAGTAGTTTTCAATAAGTAATGAGATATTTATCTTAACTATCATGCCACCTAAAGGATCAAATAATCCAACATTAGTGATTGTAATAAGTATCATACATATCTTGTATTTCTTTACTCAAAGAATAATCAGTCATATGTAACTCTCCAATTTCTCCTCTTTCTAGCTGTCTTATCCTGCTTCTTTTTATTTCTTTTTTTTTCTTTTAGCAGGCCTATTTAGTATCCATCTGCTTCTATTTCATTTAGTTGGATGCCTCAAGATGCATCAGTGCAGTCTAAACTTTAGTCAGTCAATATTCATCTTTCTGGGGTGACCCAGCTTTCAAGTTCAAAGGGAGTCCTGTCTTCTCCAAGAAGGATTCACTGATTATTCCACTCTGGTTGTTTTCAACTCAGCTTACATATTAGACTCACCAGGGTAGCTTTAAATATATATATATAATATGTATTTCAATATATATTACATATATAATTAATTTGTATTAATTAAATAAAATAATATATAATTAAATTGCATGTTTAAATATGTGTTGAATATTATATGCATATATATGTACATACATGTACATATAAATATATTTGTGTGTGTATATTTATAAAATTGACCCCCACCAGATACTCTGATTTAATTGTTCTAGGGTAAAACTTTGATAAACCTGTTTTTTAAAGGTCCAGATAATTCTGATTGTATAGCCGTGGTTGAGCTTCCTGGAATCTTGTTTTTGGCCCTACCGGTAATACTCACTTTTTTTTATTTGGGAGGCAGGAGAGGGGAAGGGGTGATACCTGCCACTGATACACAATTGAAAAGATAGAAAATATATATAGTCAAAAAGAAACCTCCCCCTTTACCCTAATTTCTCTCTCAGCTACCTTCCCCAGAGACAAATCCTACTTGCAGCATCTGGTATCTCCTCGCAGAGACAACGTTTTCACAAACAAACATGAATATCTATCAGAAACTCCTCCTCCTGCTCTTCTTTCCCCAACCAAAAAAAGATAAAATACTATACAAATTCATATGAATATTACTTTTTTAAAATTTTATAATTTAATATTAGAACAGAATTTTTTGTCCTTATTTTTAACAATGGCAAAACATTCCACTCTAGAACATAATCCATGTTATCAATTCCTTTTGCAATATTTCAGTCTACATATTTGCATATTAAACACTATCATGTGCAAGAATATCTGTAGACTAAATTCTTGGAGTGATAGTGCTAGTTTCAAAATTTTGTGCACCTCTCACTTGCTAGTAAACTCTAAGTCATCCTCCAGAGACACTGGATAACTTAGTACCCCCACCAGCAACATGCAAGTGGCTTTATTCTCTTTTCAGCACAGTATATCAGAGACAACATTTTAATAATTATCAATTCGATAGTTGAAAAAAAAAAGTATTTCATTGTGGTGCTAAATGTCCATCTCTTCTCAGCAGTGAGTTTGAACATTTTTTTCTCATGCTTAAAACCAATTTGTATTTCATCTTTTATATACTGTTTGTTCATATCCTTTACACATTTTCTTATTAGTTTGTTAAATTTTAACCTCTGAATTTCAAAGTTTATTGAGTCTCATGTTGGGGGGGTTTCTTTTACATAGAATTTTCTTTATTCGGTGAGTGAATGTTTTAATTTGTTTTAAATTGCTTAGATTTCAGGCACAGTAGAAAGGATACCTGTACTCTAAAATTATTTAAACATCATAAATGCTTCTTACATTTTTATAGTTCCACTTTTACATCTATATAACTGACCCATCTAAAATTTACTCTGAATTTACAATTAGTGTTTAATAGCATTGCTCTTTTGTTTTTATAATATTTTAATTATTTACTATGCTTCCTCATGACTGAATTGGATTTTAGTTTACATGTAAAGGTTAATACAATGTAATAGATGAAATAAGTTTTAAAAAATAAGAACAGTGAAAAAAGTAAAAATAAGGTGGAGACATAGGTGATTTTAGTATACAGATTGCATGTGATAAAGAAAAAGATTCCATCTAAAATTGGACCATAAACTGTCTTGTAGACAGTGAGAGAAGTAAATATAATATAAGCAGTGTTCAATTCACAGCACCATTACAATTAACACCCTAGTGCCATGTACACACACATACACACTCACCCACACCGATAGTATATCAATGAAAAGACAGGTGTGTTTTTGATAAACAGACAAAGCTTAAATGGTAATTCTTAGTTATTATGAAACACAGTTGACATCAAATTTTATTTGTCATTACCATCAGATGAGGGAGCTTGTCTGTCTTATTCACACCTGTATTCCTAGCACATGACTGCAGCATTAAATATGTCTTGGATTTATGAATGAATAAAGGTTTATGTTAGCTTTTGACATTAAGTAGCTTAACAAGCTAGGGATACATGATTATACATCTTTTAAAAAAAACATAACCTATAAAAATTCTAACATGAATAGCCTCAAGATAATGCAGTAGCTGAATAGAGTTTTTCCAGAAAGTGACAGCCTACTATTACTTCAAGCTAATTGCTAATTGTACCTCCTAAAATGTCTTAGTCTCACTGGATCTTTAGTGAATAGAAGCAGAAAATACTTGATTGGGTTAGTATTGTATTGCTATGTAAGGGAAAATATTATTCCACTTAATTTTCACATGGTCCTGACCTTCTATCTTAGCCTGGTTGAATTCAGAACACCTATTGCATTCTGTTATTTAGCCTTTAAATGTTGCCAAATGAAATGCCTTCTCTTACAAATTAATTATAACCAGTAAGATTACTCCTCATCTTATTTTATATTTCCATTTATTATACTTTCTAATTCTTTTTTCATTTCTGCTCTGTATTAACTGGATTTATCATCTCTTGATTTAGAACTTATAAAGGAAAACCTAGCCTGTTCTTCTGATAGTTTTTCTTTATGCAGATTTCCACATATACTTATGCCTATTGATTTATTAGATAATCAATAGCTATGTTTTTTTTCTTTAATACTTAAAAATGGTTACTTCTCACTTTTTTATATCCATTGCTAGTATTAAAATTTTTGATGCCAATCAGGTGGTCTCTTTCTGTACAAGAGTTTTTTTGATTACCTTTTTGTCTTTGACGTTCTTAAATGTTACAGTTATACATTATACATGATCAGCACTTTATCAATGGTTTGTATCTGAGGTCTGTAATTTTTCTGTTGTACTGCTGTCCTAGTCTGCTGAGGCTGTAGAAACAAATATCACAGATTGTGTGGCTTCACAAAAGAAACGTATTTTCTCACAGTTCTGGAAGCCAGAAGTTCAAGATCAAGGTACCAATCAACTCACTGTGTGGTGAGGACTCTTCTCCTGGCTTGCAAACTGCTGCCTTCTGGCTGTGTCTTTTTAGATACTTCCCCGAGTGCGTGTGCATGTAGAGAAGAAGAAAGCCAGTTTTCTGGGGTGTCTCTTCTTATTAGGATACCAATCCTATAAAATTTGGGCCCTAACTTTAAGACCTCATTTTACCTCAATTGCTTCCTTAAAGGCTCCATCTCCAAACACACTTATACTAAGATTTAGGCCTTCAACACATGAATTCTAGGGAGTCAGAGACACTTAGTTCATAAGAAGTAGGAATTTTTTTCAAGCACTTCTCTCTCAATCTCTTTCCTCCTAGCCCTGCTCCTCCCTCTTATCTCTGGCTCATTTGTACTCTGGCTTTCTTTCTTCTTCTTGGGCTTCTACAACCCAGCATTTCTATTTCTTTCTTTCTTTTATTTTTGAGACATAGTCTCACTCTGTTACCAGGCTGGAGTGCAGCGGCATGATTTTGGCTCATGGCAATCCCCGACTCCATGGTTCAAGCTATTCTCCTGCCTCAGCCTCCCGAGTAACTAGGATTACAGGCACATGCCACCATGCCCAGCTAAGTTTTGTATTTTTAGTAGAGGGGGTTTGACCATGTTGGCCAAGATAGTCTCCATCTCCTGCCCTCGTGATCCGCCCACCTCAGCCTCCCAAAGTGCTGGAATTAGAGGTGCAACTCACCATGCCCAGCCAGCATTTCTATTTGTAAACTCCATACCCCTCTAACTTTCCTTTCTATCTTTGATCTCTTTGCCATTTCCTATATATTTTATTAACTTGATCTTCCAACTATCTAATTTATTCATCAGCTCTATTTTTTTGGTGATGGTATATTATCTATGGGTGTTTTAATTCAGCTACTAGAATCTGAAGTTATGATTTGTATTTTAATAAGTTTCTATTTTTCCTCCACATTGGTATTATAATTCCTAATTTATATTATTATTTTATGCTTATCTTCTAATATTAGTTCTATTTAATTCTGCTTCATTGGAATGTTATTACTTGGTTTTTCGTCTTTTATTGCAAAAATTCTTGCCTTAACTTCACATTGCAATCACCAGGGGAGCTTTCAATACTGCAGTCTGGGTACCATTGCTGAGATATCTACAAAGTTGGTTTGTAATCCTGCTGCTTTTTTTTTTTGTCTTAGGATTTTTTTCAAGCAACTCAATTGTATTGGACAGCATTGTTTGTAATGATTGTCCTTCTCTTTTAGGTTAGGATTGGGGGAGGATATGTCAATTAGGTCCATGGTTAATATGAGGAAAGATTAGAAGACTGGAAGGTTAGAAGGCTACTTTGGTGTCCTTGCCTGTTGATCTTAGGAAAAGGGACAATGATGGAACACAAGGAAAGGAAGACCCCAGGTACCACAGAACCCCTGCTGACCACTCTCTATCACCTCCTTTTTTCTCCACCAGCCAATCTATCTGGTGAGGAATTTTCCTTTAAATTCTCAGAAGTAAGAAGCTTTAAGGGAAGGCCATCTCTTTAGATTGTAGTTCACCACATCTGAGGAAATAGAGTGAAGCAGGAGGAGATATGAATGCTCCTGGTAGTACCAATGGGACCTTAAATAAGCAGGCTTTTCACCTGCATGGGGGAGGTTAACACCTGGAGTGGATATTACTGTAGATCTCTAGCAAAGAACAGTTGATGATTTATCCTAGTACTGAAAAGAGAGTTTAAGAGCCTCCCTTAAAGCAATGGTTTTTAAACTTGAATGTGCATCAGAATCAATGGGAAGGCTTGTCAAACAGGTTATTGGGCCCCACCCTCAGAGTTTCTAGGTTATACAATTTGCATTTCTTATACCTGCCACTGTGATGTTGATACTGCTGGTCTAGAGACCACACTTGAAGAATTATTGCCTTAAATCTCTCCTTTAGCTCAGGATCCTATTTTCTATCTAGAGATTTCTGTATTTGTTTACATTTGTTTGTTTTTAATGTTTTTAATTTTATATTGCTTTAGTCGTTAATTCCTATACTTATATTCCTTTCTTGCTTTCATAGATTTCTCAAAGTTAACTTTGAAGAGAGAACAAGAAGCTTATCTTGCTTTTACTTTTAATAGGAAACAGAAGCCCCTCCATGGTTTCTTATTAGAATTTTGAATGTTGTTTATGATTTCTTGAAAAAAGCATATACATTGTAGAAAAAATTGTGCAACTCAAAAACTTAAAAAGTGAAATTTACCAATAATTCCTTATAACAAACCTTAACATTTTCATTTAAATCTTTCCATCTCTCTTTTTAAAAACATTGCATTACTTAACATATTGTGGATTATGAGTTAGGAATTTTAACATGAACATACACAGATGATTTTTAAATTTCTTGCATCAAATGTTAAAAAAATTCTGAATGGAAACTCTGAATATGATTTATGTTCTGTTCAATAAAGATCCTCCCTTAAAATGTTTCTTACACATAAAACTTTGAAAAAAAGGAGTAGTATGGTTATAATTGAGTGTGCATTAGCCAGGCAGTCCAAGATATTTATGTATAGCGTTTAGGAAATTCAGTTATACTATAAAATCAAAACTGAATTTCAACAACAAAACAATTTTATTCATTTTTCAGTTAAATGATTTCTTGCTACATTTGACTGTTGTAAAATTCCACAGTGTTCACAATCTTTTACTTAAACTCGTCCTTTCAAATTGTAGGAGCATTCACATTTGCATTTCTTAGGTAGAAAAAAATTATAAGATGTATGCTTGGAGAGTGATTGGTACTACCATACTTACTTGTTGTAAAAATGCCATGCTACCGAAATACTAGAATCCGCTTGGCTTGCACTGCTAATAAATGATTACTGAAAGAATATGAGTAGCATAACTAAGCAGCTTGACACAGAAGAAAGACAATGGTTTTGTCTGCCTCTCCCATTTGCTGTCTGTCTTCTTTCATGGTATGGCAAACTTTGGAAAAAGCTCTACATGGAATTTAGTTGGAACCAGATACTAGGTAATAGATTAATTCATGGCTTATGTAAAAAGGCTACTAAGTGACTTTTTAAACAGAATTTGTAATATTCTGGGTGCTAAGGAATAACAGTATCAGTACCTAACATTTATCATACACTGCTATATTAAAAGCACTATGCTATATGCTTTCTTTATCTTGTATAATACATCATAGAGTAGACCTATTATTTTACTAAGGTAGAGGACATATATTTG
The DNA here is from genome assembly GCA_028533165.1 of Leontopithecus rosalia. NCBI lineage: Eukaryota > Metazoa > Chordata > Mammalia > Primates > Cebidae > Leontopithecus > Leontopithecus rosalia. The sequence goes on along the minus strand of CM052649.1, from coordinate 162,167,991 downwards.
AGTTAATCCATCATTTAATTATTCAATAATTATTTATTAAGAGCATATAGTTTGCCAGGAAATGTGTGAAGAGCTGAGACTCCGAGTTGGATGGTTTTTTTCTGAGAGCTCACATACCACTAAGGGAAAGAAAACATGCAAAACAATAAATAAATCAACTGATTAATTGTAGCTTATGAAAAGTGCTTTGAAAGAAACATTGGAAGAAAATCTTTAGCCACGTTAAATTTAATGGACTTTTACTGTGCAAAGCAGGATTCCCAAATCAGGCAGCCTCCCAAGCCAGAGTAGGTTGAGAGAGACTCCTGCGCAGCCACAATGGACACAAAAAGGAAAGTGACGTATAGAAAATGGAAGTGAGGTACAGAAACAGCCTTGCTTCAGTTTAGTGTTTTCGCCTTATTTGAACTGGTTTGAACAGTCGGCTCCCTTTGATTGTCCAAATCTTGGTGACTGGCACAAAAGTAGGTTACACTTTGTTTATACCTCCATTTAGGTTAAAGTTCACTATGTATAAAGGAAACCTTTAGGTTGAACTTAAAATATGTAAAGAGGCAGCTATAGGCCAGATGTAAAGAGGAAGCTATACTTCATTTAACAAAATAACAGAGTAAATGGTAGAGTCAGTTTAGGGAGGTGTGGTTAAAGAGAACCTCTTCTAAAAGGTGTTACTTAAGCTGAGACTTAAAGGTTAATGAAAAGCCAGTCACAGGTTCACCAGTTCCCTGGGTGAACAAAAAAGTTTTGAGGCCATGAAATGAGAATGATCTGGGGATGTCTAATTCCATTGTGCTTAAAGAACACAAAATTTTGTTTGATTTCAGTTCTTGTGTTTTTATTAATCACAATTAATAATATTGTTTATTTTTATGAATATTCTATGTATACCTGTAAAGAATGTGTGCTCTGCTGCTGTTGGGTGCTGTGTGTCAATTACATACACTTGGTTGATGGTATTATTCAGTTCTTCTCTATCTTTCATGATTTTCTTTTTAGTTTCTCTATCAATTACTATTAAAAGAGCATTGAAGTCTCAAGATATAATGATGGATCTTTTCACTTCTTTGGTTCTATCAATTTTTTCTTCATGTATTCTGAAACTCTATTTTTACATACAGAAACATCTAGGATTATAATGTTTTCTTGGTGAATTGACCATTTTATTATTTTGTCCATCTTACGTCATGAGTAATATTTCTTGTTCTGAAGTCTACTTTGTCTAATGTTAACATAAAGCTACTACAGTTTTGATTAGTTGTTGTATAGAATTTTTTGCCATTCATTTACTTTAATCTAATTATATGTAAAGTAGATTTGTTGTAGATAGGTAGATGTGGGTCTTTTCAAAAACAAAAATGATTCCTGACAATCTCTGTATTTTAAATGATGAGTTTAAAACATTCAAATTTAATAGAATTGTTAACATGTTTAAATTTAGATCTACCATTATACTATTGGTTTTCTAATTTTTCTTTTTCATTTTTATGTTTCCCCTTTGCCACCTTCTTTTGCATTAGGTAAATGCTTTTTTTTGTATTCTATTACTTTATCATTGGATTTTTGAAGATATCAGCTTGTATAGTATTTTTGGTAGTTTCCCTATAGGGATTATGGTGCATATACTTACTTTTTTAACATTCTATTTAGAGTCAATGTTTTATTACTTTAAAGGGTAAGTAGAAAATCATCAAAATATAGGTACACTTATTATTTTATGCTGTATATTTCATTATAATTTTTGTCTTCAATCATCATGCGTATCTTAGAGAGCTGAAGGGGAGAAGAATAGTCTCTTATATTTTACCAAAGGCGTATCATTTCTTTTACTCTTCTTAGGTCTGATGTCACAAGTTTCTTAGTGATGGAAAATGCTCTTAGTTTCATGGAGAATAACTTTATTTCATTTTCATTTCTCAAGAATATTTTTACTGGATAAAGGTTTCTGGATATAGAATAATTTTTTGCATCACTTAAAAAATGTTGGTCCACTTCCCCTTGACTACCATGGGCCCTGATATAAAATATACACTATTCAAATCAGAGTTCTCCATTTTCTTCAGTTTTTGGGTGCATCCAAAAATTTTTTTCTTTGTTCTCACTCTTGCTATCTCTTCTGGTCCCTCATTTTTGCAGTCTACACAGTACTTCTTAATTCTCTGCATCCTCTTTTCCACATCCTCTGATCAAAAAGCCCAGGCTTTAATATACCTGTTCTTCTATGTACTTCTCATAACTAAGTTTGCATTTAGAGCCAAATAGTGGGAGGACAGCAAGAAGCCGAAGAAGCAGGGATCTCCCCTATGTTCTCAGGATCATGATTCCTCTGTTAAAAAAAATGATTAGGCAAAGTACTGTCAATACTGTCACATTGGAGATTACGTTTAAACATGAATTTCAAAGAGAACAAACATTCAAACTATGGGATCACTTTATTTACATTTTTCCTTTAATCCCCATTTCAATCCCATGAAATGTAAGCATCATTATTTCCAATAAGAACTAGAGAGATGCCTGGGCATAGAGGTAAGAGGATTGCTTGGGCCAAGGAGTTCAAGACCAGCCTGGGCAACACAGTAAGACCTGGTCTTTATAAGAAAATTAATTAAAGAAAAGAAAAATGAAAAAAAGGAAATGTTCCCTCTCCTGGTTTTAGGTGTCTGTTGAACCACCACCAGTAATGCTTCGGCTATAGAATTCTCTCAGGGCTGGAGTATAGGAGATAATGGAAAAAAGGAAGAAAAGCAGCCACCAAGATTTCTCCCACTCTCTCTTTGAGAAGTCCCCTTTCCTATTTCTTGAAGCTCCTGGAGCTCTTTCTGCATTTATCCAGTATGCAATTATATGCTGCCTTTGTTTCTAGGCCAGGAAATACAAGAGAGGGGAAAAATGTCAATTTCATCACCAGTTTAGTGATACCTTGAATTATCATCTTGTTTCCCAATCTACCTACTACCATTTATTCTTTACAGTCCTCAGATATCTGTATTTAGTCTTGCATTCAGTGGGAGAGACCTCTGTTCAGGAACCTCCATATTTTGGCCTGCTTAAAAAAAAAAACCAATTTAAAAAGGTGACCAAAGAAGATTGAGTAATGGAAATTGAAAGAAGGGAGTACAGTTGGGGATTATAGACAGGAGCAAGATCATAAATAGAGGGTGTTTGGATTTCATTCTAATAACAATAAGAAGTTTCTAAAGAATTTTAATCAGGACACATATTATATGTATATTACAAAAAGATCACTTGTACTGCTGTGTGGAGAATGAATCATAGGAATTTAAGATGTGTGTTGGTGGTTTAAACATCAAATACCAGTTGCATAGAGAAAAGCATTTTCAAGGTGGGGCACAATAATTTGTCAATGGATTACATATGGGGAAGAGGAAAACAAATCGATAAGGATAATGCTGACATTTTTACCTTCAACAATTGGACAGGCAACAGTGACATTTACTGAAATGAAAAAGATGGGGAAAAGGCAAGAGTTAGAGCTAAATATAGAAGAGTTTCTGATCCTTTGGATGTGCTACATTCGAAACACCCATTATGCATCCAATTGGAGATGTCAAGCAGACAGTTGGAGTCGTTCTATTCCATTATCCATTATTACAGTAGCTACTGATGGTGAAGTATCTTGGATATATTTGACATAGGTAAAAAGAAAACCATCTAACAAAGCATGCATAAAACACTCAAATATATTTCTTTATTTCTCACAAATACTCATGATGGGCCAGTAGTGCCATGTTTCTATGAGCAGAAATCATCCTCTGTTTTCTTTAAAGCTTATCAGACTCACATTTGATGATGACGAGTTGATTGGAGGTTATTTCATAAAAAGCCTAAGGTACTTAAATTTTACTATATTGTAATACTTATAGTGGTAAACCAGTATTTGTTTTTTGGTCTCTTTTATAATCAATGTACAACATAATGTACTACATCTCAATGTCTGAGTTATTTCAAAGAGAAAAAGATGTTTCGGTACTTTTATTTTAACAGTTCACATTGTTCTTTTTCAGGTCATGTCACTTTGACGCCTCTCTGCCTGTGTGTGATTAATAGGTGACTCTTTATCCCTCATTTGGTCTTCTGGTCTCTGATGAGTCACTATTATTCAGAATGCCCTCTTAATGAAAAAAACACTGCTTTCTGGAGCTATTTTTATCATCTAAGGTTTAGAACTTAAAGACCACCTGGATTTCTACTTGCTAACAAATCATGACAATCTTTCAACTCCTCATTACATCTGAATTATTAGCCTAAATCAGAAACTGTGCACAGACACATGTACACACATACATACACATACACTATACACATATATGTGCATACACACACATTAACTCTGGTGGGCAATGTAGGATGGCCCTATACTTTTGACATTCTGTCTGTATCTCTCAGGATGAGGGATGTAACAGGAGCCATGTTGCTCCAGAAATAAGAGCGTGAAACAGAATGGCATCTAATTAAAATGTTTACAACATTTCCCATGAGATATAAGCCACTGACATTTTCCAGACTGCAAGCCAAGAAATGCTTAGGATTATACAGATGTACTTTGCAATCTACAATTGCCATGCAATGAAAACATAGCTTAGACACAGTTCAGGAAATATAGATTGGTTAACCTTTCTTTAGAACTCAGAAATTAAAAGTTAGGTCCGATGAGAATTTATGGTAAGTTGAGCAGCTCATCTCTTCTCAAAGTAAATCAAGAATCCATTTTCTCTTTTTCATAAGTCATCTTCCTCTAGAGTAGTTTCTCTCATCTGTATCTGAGGCTGCCAAAACCACAGCTGCTTCATTATATCTCCTCCTCCCAACTGCTCTACTCTTCCCCCTAATTGTCACAGTTTGGCAGTCCTGCACTATCTTATTTCCAAGATGTGAGCAATGATGCTGACCTCAGCTCTCTTAACCTCAGCTCTCTGTTCATTCCTCAATTTCTCATAATATCAGTCATTCATGCCTTCTAATGATAAATGTTTATTGAGCAACTAACTACCCTGTTCCAGGCACTCTTAGAATGATGGAATGTGTCAATAATCAAAGTAGACATAACTTCTATTCTCATGAAATTTGCATTCTGGTGGGGAGAGGGAGCAAATAATGAACAAGAAATAAGCAAAGAACATTATTTTCTGTGGTGATGAATACCATGACGAAAAATAAAACGAGCTAGGGGAAAAGACAGTGCTAATGAGAAGCGTAATTTGGTCCTTTACCTTCAATTCTTCAGCATGAACATCTTCACTTCTTTCCTTCAAGGATTGTATTGCCCTAGAATGGATTCTTTTACTCACAGGGGCATTCATGAAGACCCCAAATGCTCAACTTCATTCATGAAGACCCCAAATGCTCAACTTATTTTTCATAGTTCATTTTTATTAGTCTAAAATAACTGTTTTAGCCTTACAAAGGAGACTGCGCTTTGTCACTCCAAGTTTTGTTTCCTATCAGCAATGGATGTAAGTCTTTGCATTATTATGCAAAGCATCATCAGTTCTTGCTTTTTTACTCTCCGAGACCTGAAGATTTTTCAATACATTGTCTAATAGAGATGTCTATCTGTTGCTTCTACTCATTTTTCCAAAAATGCAGCAGAATTTTTGTGAGAAAACTAAACATTCCTGTACATTGAGCTACACTTGATTCTTAAGCAAGATTCATTCTTGTTCTATTCACTGTAAGTGGAAGGTGGCAAAACACAAGTATTCTCCCCTTGTACAGAGAAATGGATTGCAGTGTGATGAAAGGGAGGAGATATTTTTCTATTTCAGTAAAATCAGTTAAGATAAAATATGCTTTGGAACTAAAAAGCATTCCATATTAACATTTCTGTTAAACTGAGTTTTACCTAGAAAACCTGCAGACATGTTTAGAAGCTAAGTATGAATTTGGGTAAGGCATAAATATAAGAAAGCATTCTTAACTAATAAGAAACCTCTATCTGCTAAAGATAGGCTTTATGTGGCTGTTACTTTAATCAGGAGTATTTTCCGAAACTGCTTGTATTTATTAACACCTTCTCTCCAAAAGGACCCATAGAGAACAGCTTCTGGGTTTTTTTTTAAACTTGTGATAATCACAACTCAGCTAATGTGCAACAGGCATTCCAGTGGCCTTTTCAAATGTCCATTGTATAGCAATATATATGCATAAAAGCAGAATATAATTGGGATCACCTTGGCATGTACACTTTCACAATAGACCTAAGCAGAAAGCTGTATAAAACGTATTGCTTCTTAGCTATCAGTAGCAGGATGAGCACATGGAGCTGCTTTTTGGGTAGGAGGTGGGGGATGATGATAGACGAAAGATCTCTATTTTATGTGCAATGGAATATGTTAGCCATATGGCACAAAGGGTTACATATCCAGTCTAGATTCAAGGATACCAAGGGCTATATGAGGTTTGAAAACAATTTCAGAACAATGGAATTCCATTTATCAAATAATATTTTTTCTTTGAAAAGCAAAACACATTGACCTAAAGTAAAAATTCTGGATAAGCAATTTTAAAAAGACTTAGCACTGTTAAAACCTTAGGACATTTTTTTATATGCCTATTTTTTTATAGAATTTATGACTTTTGTATTATTCTGGTAGTCTGATCACTTTCTTTATACCTGGCACTGTGCAAGATTCAATGGTGAGCAAAGATGATTAAGTTTCTGCTCTCAGATTCTATAATATGATGTAAGTATCTTTCCATGTTGATACATATTCATTATCACATAAATGTCTAAATCTATACTTTACATATTATTTTACCTTGTCCCATGCACAGATTTCATTTTTCTCTACCGTTTTGTATTATTCACAATCATTCTCCTGTGTAAATCCTGGAAGAAAATGTCTCTTTCCTTCCACCCAGTTGGATTTGACCTCATGCCTTCTCCTCTAATTAGAGCCAGATGTTGATGTGATTGTATCATTTGCACTACTGTAGAAATGTGCACTATTATAAGAAGTGCTTTGTATGCAAATCAAAAGAATAGTTGAATTCAAAGTGTTTAGTGGGTTTTGATGCCATCATATTAGCAATTCTTTAAAAGCCAATTCAGGTGACACATGGTGGTTCATGCCTGTAATCGCATCACTTTGGGAGGCTGAGACAGGCAGATCGCTTGAGGCCAGGAGTTCGAGACCAGCTTGGCCAAATAGTGAAACCTGGTCTGTGATAAAAATAGGAAAATTAACCATACCCATTGGTACAAGCCTGTAATCCCAGCTACTCAGGAGGCTGAGGCATGAGACTCACTTGAACCCAGGAGGTGGAGTTCACAGTGAGCTGAGATCGTGCCACTGTAATCTAGCCTGGGCAAAAACACAAGACTCCATCTGAAAAAAAAATAAATTAATAGCCAGCTAGCCAGCCAGCCAATTCAGGAAAAACCAACTTGCCAGATACTTATGGAATGACTTAATTTTAGACACCTAGCACTTCTTATTTCTAGACATTTTATGCAAATGGATGAGCTTTTTCTTAAACATAGGTTATTTTTCTTTAGATTGAAAACATACCTTCTGAGAATTGGTCATTTGACAAATTGACTTCAGACATATTGTTTATCTTCCCTCACTCAATGAAACATTGCTGAAAAAATGGTTTTCACTTGGAGGAGTACAGGTAGTAATACTTACTTATCTGAGGTCAAACTACCTTTATCTAGCCTAACAAGGATATGTATATGAATAAAGCTCACAGAGCTCACCTTCCTTTCTCATGGTATCAAGGTTTATCCTGATAGGTGGAAGAACAAAATTATAAATATAACAATGTCTAATCTCATGTCCATGAATAAAGAGGGCTTCCTAAGTTTGATTTATAAATGATCATTAGACCTGGCACTTACAGCCTATATGATTTTTCACAGAGATCAGTTTTGCCTGCAAAGCGTGAATGTAATAAGCTGAGTCATCATCTCTGATATTTCACACCATGGCTGAATTCAAGGATAAGTACTAGAAATGGTCTTCAGAAAGTTTTCTCTCATTGTAAAACACTTGGATCTGCAGTCACAGCTGGACTTCATATGGTTTCAAAGCCCCACAGCTGCTTAAGAAACCCCATGACTCTGCCTTGATAAATAGCGGTTCCTTGAAAGTGTGAAAAGCCAGAAATGAAATCCTAATTTCATATAATAGAAATATAAATCAGAATCTCTTCTGTGCATTGCATTTGCATTGAATTGATGGTAAATTTTATTCTTTCTCCATCATTTTATCTTTTTTTCTATTCATTGTTGAGCACATGGAAGCTACAGGCAGCCTGAGTGCAACTATTTACTAGGCTTGAGAATAAGAGGAACAAAACACAATCTAAGGAAGTAAATACATTGCACTATATAAAATTTAAAGTAAACATTACATAAAGAGGACATAATTCATCCTTTGTTTTCCTACTAGATAAGAAAAATCATATAGCAAAGCGTAATGTAAGATGCAGTAGTTACCATACATTTAGTATAATGGCTTAAACACATTTTCTCTGTAGGAAGTATTCCTATGATAATAGGGCAATATGAAGAATTGCCTGTGATAAAAATAAAATATGAATGCAAAAGATAACTCAGTATCTATGACACTCCAAATACAATATTATATTATGCAAATATACATTTATTCATAGTATATACACACTGTGAAATCATATTAAGTAAATATCAATATGTAATTCCATAGAGTTTCCTATGATTATTTTAAAATATTAAACTTAACATTTAATAAGTTCAAAGTCTTTTGCCTTACTCTAGTGCCTCAGGTTTTGAATTTAAAAGCTCTTACATTTTATAATGCCAACATGCAAATAAACACTAGCCTAACCATTAAAAAGCATTAATCAAGTGTTGTTTATACTGTCTGAATTTGTCTAGGATATACAGACAATGTTAACTCTTTTCTGAATGTATGTGAGATCACAGCAGAGGAACTTTATGTTAACCAAAATGCTCAGATAATGAACTATTCAGCCACCTTCATTAACATATGCTGTGTGGCAGATTCCACTTTTTTTTTTTTTTTTAATTGAGACGGAGTTTCTCTCTTGTTACCCAGGCTGGAGTGCAATGGCGCGATCTCGGCTCACCGCAACCTCCGCCTCCTGGGTTCAGGCAATTCTCCTGCCTCAGCCTCCCGAGTAGCTGGGATTACAGGCACGTGCCACTGTGCCCGGCTAATTTTTTGTATTTTTAATAGAGACGGGGTTTCACCATGTTGACCAGGATGGTCTTGATCTCTTGATCTCGTGATCCACCCACCTCGGCCTCCCAGAGTGCTGGGATTACAGGCGTGAGCCACCGCGCCTGGCCCACATTCCACTGTTTGACCACTCAGGATCTATTTGCTCTTTCTGCCTTACTTAGAGTATCCTGCTTTGGTTTATGGAAGATGATGGGTAATGATTCACATAACCCAACATAAGAATTCTGTTTCTTGCTTTGACATTCTCCTTTGCAGCTAGTGGTGATCTTGGGATGCAGTTGAGGTTAGTGAGGCACAGAAGCAAGTCTTTTGGAGGAAGTGGGTGACTTCCTCCCTCTTTTCCTCATTCCTGCTGTGAGCATGGCCATGCTATCTGGATTTGTAGCAACATCTTGGAACCAGGAAACAAATATGAGAAACAAGGCATGCATCCTCACTATGTGGAGTGGAAAGATAGAAAAACCTATTTCTAACCCATACTTCACTTCATTTACTTAAAAAAATAAAAACTTTAACTCATAAGGATTTCTCTGATACTTATATTCCAAACTAAATTCTATGTCTTTAAATATACACATAAGATTTCCTTTCCATAGCAGGAGTTTAAGTGGACAACTCTACCATGACTCAGGCCCTCATAACCGTATTTTATGTATAAAAATGTATAGCTGTCTTAATACACGTCAAGTCTGCGTTTTACGAGGACTGTTCATTTAGCTTTGCCACTTTTTCTATTTCCTTGGCCCAGTTTCTTTTCTCTAGTATTCTCCTCCAAAAAGCAGCTAAAAATATCTGAAATCTATGACCAAAGAACCTCAAAAATAGTAGAAAAGGACTAAAGGAATCTAATTTTCCAGGTTTTTTAGGGAGTCTATCATGCTCAATTCTTCACTGCCACACTCAACGGGAGTTAAGGATGATCTTGTCTTCCCTTGGGCCGCCTGCTCAGGACACTTTGTGTGAGGCATGGGGGTGCTACTGTGAATGGTACGGAACATGCAGTAGACAGTTAGAATTGATGGCAAAGATAAATAAATCATCTGTACATATCAGGTATGCACCACGTGAATATCAGCTCTGAATAGAGACACGAATAAAATATAATATTGACTTCTATGGTTGTAAATGTTTTATAAGCAGATTAGGTATTTTAGCATTGAAAAGAGACTAGAGAGAAAAGAATTTGAAGCAGAAGCAAAGGAGAAATAAAAAATATATAAATATAGGTTTCAGTTGCCACTTACAAAATATAATTAACTAATTTGACCCAATGTAGAGTTTAACATATTGAAATCAGTTTAAGGCTAGGAAAGGCAAAGAAAAAGCTTAAAGGTAGAGAGAGTGATGAAGTCAAATGCTGCTAATATGAAGTCAAATGAGGGCCAAAAATCAATAATTATATTTAATGACATGGAGGCATTGGTAATCCTCAGAAAAGCAATTTCTATGGAATGTTTGGGTGTGCAAGTCTGATTGGAGAGAGTACAAAAGTAAATGAATGGAGGAACAAGTTTAGCCACATCCTGAGCAAGCACTGAGCCAAATCTGGAATGTGGGACATTCTACAGGACAACTGGCCTGGCTCTTCAAACAAGTGAATGGCATGGGTAAAAAGCGGGTAGGGAGAAAGTTTGTTTTGGATTAAAGGATATCTAAGAGCCACAGCAGTCGAATAAAAACGGTGGCACTTGTTTGTATCCTGATTAAAACAAGCTAGAAAATTGGAGAAGGTTAAATATGGACTGTTTATTAAATGGTATTAAATAATTACTGAGAATTTTACTGTGTGCTAATATATTTGTGGCATGTAAAGAAATGTACTTTATGTTATTTTTGATGCATTCTGAAGAATTTGGGGATGAAATTATATGCTCTTTGGTGTTAGCTTCGAAGTTAAGGAATAAGAGAGAGGGCATGGGGAATAAAAAGGATAAAATAATAAGGAGAACAGCCTTCAGACAGATCTGTATTGAAATTTGGGGTCTGCACATTGTTGCTTTTATAAGGCATCGTACAGTAATGCATATAGCGCTTGGAATATAAATGAGTGCATAGCAGTAGGTATTTATTAAATGAATGAATGAATGAACAGCGAATTAGTAGACTTGAGAGTAGATTATGATGAATTCCAATATTTTGTAAACAAAAAGTTAGGAGGGACATACACATAAACAACTAAAACTGTCCTTCCATCATAATGTAAATTACACTCTACATAAAATAGAAAACAAGAATAAGACTTGACTAACTCTGATTATCATCTATATACTAATCTCATCTATATCTAAATGAATGCTTAATCTTATGCATTCGTTGAACACCTGTTCTGGATAAGGCGCTGGGCTTGGCATTTGGAAAATATAGTGAAGGCATCGTCAAAGTCTCTGCCATTTAAAAATATGTAAACTCTCTGGAATTGGGAAGGGAGGCATATGCTTCAAACCAAGGCAGATAGAAATTAGTCAATAGATGTTTGAGTAACACAGTGAGAGGAAACAGAGAAAGGGTTGATTTTTCTGGATGGGTAAAGCAGGAAAGCCTTCATCATTTAAATAAAATTTGAAATTGGAGACTAAATGTCTTAGCAAGATCTGGTTGTGGTGTTTTGTTTTCTCCTGGCAACGAGAGAGAGATTACACAAATAAAGAGTTTATTTTTTGCTAGTCAATAGGTATAAAACAGCCTTTGGTCCTTACACTTTGATCCTAAGTGATTTTTTTTTCTCATGGACCAACATTTATTTGACCATTGAGTAACACAGTCCCCAAAGCTGACTGTAAGACTCACTTCCCTTTTTAAAGAGCCGCCACTTCACTCTCCAAAAATATATTTATATGAATAAAGAATTTAAAGACCAAAGATGTTATAAATCATCATACAAATAAACAGCTCCCACTCAAATGTTGGAAAGGGCAGTGTGAATGCTGGTGATGGTGGCTCCAGAGATACCTGAGCTTTGCAAGGATGAAAAGGGACAGTGCTGTTGCTGCTGTGGTTGGCATTGGATCACTTTTACTCGTGCATCATGTGCCCTACTGAGCTGTTTCTCACTCTTTTTATTTAGATATGGATGAACAATCTGCGAGGGGGGGTGGTTTACTCTAGCTTCCTTAATCGTTAGCTTCTATTCCAGCAAAATGGTACAGTAAAAATGGAAGGACAAGGAGAAAATAACACTTCCAAGGAGCATAACTGTTTGTGTTGAAGGGTACTTAGGCTGATATGTGGCAGAGTTCTGAAAAATGAATAGATACGTCACTTCACTACAAAAGCCTAACCCTTTTATTTACCAATTCCCTTGTGTTTAGTTAGGAGTTCAGATAGTTTTGAAAGCACTCCTCCGTAAATTAAAATACTCTCCAGATGTTTTGGCACTGTAAATGGCCAGGCTAAAACTCACTTTTAATGAACTGTATTTTAATATCAGTCTTTCTCCTGTCTTCTTAAATGACAAAGAACTCATCTGACTTTGTAATGAATGCTCAACTGTTCTATTACCAATTCTGCCATTTATTGTGCCTCTGAATTTTCCTGAAAATTCATGGTGATTTTAGATGTGCTGAGGAGGAGAAAGGTTAGGAGATTTAGAAAGAAAATAAACCTAGAATCAGTGGGACATGAACTCTCTGCGCAGAATACAAAAACCTAGTTGTGACAATTTCCTTACAGAAAACTGAAGGCTTGAAGGCCAGAGAAAACATAAATAAATACCAAGGATATTGAACAGAATAAATAACCTGAGACTACAAGCTCAGAATCCATGACTTTGAGTCAGCTGTAATTCCTGTGTCACATTCTTGATATTTAGAATCAAAGGTTTAAAGAAAATTGTGTCCAAAGGTTTCAAAGAACTCAACTTCAGGATTATTTGGATCAATGTATTTGGAATTGCTTTTGTTTTGTAAACTTACATATATATGTTTTTTTCTCTACTTTTCTGCCCACTGAATTATAAAACCACTGACATCATGACTAGATGAGGAGAAATTGTTATGTAATTTTCTTTATAAGTTTCTCCTTTTAGAAGTTCTGATGTATTCAATATTCGTATCATTTTGCCACATCAAATCTTTGAAGGACTTCATGCTATTTTTGACATTTTGAGTTTTGATAGAAATACTTTTATATGTTGAGTAACGTGTTCAAAACTAGCTTTTTACTTATATATGTAACAATCCTTATAACGGCCCTGAAAGATGAGCTTGATTATCTCATTGGACATATAAAACATATGTCTAAGAGAGATTTAATTGTCTAAGGTCACAGAGCTAAGAAATGCAAGAACTCAGAGATTTGAACCCTTATTAGTCCATTTTCATGCTGCTGATAAAGATAAACCCAAGACTGGGAAATTTACAAAAGAAAGAATTTTAATGACTTATAGTTCCACATGGTTGGAGAAGCCTCATAATCATAGCAGAAGGCAAGGAGGAACAAGTCACATCTTATGTGGGTGGCAGCAGGCAAACAGAGGGAGATTGGGCAGGGAAACTCCCCCTTATATTACCTTCAGATATTGTGAGACTTATTTGATGTAACAAGAACAGCACAGGAAAGACCTGCCCCCATGATTCACATACCTCCCACTGGGTTCCTCCCATGACACATAGGAATTGTGGGAGTTACACTTCAAGATAAAATTTGAGTAGGGACACAACCAAACCATATCAAACCCTGTTGAGCCTTACTCCAAAATCCATGTACTTTTCTGTCTGGAAACCTTACTTTGCTGTGTGGAAGTGAAACTCACAAACAACCTTATAAAGCAAGAATCAAGTGTCTCTTAATGCCTTGGTTTGCCCAGGATTGAGAGGTTTCCTGAAACTTGGAACTTTCAGTGCTAAAACTAGGAGAGTCATGGACAGACCATGAAGTTGGTAACTGATATAGTTTAGCTGTGTCCCCACCCAAATCTCAACTTGAATTCCCACGTGTTGTGGGAGGGACCGAGTGGGAGGCAATGGAGTCATGGGGGCAAGTTTTTCCTCGCTGTTCTCATGGTAGTGAATAAATCTTACTGTAACCAGGTCATAGGACGGGATGGGGCTTAGCTCCCTCCCTGGTTTAATGTGCCTGAGGTTCTTGACCTCTGTTTGCCCCTAGAATGGGGAAGGGGCCCTGGTGGCACGGCAAGCATATAGTTCAAGTAAATATTGGACCCAAAGAGTTTAGCAGAAAACAATTTATTAGGCAGAGAGAGAGAGAGCTCCCATGCTGCCATGGGAGGGGAATCCAAAGGGGATATCCATACAGGTAGAAAGGGAAAGAGAGTTCCCATGTTGTTGTGAGAGGGGATCCCAGAGAGTGAAATCACACAGGTAAGGGGCAGTCCGGTTTTAACTTTGAAGTTATTGCTGCTCCATTCATGTTCTTGTTCAATGAGAGGATTTTTTTTTAAACTTCCTCTGGAATGATTGATCTTTGACTCTGATCCCAGATTGGTTGCTTGGGCTCACAACAGAGCCCTTCCTTCCAGGGCTTTTGGCAGACTTTCTGAACAAAGGAAGCTCACCTGAAATTTCTACCTATGGATGGGTGGTGGGGTGGGGGGAGTTAGACAAAGAACTCTAGGTTCCCATGGGGAGGTGGATGGAGGCATGGATGAGGAAGTTCTTGCCTTTGAAACCACGCCCCTTGTGGACCCAGAAAGGGAGGGTTTTTTCTTAACACAGTCCCTCATCATGAGATCTGATGGTTTTAAAAAGAGGAGCTTTCATGCACAAGGTCTCTCTTTGCCTGCTGTCATCCATATAAAACGTGACTTGCTCCTCCTTGCCTTCTGCCACGTTTGTGAGGCCCCCATCAGTCAAGTGGAAGTGTAAGTTCAATTAAACCTCTTTCCTTTGTAAATTGCCTAGTTTCAGGTATATTTTTATCAGCAGCATGAAAATGAACTAATACAGTAACTTACATGCCAGGAAGAGCCCCTATCAAATACTAAAACAAAATATTGAAAAAAATTTTATTGGTATAATGGATACATAAATAAAGTATAGTTTATCATAAGTTTTCTTCTAGACAGTAAAAAGTGACTTGAAATCTTAGAAGCATCAATGTGTAAACTAAATATGGATCCACAAATATAGAAATATACAAATTTATAAGTAAGTGAAATTACATAGAGGGTAGTATGACTCAGCAGAGTTTATTTGTTACTTATGTATTCTAAGTCCTGTGATAAACATTACAGAAGTAATGCATCATATTAATTTGACTATTATAATCACCAAGTGAATAAATTCAAATAAAAATGTCTTTATTGAATCATATTCTTTTTGCACTTCCACCATACAGGAGGTATTTAGGTTAATAAATGTATATTAGAATTTGAAGCAAGGAAGAAATATGCATGCTTGTATATAAAAAAACTATTTATGATAAGTATTTAATGAACTTGACATATTTCCTCATGAATATACTTTTCAATCTTGTTCCTTAAAACTCACTGTTAAAGTAGATAAAGCTGACACTCTGTTTATAGTCATAAACTACTCAAGAATATTATGTTGAAAGATCCTATCTTTAAGGCCTTTCTATTTCTTTCATTAATTCTATTATTTAATTTGAATTTATGAATATCAAAAGAAGGTTTTGAAAACGGATTGTGGAAAAGCTTCAAATCAATAAGCTCTTTGAAATGCACTTGGTTTTACTGTATTGCTACTTCATTTGCTTCCTGCATTATACCACTATTTTGTTAAATTTTGCATTTGAAATGTAATTGCCTATTCAGTAATTCCTAGCATTAGTCACATTTCTTGGATGACATAAATATTGATTTACTTTTACTTTGACTGATAAAAAGAATCACTATCATTGAAGAATGTGGGAAAAAAAAACCCTCTGTTGAGAAGTCTATTCAGAATCCTTTCATTTGAGCAATTTGTGTTTATAATTTTTTAATATGCCAACTTTATTACAAAAGACAAGTAAACGCCAATAGCTTGAGTAAAATTGGAAAGGTTGCTTTTGTGGATTTTTGACTGTCATTTGTAGCAGCACCATCAGTAGGACAGCCATCAGTATCACCACTAATGGGATAGAAAAAAGCCATTTGGAGCCTTTTGTATTTGATAACAATGCCTATGAGAAAGAATAAAACAAAGAAATAGGTAAAATATATTCTGTTGTAAATGGGAATTTAATTTAATATTCTAGTATATTCATTTCATGAGTAAGGCTGCAAGATGCCTGGTCAATAAGCACGAAGTTGGAACAGCATGAAAACACATTTCTGGAGGGATTTGATCCTGTGTTATAGTCTAATAACATTTCTTTCACGTTGGAGACAACACAGAAAGAAAGGTGTGAAGGGACGATTTTCTTCAGTCCATTTATTTCCTGAGTGTAAACCAGGGTTTCTCAATTTTGGCACTATTGGCATTTTGAGCTGGATAAATCTTTGTTGTAGGTCTGTCCTGCACACTGTAGGATGCTAAGCAGCATCCCTGGCCTCTACTCACTAAATTACAGTAGCATCTCCCCAGCTGTAATGATCAAAAGTGTCATCAGACATTGCCAGATGTCCTGGGGTCAGGGGGAGTGAAAAATTTCCCAGTTGAGAGCAATTGGTATAAACTACAGTATCTTCTTCTTCAAGTAGATCACATTTTAAAATCAGGTTAATTATCCAAATAGCTTGTAGCTATAGAAGAACAGGATTAGCTGCTCCAAGTGGGAAAATGGATATGCAGGAAAGAACTAATAAGAAACTTATGGAAAGGTTAGGGCAAAAACTTTGTCCTTTAACTCTGAGAATGGTAGAAGGTGTGTCACCATTTCACATGACCTCTGCATCTATTACCATCTACTGTACCTTATTTGCACGTATTCAGCCAACAGCTAAGGACTTCATGAACTTGACTCACTGAAGGGGTCAGACTGCCATGTTCCTGAATTGTTCTTAAATAAATTCTCCATTGCATTAGGCACGAATAAGCTTTTCTTTAATGTCAGGCATGCTTATCATCTTATTCCTTCTCATTTTCTTCTAGAATATGTGTGGGCACTGAAAAGGCGGTGGTACCCTATGGTTTCAGTTCTTGTAATACACTTTCCATTTACTGGATACCACACATTTTTAGATAGGTTTTGGTTTCCTGCTTTCTTATAAAGGTTAAAGTACATTTGCAGTGTTTATATCAACTGATGTACAAAATAATTTTAAAAATTAACCTCACAGTAATATTTATGGCAATGGTTCCCAAATTTGTGGTCCCCCGACCAATGACATCAGCCTCACCTGGGAGCTTGTTTAAATGCAAATTGTCACACCCTATACCAGGGCTACTGAGTTAGAAACTCTGGGGTGGGTCAAGCAATCATTGGTGCTTTAGGAAGCCCTCCAGACGATTCTAACAGACACTAAAGTTTGAGACTTGTTTGTGTGTAGCTTTCATTTTGAGGGATGTTGCAGTTTACCTGGAAACTAGAATGTGAGCACCAAATGCCCTTGAATACTTTTCCTTTAGCTATTTGTGGGATAGCAGATTTCTACAAGTCAGAGAGCTATAGAATATTCACTAAATGCAAAGCAAAACATGTATATTAATAGCATTTCCCAAGCTCATATTCACTTCATTTTTTTTCTCTTTTTCTTCTTCCTCTGCATCTAAGAGGCCATAAAACATTTTCTCTTAGCCCTGTAAATTGGCAGTAATTGACAGCCAGCCTGGGAGTTGGGCTATAATTCCAAGTTTGAAGGAGCCAGGGGCATGAACCCCTGCTTCACCTCCTAAGATGGATATTAGGTCAGGAGCAAGGAGCAGTGGGGTAAAGGTTTCCCTGGAAGCTTAGAGTCAAGGCTATTGCCTGCAGCCTTTGCTTTCAGTACATTGAGTTCAATATGAGGGCTGCCAAATGAATGTACCTCTCACCAGCGTTATGGTCATTTTTCTTTGTAACCTACACCTGAATGACCCAGGAAGGGTTATATCCAATAACAAATTTATCCATGCTAGCTGACAAGCTCCACGTGTTCCCATCACCCTACAGAAAACAGTGCAAAAGATTCTAGGCCAAGCTTGTGCTCCATTTAGCAAATGGCAAATAATAACATCATCTTGGCAATTATAAGCTGTTTCATGCTACTGACATGTCAGCAGTAGTAATTGAATATGTATAACTTCTAATGCTATCAGGTGTCAATCTGTGCCTCATCCTGTCAACAAATCCTTCATGAGCATCTATTATATCCAAAAATAGTGTACATAAAATTAAATATCATAGTCCTTGGCATCAAAATGCTCACAATCCCATCAAGGAAACGATAAACCAATAGTTATTTAAGAGCTAAATGCCATGATCAAACACATGCCAAGAACTAAAGTAAACTTACATCTGGATTTTTTAAGATACTATGATATTTCACGTTTTATCCGTATGACCTCTTAATGTTATATTTCTCAAGTCCTGTATATTTTCTGATTTTTGACTCAGATATATTAAAAGAAGGTCTGTGGACTTTATTTGCAGTCTAATTTTTTGGCTGATTTCTATATATTATTTTCATACTAAACTGCTTCTTGTTTCTGAAATATATGAAGGAATGCGGACATTTTTCTGGAGGCAACAGAGTCATTGTATTTATAAGTATAGGAGTAACACAAGCATTGGCATGTTTTAGGGCATCTGGCAGGTTTTGCAGGAATGGCTGGTGGTGAGAAAATTCCTAGGAGAGAGTAATAGATACCATAGCCAAGAATTTGGGCAGCAACTCAAATGAAGGCCAAAAAAAAGTAAAAGTAAAACAGAGTGTGAATCAGATCTTCACATAGAAAAGTGTCAAAGCTCTCTTTAATAAGAGTGATATTTAAAACAATAGAACTGGTTCACTGCAGAAATATTTTCATTTAGATTCTGAAAGAAATTAATAATAAATGAGAGAGCAATATCAGTAAGGTGTTTTAAAAGATAGATAACTAATAAAAAACAAATCTTTCTGTAAATATATGAGCATCTATTAAACTGGTCCTCCCATAATATTTTATTTACCAACCTACTCTGCTAGACTCCCAACTTGAAAAATATAGATGCTCATAAAAAATAAAGCGCAGAAATGAAATTCGTACCCTAGGGAGTGATCGCCGATAAGTGAGAAAGTTTAGTTTTGTGTACCACTCTCACCGTCATCACCACCACTGCCAAAAGGTGCACCTTTTCTAGTCTTTAGCATCTCAGTTTATAGCAACTTCATTGACCTCACTGCTCTCTTCAGAAACCTGGAGATCTGCCTTCTCTTCTCTTTCTTATTCTTCATTTGAGGTTAAGTCCTGTGTGCTCTACCACTAAACCGGCACTCTAGTGACATCATCTGGGTCGAGGATAAGACCACTTCTCCCTTGAATATGTTGTATCCTGCTAATTACTTTTCTCATCTACACTTTTGCCTCCATTATCCATTCTTTATATAAAAGATAGAGCAATCTTTTAAAAGAGTAAAGAGGAATTCTCCTTTTTAAAACACTTTAGTGGCTTACCATTAGAATGAAATTAAGTTTCATTCATTTAGAATGAAACTTAAACAATAGCATATAAGGTAACCATTACTAATACACTCAGATTACAGGTGAGAGAACCAAAGCTTTTAACACTTCATTTTATCGACAGCATATTATTGGCAAACTGCTGAGCCCAGACAGCCTAAATCTAAATAAGTAATCTGCTACACATTTGCTGCCCCCTGGAGTGCTGTGTTTAAGGTACTACTGGATAGACATGACAAGACACCTAAAGTTAATTATAGGACAGTTATGCCAAGAGCTGTCAGATAAAAACATTAGTAATGATAACCCTAATATCAACAATTAGAATTCTCCAAGCATGGAAGTTGAAGACCTATAAACTCAAGGCTCTGTGCAATGTATTTAATTCTCACAGCAAAACTCATTTACTCTGAATACCAACGTAGGATTTCGACCACAAATGGGTAGCATATGGAATTAAATATTTTGTATCAGTGTATCCTATCACTTACTTGCTATGTGATTTGGAGAGATAATTAATTCTAAGCCTCAGTTTTCTCAGTCTCTGAAATGGGCTTAATAATAATGTTTATTTTATATAATTGCCTTGAACACAGAAAAGGAGATTTTATTATGAAACATCTGCAGCTAAAATAGTGACAATATCATTAGAGGTATGTTTACATATGAGTATGTGTTTAGATGTATTTACTAAAGTGGTTTAAGGAAATTTAAGTAATTGGTAATTTTAACAATGCTTTTCCTTTTTTAAATTTATTTTATTCTCGTTTATTTATTTTTGAGACGGAGTCTTGCTCTGTCACCCAGTCTATGGTGTAGTGGTGTGATCTTGGCTCACTGCAACCTCCACCTCCCAGGTTCAAGCAATTCTCCTGCCTCAGCCTCCCAAGTAGCTGGAATTACAGGCATGCACCACCATGCCTGGCTAATATTTTGTGTTTTTAGTAGAGACAAGGTTTCGCCATGTTGACCGAGTTGGTCTCAAACTCATGACATCATGATCTGCCCTCCTCAGCCTCCCAAAGTTCTGGGATTACAGGCATGAGCCACTGCACTTGGCAACAGTGCTTTTTAGTAAGTAAATCTATGTTGACAAACTGAGACCATGTAGAGGTAGTAGAATATAATCATGGTGGCCCAGTGATTTTTTTGTTTCCTTTAATACTAGCAATTTTATAAAAATATTTCATTAAAGATATTTAACTGAATGGAATTTAGTTGTAGTCCATTTGTATCCAGAATTTAATCAGAGAATCAAAAGCATTAGTAGATTGTAGATCTACTAATACAAAATAGTTGTAAATAATACAAATAGTTGTCAAAGCTCTCTTTAATAAGAGTGATATTTAAAACAATAGAACTGGTTCACTGCAGAAATATTTCTATTTAGATCCTGACAGAAATTAATAATAAATTAGAGAGCAATATCAGTAAGGTGTTTTAAAAGATAGATAACTAATAAAAAACCAGTAGATCTATATATTTGTTACATGGATTTTACCCTATGCAAAATTATAGGAGTTAGTTAAGTTCTTTCTGCAAGGTTCTTGTCTTTGCTTGTGATGCTGGATCTTGCAGTCCACAAGGAGGGTAGCTGGAAAGGAAAGATGACTGTAAAGTGGGAGAAATAAAAATTAATCTAGAACTCACATATACAAGCTGGAGCCACCGAACAGTGAACTGAAATGTGTGCCATTCCTCGTTGCCTCTGACCTTGATGGGATAGGAGTCCATCAGAAGATGAGTCTCTTCACCATGGAGCTAAACACAAACACCGGGCCCCAGAGTCAGAAAAGCTAAAGAAATATCAAAGGGAAGGTGCACTAGGTGTACGTCCACCTCATGCCTCACAGCAATAATTTAAGTAACCAGACTGACAAAAATATGTGCAAGATACAAAATAGTTGTTGCTTTACTTCCACCCACTAAATCACCTGCAAGAATCTCTCTTGGCCCACCCTAAGTGGAGATACACGTAGGGGAAGGGTATTCTGGGAAATGTAACCCAGTACAGCCAAGCTGATACATTGCAGAGCCAGCACAATCCACTCCTTATCAATTTAGCACTCATAAACATCTTCAATCATACTTAGTCTACAAAAGCAATCATGACAAAGTCAAACTTCCACCCAACATGATCTATCTCTTCAAAGTACATCTGAAAACAGGCTCCTTTTTTCTTTTTAGTAGAATATAATGTCTGTTTTTATTGTCTTTGGATGATATTTATTCTTCTCTTAATTCATGCTCCAAGTTGGATCCATCTTATAATTTCAAGGTTAAGATATATATTTAATTACTATTAACATATCTTATATTTGAAAAGATGAGAGTGGAAGAAAAAGAAGATAATTGCTTAACATAAATGCAAACATAGTCATATCAAAATAAGAAATAAGTACTCACACTATTCTAGCCTTGTTTCTATAATTGGCCATGTGGTCATAACTGGTGTTTATTGCTACCTTCTTCCCCTACTCATTTCATATTTTCTTTGCACTCAGCTAGCCGTTCAACTGGGCAATATGGTGCAGAGACACAATTCTCACTTACTGAAGTATCTGGGTCCTTAGTGAATATTCCTGATTTAGGCTGCTATAGTTTTCCATCTACTTTGATCACAGGACCTGGGAATACTAACAAACATTCTAGAGAATCTTCTGCATCATAGAAATGCTTCTCTTACTCGCTTTGTGTAGTGGCCACCTAATTTCTCCTGGGTGGTTAGGATCTGTAACTCTCTTCTTTGCCTGTTGATTCAGAGGCGAGAGGAGCCCAAAGTAGCCAGGTGGAAGTCTCAACTTCCTCTTCAGTGAAATCACTGCCATGTCTCCTGGGAGAACCATTCTTCTTTCAGAACCCAGAAGTCTAGACCAGCAGAAACTGAACTTGTGAGGTTGGAAGACAAAAATCTAGTTACTGGATTGCTAGGGATAATGTTGAGAGGCATCATTCTTATTCTCTCCCTTGGTTCCTAGATGTGTAAATCCTACTTATTAGAGAAACAACATCATATACCGCATGCTGATGTAATGCACGTATTTTATCCTGGAGGAGACTTTTTCTAGTCCTGCACTATGTTGCCATCTAGATGCTGTCATGAGTAAGACTTCAAAGGGCCTTTTCATTAGTCCATCAAGCTAGCTGCTTCAGCACAATAGGGTATGTGATTCAACCAGTAAATTCCATGGGTTTGGATATATTGCTGCACTTTATTTGCTGTGAAATGAGTTTCTTGGTCAGAAATGATGCTATGTGGAATACGGTGAATAAGCTATCCTTTAAATGTGTGGACAGTTTTGAGATGCACTGCAAGTAAAAGGCAAATCTATATCCAGACTGATAGCCTGACCAGTGAAAACCAAGTGCAGTGCCTACAATGACAAAAGTGGCCCAATATAATCAACCTAACAACAATTAGCTGCTGATCATTCAGGAAATGAGGCCATATTGCAGGAATGGTATTTGTTTCTCATTTTGGCAAAAGGGGCACTCAGCACTGGCTGTAGCTATACTGGCATGGGTGAAAGAAAATTTATGTTGGTGACACCATGGATAACCTTGATTCCTGCCATAATGGCCACTTTATTCATGAGCCCATTATGTAATGACTGGAGTGTCTGAGAAGCCAGGCATGAAAGACATATAAAGTCAGGGAGATTTAGAACTGGCTGGAAGCTACAAGCATAGGCTGGAGTCCAGTGAGAATTTACACTGAAACCTGTGTATATTCTCACTGCCCCTGAAATTTTTGGCATGGGTGATCTAAAGTAGTTGAAGTTTTTCATCATAAAGTTAAACACACACACTTGGCCCAAGAATCAAAGAAGCTGAAGGACAAGCTAAGAAAATATGGAGCAGTCTCAGGCCCAGCTATAGCCTCATGCCAATGAGGTCAGCTGAAAGATCAGTGGCAACATAAATGAGTGACAACATGGTGTCCATTTTGCTTCCTTTCTCCACATCTCATAGAAGAATGTCTTTGTGGTCCACCGTAAAGAGAAACAGACCCAAAAGGGAATTCTAGAAAATTAAGTTCAGACTAGCCAACTTAAACATTACAAAGCCACTTTAAAATAGTAGGAAATGTTGGGTCCCTAGGTGATTGAAGTCATTATATATTTTTGATTTGGAGAACTTTATTATAGACAGAGAAGGAAGAGTTCTGAATTGGAAATCTGAAGATTGGGAGTTTCTGTCAGTTCAATCATTGCCTAAACACATGATCTTTTTTAGTCCTTTATCCTCACCCAGCCTTCATTTCTTTAGTTGTAAAATAAAGTGGTTACACTGGATTATATTTGAAAGGCTTCCCTGTGTAGTAGGTAAAATAACTGGTTTTCAGGCTGCTGAGAATCATATTCTAGTTATAACCCCTTCTGATCTTGTGCAAGAGCTTGGGCTTTCTGTGCCTCAGTTTCCTCTTTGTTAAATAGTAATACATGACTCATAATGTTGTAAGAACTGAATGAATTTAAATACTTAAAGCTCTTAAAATCATGAGGGGCATGTAGTCAACAAGGATTAAATGTTAGCGAATGCAGTAGCAATTATTTGTCTGTGAATTTTATAATTTCTTGACTCGTATAGAAGTCTAAAAACCATATTCACTGTCTCAAAGTCAGTGCTTTGACTGAGGAATTAAAAGGAAATTACCACAGGTCTTTGTAAATTTGTTTTGTCATTGGTAAATTATACGATTTCTCTCTTTTTTGATACTGATGCTATTAATAAGGATGCATTGAATATCCATAATGAGGTAGACATGGTAAAAATATGCAAATAAAGCAATTATTTAGTAGCCTTAACCAAGGGAGAGTGTAACAGGGTATGGAAGGTTAATAATGGCATAAAAGTGCTGACAAAGGAGCTTTTTCTTTTTAATAACAAAACCCAAAGAAGTGGGTTTCAAGTAATTTAAATAAATTATTCTGATATGTATTTGAAGAAGTACCAGACTTGATCTTTTATAGACATAAAATCTGATCCTAGTTGAATCTTTGCTTTCTTTGTACACACTCACCATTCTCTCCCCTTGTTTCAGTAACCTTAAATACCATGTGAGGGCACATTATGAAGCCTGCTTACCCACCCTTCCCAAGAGCTGCCTGCTCTTGCTCTTGTGAGCTTATTGTTAGCCTTCATGTTCTTATTGAGGGTATAGGAGGAAGACCTGGTTAAAACAGAATCATTATGTATCAGAAGAAAGAATCGTCAGATTTAGAGAAGGAAGCAGAGGAGGGAAGGGGATTTATTGCCTCCATGTAGCTGAGAAACCCAGTGGATATTGTGCTTCTGCCCTGACTGCATCCAGAATTTCAAACAATGAATCTGCCTCTGTCTTTGCCTTTCCTTCTTCTCCCCTCCCTCGCCCACTCATCACCATCCCTCGCCTTTGATATATTTATTATATATTAGCAGGTTTTTCTGTGTACCTGGAATAGTGGCTTCTAGCAGCTCCAGAGTTTGATTCTTAAAGCTGGTTGGTTCAGAAAAATAGAGTTAATGTATCTTCCTCAATGTCCCTATGTTCTAATACAGTCTACTTTGGTTACATGCCCGTGCGTGTCAATCTGCTTGGGCTGCCATAACTGAATGCCCCAGTCTGGATGTCTTAAACAACAGAAATTCATTTTCTCACAGTTCTGGAGGCTCAAAGTCCACGATTTTAAACTGCCAGCACCATTGGCTTCTGGTGAGATCTTTTTCCTGGCTTGCAGACAGCCAACTTCTCATGGCCTGAAGTCCCTAGTCTAATTCTATTTCTTGATCTGGGTATGTTTACAAACATTTTTTTCCTTAGTCACACACTTACTATATTTTTTTTCCATGTCTGCATTTTACCTAACAATAAAAAGGGAACACCATGGCTAAGTTATGGGATAGCAAGTTTCTAATTTAAAAACATACATACCAATCTCTTTACAGTAACCAAAGATAGCCAACTTGCCAAGGCCGAGATTAATGTTACGGGGACTGTAATAATCTTACAAGAAAGGCAAGGAATAAATGGGGGGAAAATGGACCTATTACAAATAGAATGACATAAAACTAACAGCAAGGGGTGGTTACCCAAACTAAAAGAGCAGTACCAGGACTGCTGAGAAGTAGCTGACCTCTAGATATATTAATTGGTGAGGCCCTGGAGAACTTGATGATTTATTCCATGTGTGTGGTGGAAGAAAAGTTTCTACATTTCTGAATTGAACCACAAGGTCAATAGTAATATCATTCAAAGAAAGAGAACAATTGAGGATGTAAAATAAGGTCGAAAAAAGTTGGGAAGGGAAGAGGATTATGAGTTCAAGTTAGACAAATTGTCTCTAAGGCACCAGTGATATGTGCAAGTGAAATACCCAAGCAGTTTATATAATTAGAGGTCAATAATTAAAGGGTGAAATCTCAGTAAAAATAAATATTTGAAAGACGTCAGCATGTAGGGCACTATTGATCCATTGCCTGGAAAATATGTAGGGTGAGGTGGAAGAAGTATCATAGACTTCTAAAGATGAGCAACATTTAAGGACTGGGCAAAGAAATAAGAAATCCTCCAGGAGAATTGCCTGAACCCAGGAGGCGGAGGTTGCGGTAAGCCGAGATCGCGCCATTGCACTCCAGCCTGGGTAACAAGAACGAAACTCCGTCTCAAAAAAAAAAAAAAAAAAAAAAAGAAATCTTCTCTCCACGAAAACAGGGATATTCTGGGATGAAGAAACATAGTATAAGAAAAATCAGAAAAGTTAATTCTGGGGGGCTGAGAAGGAAAATAAACATAGTTAAATATTCAGAGAATTCAATTACATAAATCCTAATAAATATGTTTTGGATGAAAAAGGAAGCTTGCCATTGACATATCCATGTTTTCGTAGAGAAAACAGGCAAAGGTCACTGGTGTTGAGGAAATGGTGAAATGAAAGTTTGGTTGTTGGTTGGGCTTTCGGCATGGATGTTGAAGCCAGCCAGGATGATAGCAAAACATTAGCAAGAGAAGTCTCTCGGCCAAGACCAGAATAATCCCTGCATGGGAGGAGATAGAATAAGTTAGAAGAAATTATCCATAGTTGCCTGGCTTCCTCCTACTTCTGCTGACAGCTCTCAACTTTAAGTGTCACTTTTTTAGAGAAGTCTCCCCTCAACTCCACCACACTAAGCTGGGCATCCCCTAAAAGCCCCTGTGGTGTCACTTAATTACCACATTCTCTCCTTTAAGAACTCTGCAATGAAATGGAACAGTTGGCTTTCCCTCCATGAGTCTTTTCGCTCCTTCAGCTAACTTCAAGACCATGCCTGTTATTTCTCATCTGTTTAGCGCTATACTTGGCGCATAAAAGTCTCTTCAAAAATGTTTGTTGATAGAATGAATAAATGAAAAGATAAATAAACAGGAGGAATGTGGAGGGGCAGGTTATCAAGAAAGCGGTGGGGTTCACTCAAAGATAGAGGTGTACGGAAGGAGAACAGACTGCAGCTTCTGGCCACTCTGTAAGAAGTCCAGCAATGCCAGCATTACTGGTGCTGCCAGAAATACCCTAGCCTAAAATTGTAAAGTTTAATTATTTCTGTTCACAAAAAATCTAGTAAAACTTAAGCTTCCAAAAAAAATGGATATCATTGGAAAATTCAAGAGAACTTTTTTTTCAGGAAGTATAACATGTTAAACTCATCAACTTTTACTTTTCAAAATTGTGAGTAAAAGAAGCTATCATAAATTGAATAAATAAGAATTGTTTTTAGTCTCGTTATTTGACATGTTAGGGAAAGGGTATGGATTAAGAAAAGATGGGAGTTGGTAGAAAAGAGCCAGATAATAAAGGAAGATAAGGACCCAGGAACAAAAAGGATATTGTCTAGTTAGTGAGATCAAACTAGGTATGACAATATTTGCTGAACTTCTATTCTATACTATACACTATATTTTGTATTTTCACTGAAAATAAGGTTTCTTTGTTTTTAGATTAATCCTGCAAAGTAGGCATTATTATGCATGAGAAAAAGATTTAGGGAATTTATCATTTGTTCAAACAGATAAATGCTGCAATTAGGATTCAGATCTAGCAGACCCTACCCCAGTTTTCAGTACTTGGGTGTCATTGTGAGGTTTCATCCCTCAAGAATATGAAATGAAAGGCAATGTCTGAAAACTGTATGATGAGAGATTCTCTGTGTGCGTGTTTGTGCACCTGTACATATATCTATATAGCTATCTGTATCTGTGTGTCTGTGTATCTAAGTATCTGTTTATCTATCTATCTAGCATTTATCTATCTATTTAGTGAAAGAGAGAGAAATGAATTTCTCTTGGTCAGCAAAAAACTCTGTAGACTGAGTAGACTCCAGGATTATTGCAGATAATGTCTGTGCCATATTGAGAACACCATTTCATAATCGTCTCTGGATGGAATAAACTGTCATAAGTAGTGGGCTTGTACTTTAACTACCAGTACGACATTTTTTTTAAAGTCATAATATAATTTGAGAATATAGTCTCATTATGGGGCAATATTTCACCCTCATATTTATGGAACAAATAGATGAGATTTATTTCCTCTTTTAACTCTACATATGTTAGGTGGTAATATTTGAAGGCCAGTGAATTATACTTTAAAAAAAATAAGCAGACTTTAATATCAGTAGAAATTCCAAATTTAGATTTGAATGTATTTTAAATAAAAGGATCTCTTTTAGAATGCTTAACTTTTTAGTGTACAAGATATTTGTTGTGTTCACTGCAACTTGGGTAAGAAAAAAAAAAGCTTTAAATCAAAGTAAAATGAAATATATGACCAAGCAGAATTTTAATTATGTTATGGAATATTTTTATTGTGTCTTGTTTTTGGTCTTACATTTGATAGAGAATTTTTATTATTTACACTGACATTTTTGAATACCAATTGAACTGCTGAGGGGTTCTGGAGGTTCATGGTGTCTTGGGGTCTTTTACTGTGTGGAGACTTCCCCTTTGACACTTAAAGAGAGGAGAGTTGACTCACTAATAGGATCACCAGTTCTAGTTTTCCAACGTGGTTTTGGAGGCCACAAGGTTACAGAATTCGATTTCCTTGATGTCAGTCTCAGTTTATCAGTGCACACATGGACTGACTCCTTGTTCTGTTGTTTCAGACCTTTTTGTTTTCTTTTCCGAGAAGAAGGGATATGCTACTTCAGTTAGTTGGCTTAGTGAATGTTTTCATGTTTATGTTAATCAGAATGGGAATCACCTGTGATATCTGTGTTTCTAAAAGAATAGAAGTAAATACTAAAGCATCACAGATTTTATATAAGTTTATCCTATGTGCTAATATTTGAACATTTTTTTCAGGTTTAGACTAGCTTTCTCTCCACAATTAATTACATGCAGACATAAGAGTGCATTGATGATATTTGTTCACAGATTTACTCCTTAATTTTAATTGGCTTTTAGTTTAATACCTACGGTGTATTAAAATATGTAATAATTACCTATTATATAAAACATGCTGTGGCTAAGTTCAGTTTGGAAATAAAGATATATGAGCCAGGTACGTAGGAGCAACTAATTCCAATTTAGGAATCATGGAATGAAAGAGAAAACAGATCTCTTCCTAAAAAGTCTTAAGGTTTCCATATGTAAAGAACAGGCATTGGGAATAGCAAGAGGCTAAACAGGGATCAGAGGGGATTTGTTCAGGGTCTGATGTGCCTGGAAGTTAGGCCAATGGACTGGGAGAAGGGGTAGAGATATAGGAGACATCAGAGAGGAAAGGAACAAAGACTGAAGCTAAAAGTGGATACATTTGTCACCAGGAGCAATTGTATCTCTTTGGCTTGCCTCTGAATGCAAATAAATAGTAAAGACCTGTCATTGATACATTTATTAAAAATTTAAGCCAGTCGCGGTGGCTCACGCCTGTAATCCCAGCACTTTGGGAAGCCGAGGCGGGTGGATCACGAGGTCAAGAGATCAAGACCATCTGGTCAACATGGTGAAACCCCGTCTACTAAAAAATACAAAAAATTAGCTGGGCATGGTGGCATGTGCCTGTAATCTCAGCTACTCAGGAGGCTGAGGCAGGAGAATTGCCTGAACCCAGGCGGCAGAGGTTGTGGTGAGCCAAGATGGAGCCACTGCACTCCAGCCTGGGCAACAAAAGCGAAACTCCATCTCAAAAAAAAATTTTTTTTAAAGCACCCAGAGTCTATACATAAGGTATTGAGCTGCTTGCTTAAAGAATACATCAAGCATCCAGACATGCCTATCTGGGGAGAACTGTATTTAAATCACCCTTTAAAAAATCTGTATTGACATCTGTCTTCTTTGGCTCGACATAAGGAATTTTTTATTTGGGTTTCACTTTTAGTTTTTAATCCATAACATATATCAAGGTCAATTTTTGGTTTTCTTACAAGGTCTTACGAGATATTGAATTGGTGATTTCAGATATTATTGGTTTGGGAAGGTCCATTCTAAACTGTAATAATATATATAATATTTTGCTGACACGGTTAAGTGAACTACAGAGTCAATGTTTCAAATCCTTCTCATTCTCCATCTATCCTCCCATCTCTGAGGTCAGCTTGCTGACTATGTGATTGAAATCAGCGAAATCTCAGGTAATATATATTTGGAGGCAGGTGTTTTATTTAACCCTGGATGATTCAATCTTATATGACTTGGTTAGATGACAGTCACTGAACCATGAAATGCCATGTATCTCTGTGGCTATTGTTTTATAAATAAAATCATTGAAGAAAGTTTCATTATAGTAAGAGTCACTATGTGAGATGTATCAGAAAATAAGTTGATGGACCATAGACATGCAGCTTTTATTTAAAAAAACAAGCAAAAAAAAAAACCCTTCTTTATACTCATCATAATGTTGCTGAAGTTTCTATTAATAATTATTTTATAGAAACATTAACTAGAAACAAATAGTCCTTTGAATCACAAAAATATTTAAAAGTATACTGAATATTCATCTCATTAGTAAATGGTGCCATGCAGTGAACAAATAAGCCTTTCTTTACTACAGCACTCTTTATTTTAAAATCTTTTGATAACAGAAGTGAAACAACAGTAATTCAAAGATCTGGGCTCTGGGAAATACTGAGGTGACATTTTGGATGAATGTGTCTCAAAAGGGAGCTCAAGATACAAAGACAAATTCTCTTTATTTTATCTGTCCTGATGTTCAGGCTAAAAGATTAAATTGAATATTGATTCTAGAAAATGTGACCATGCTTTTTTAATGATAAAGAAAGAAAGTAAAGGAGGGAGGGAGGGAGCGAGGAAGAGAGAAAAACAGTGTAAGTACTGATTAGACGACAGTGAGATGTGCGCATCCTTACATCTTTCTCTAGGGCATAATACTTGGAAGAGAAAATAAGGCAAAAATGTGTCAGGGTTGATTGTATTATATACAAAAATACCAGAAGAATTTATAATGAGGCTGAGAATATGGAACTAATGAAGTAGTATTACAACAAGAAAGAAAAAGGAAGATTGGTGTGGGAAACTGGAGGTGAAGTAAGGAATAGTCAGTGAGGAGATCAGACAATTTCTCTAACCCTCCAGGACCTGAACACACAAAGGAGCCCAATTAGAAATAAATGAGCTAGAAGAAACATTTCATAGTAAATTGGGGATTATCAGGTTGCCTAAAGGGAATGAAATCAGAGCATTGGAGCCTCCTTGTTTCAGAACCACTTGCTTGATGTTTCTTTTCTAAGATTGACACCAATGTTCTTGCTTTTCATATTATAAATTTAAAAAAATCATATATAAAACAAATCAACTGACGTTTCTGATTTTTGAGAGAATTTGTTGTCAACTGAATCATGGATACAAAAAGATCTGGAAAGTATTTGTCTCATGTTTTAACTTTTTGTCCAGACTGGGTCACTCTCATGTCCTTTGTGTATTCTCAAATTTCAGACTTTTTACTCTGGATTTAGCCTGCATCTTCTCCAGATCCAAGTAACAAATATCTAATATGTATAGAAATATGGCACTTGGTTTTGACTTGACAGGATATAAATGAACAACTTAAGGGCATTTCTGGATGCTTAAACAAATAAATTGAAAACACAACAACAGAAACAATAGATTATTTTTAAACAGAGAAATGGACAATACCTGCAAGAGCAAGATGTTTCTGTTCCAGTATCTTTCAGCCTATCAGTTCTGGCCTCTGCTTAGTCATTATGTAAGCCTACGGGAACACAACTTTTTATTATCTTTGCTAAATTAGGGACCTAATGAATGATAGCAGTGGGGGTTCTCATCCTCCATTGAAAGACATATATTTTTTCATTTTCTCTGCAATATATTTCAAAAGATGAAGTTTTATATGACTATCTATTCTGGCATCAGTGGTTCTTCCTCAGCACCCATGACATACACAATTTTCAGCCTTTCATGGCTTTCTCTGATTTTCTGGAGTTAAGACTAGAATCTTCCCTTTTAAGATTCCAAGTTGTCTACCCTTTACACACCAGAGGGCGATCTAGGCAGGTTTTGAAGGATTAGCTGCCAGGTATTAAAATGATTAGCTGGGCAAATTTATTCATTCATTCTACAAATATTTGTCGAGCACCTGGTACTTGGCTGTGTGGTTAGGGACAAAACCCCAAATACAATACATTCTCTACCCTCCATGATGAAGGAAGCCTGGAGGAGGGGTAACTAGGCAATTTAGAGGGAAAGGAGGAAGTCAAAGCAGGATTCCTAGAAAATTAGACTTTTGTACTGAGCCTTAGACACTAAAGAGAAAACTGAAATTGACTGTTTGAAGGTGGGGTTTCTTTGGGTGGGGAGTAAGGTTGGATAGAGGTAGTGTTTCAGAAGGAATCCCTGGAAAGAATACCTTTCCTTCATTGTTCATTTAGTAGGTATATATTGAGAAAGGATTACATTGCTTTGCTGGGCCCTGGGCAACAAAGGATGAACAGGACAAAAATGTTTGAACCTGCATGGAACTCTCATTCTAGGGGGCGACAGACAGTATGCAAGTAACCACAATAAGAGCTGATATTTATCAAGTGCATACTATGTGCCAGTCACTGTTCCTAGGCTTTACTGAAAAGCACTAATTTGAACCTTGCAGCAACCCACTGCAGAAGTTCCTATTATTTTTCGGTAAATTGGAAAACAGTGACATACAACTAATAGAATGATAGGCTGGGTTTCAAAGCTAGACAGCCTGGCTTTGGAGTTAATGCTTTCAAGTGCTATGACATATTGCCTATCAAAGTAAGTAAAGGATACATAACGCAACCTTAGGTACTGGTAAGCGATATGAGGAAAAAGAAAACCGTAAGTGGAGAGAATGGCTGAGGGGAAGGTGTTGTACTAGAGGGCAGACGCTGTCCACACCCGCTACATACCCTTGGGTTTGACCACTTCAGTATGCTCACAACAAGCTCCCCATGCCCATACCTGTGTTGTCATTGTGAGCCTTTTCTGAGGCCAAAAATATGGTGACTCTAATCCCTAACATGACAGAGATGAAGTAAAGGGGAATGAACACCCCTCAGAGAAGTTGTGACCTTTCAGATAAGCTTTCATGACTTTACAAATATCCCCAGCTTTATCACTCCCAGAAAGGATAACTCCAAAGCATGGGTTAGACTATGTTCAGGAGTTTTCCTGCAGGATTGAGCTCCACTGGCCCGCAGTGGTGGTGGCGGCTAGTATCATTATGCAGTTTCCACTGGCTCTGTTCCTTGCCTGTATCACTTCCTCCCTCCCCTGCCAGTGTTTTCCTGGACCTCCCAAATGAACTATTTATACTTAAATCCTAGGCTCTCCGTCTGCCTTTGGAAAATCCTAGATGAAGACTGGCTGGTCAGGAAATATATTGCTTAGAGAAACTTGGGGAAATGCATTGTAGGTTCAGGAAAAGAGAAAGGCACTAGCAGTAAGTCCGCTGTGGCTGGCTGGAGTGGAGTGAGGACTAGGAGTAAGCAGGAAATGAGCTTGCTTGAAGAGTAGGAGGAATTAGATAGGAAAGGTCTTTTTAGGTGGTGGGTAGTAGTTTGGAAAGCAAAAAGAATAGCACACTGTTCTATATGAAACAAAAGAAAAAGGCTGGTAGAGAATTAACTGTAAAAGCAGACTCTAGAGAAGATTTAATCTGAGTCTTTCTTTTTATAGATAGGAAAATGAGGCCCAAGGGGTTTCAATGACTTAACCCAGGTCACCTTGATAGGAACAAAAAAGATAGGTCTTCTACCCAAATATGTGTACCAAATCTGTCTGATTCTCAATCCATACTAGAGAGAGTCATGTTCATTTTAGACGCTTACTGTAAGATTAACAAATGATAGAGAAACACATACAAGAGAAACAATATTTTTGAGTGCCTCGTTAGGATGAATCAGCAGCCAACCAGCAGTATCTGCTTTTGTTGTTGTTGTTGTTTTTCTTTTACCAGTGCTTCTTCAAGTTCGTTGCTTCTAACTCCCACCAGGCAAGACACAGCAGCTCTTTCCACTTTCCCCAGCAAGGGATGAGTGGGCAGAGCTGCAGGTGCTTTCCATCCTATTGAATTCCATGTGGGCACAGGCAAGGCAGGTCTGGAAGCCAGGCCAAATTTTACACGGGCATCTGCAATGAGGTGTTTCTGCTCTGTGGGGGTCCCTAGCTCATACCCTGTTATTATTGTGGATTCTAACACCTGTCAGTAAAGGGGTACTTGATGGCAAGGGGTAACCCAATCATTAGCTTGAAGCACTCTATCCAAATAATAAGTTTGGCAGATTGAATTTGTGTGTGACTCTGTTTTCAGAACTAAGCAACCACATGATGAATTCATTTGGTATGTTTGTTGTTTACTGCATAAGACAAGATGAATTCTAGTAGTGCCAAAGGGAGGGATTGAATCATTTATTAAGTACAGTCTTGGACAGGTGTCTCAAATGTCAATTCTAGGATTTAATCTAAACTAATCTTCAGAAAAGTTAGATTTAATGGAAATGAGAACCCAGAGGAATTCAAAGTAGAGGTAGCTGGATGCTAAATCTCAAACACTGCTGCTTATGACAATCCTTTAAATAAACTCTCTACTTGGCTCTTATCCTTCTGTGTTCTGAGGTAGAAAATGTTTGGAAAAACTGATGCTAGCTCATCGGTAGGTAGGAGTTATACAAAATAAGTTGTTTTCTCTTTATTTCTGATGTTGCTGTATAGTCGGTTATTTGCAAATAATGCTACATG
Organism: Leontopithecus rosalia; assembly: GCA_028533165.1. Lineage (NCBI taxonomy): Eukaryota > Metazoa > Chordata > Mammalia > Primates > Cebidae > Leontopithecus > Leontopithecus rosalia. The sequence goes on along the minus strand of CM052649.1, from coordinate 162,133,105 downwards.
GTCATATCTGAGATCAGACCACAGAGCTTTTGACCTGTATAGGTGTCCCTGCAGAGTTTATACATGTAGGATGTACTTACATCCTGCTAAAGTAGGTCATATTTCCTGATCACAAAATATGAAGCCACAAGACAGAGTCTGAAATTGATAAGGAAAACTGCCTAAATGGCTACCACACATCATATCAAAACATTGGCAGGTCAAAAAAAAAAAGAGTGTTATCTATATCACTGAATGCAATTTGGAAAATAAGCTGTGGTATTTGTCTCCTCTTCAAGCTACTGTATTTTCAACTAAATGCTAAAAATATTTTAGTTGTGAATAATATTTTTGCTGTGTGTGTGTGTAAATTTAAAAATACTGGCTTTCAACAGCACAGAATTAAATGTATTTAGTGAATGTATTAATCCAAATTAATTTCTCAGAAATGGTATTTGGGACTTCTTCCTGGCCCTTCTAACAGTGGATATATCTCTATGGCATGTTTACTTTTTAATATTAGAGAGAATAGAGCCAAAACAAAAACAACTGTCACTGATGACCTGTTGCATGCTATAAAATCCTAAGACTGTTTAAAGAAACAAATTATTGCCAGGAAGTTCAAGTAGAAAAAGTATAGTTGAGTTGAATTTTAAAAGATAATACTAAAAGAAGAACAGAACTCAGATAAGGAAGCAAATTGAGGTGAAGGAACATTATATAAAACAGTGAAATCTAGTTAGTTGCCAGGTAAATTTCTAGGTTCTGCAGAAGTTAACAAATAATTTTTTTCCTCTCTCTCCCTTATTTTCCTTTCTCTCTCCCTCTATTCCTTTTTCCTTTCTTCCTTCCTTCTTTCATTCTTTCCTTCCTTTTTTCTTTCCTTTTCCTTCCTTTCTCCTTTTCTCCCGTCCTCCCTTGTTCCCTTTTTCTCTTCCTTCCTTCCTTCCTTCCTTTTCTCATTATTTCAGATATATACATTCTGATAAAATGTTTTTTTTTTCTAGAAGGGAATTGGTAAACTTTTGCTATAAAGACCCAGATAGTAAATATTTTCAACTTTGCAGACTTTTATAATAGCCATTGCAACTATTCAGCTCTGCCACTGTATTCTGAAAGCAGACATGGACAGCAGTAAATGAATGTGTATGACTGTGTTCCAGTAAAACTTTATTTACAATAGGCAGCAAATGAGATTTCATCTGGTTTGCAGTTTTCCAATCCTTTTCCTAGAAAGCAATCTATTATACACATTTACTACAAGGTGAGTTTTTTCATGACCAGCAGGAGTATGAATAATATTTTCTGGTGCAATATTCAAAGTATGGACTTATTTATTATGCTAATTTTCAATATTTAAACACGAGATGGAATTATTTGTAAATATTTAGTATATTTTAGGTATTGTGTTTTGTGTTTCATGTGTACAATTTTTTCTAATCCTGAGGACACCACCTTAAATGTGGTATAATTATCCCTATTTATAGAGAGGAAGCAGTGTTAAAAAACATTTGGATAAGTATGTATAGCTTTAAAGAGTCGGTGTTGAAACTTAAAATCTTTGTGTTTTCCAAATATTTGTACATGTGTGAATGTATGAAATCTCTATGGGATAAAAAGAGAGTATGCCCCAAAGAACTCATGACAGTGAGAATATAGTCAAGCATGACGTAAAATACAACATGAAAGAATTGCTACACCTTGATTTCAAACACTCTGTGTTATTCCATCTTAAGAAGGATTTATTTATTGCCATCTCAGTTTCCCTTTATTCAAAACATACCTCGAATTCAAGTAAGAAAATATCAATACCAGTGTTTCTTTAAAAATTATTTCTTTATGTTTAGTTGATAAATAATAACTGTTCATGTTTATGTGTCACAGTGTGATGTTTAGATATATATTATATGTTGCAGAAAGAGTCAGTCGAGATTGAATGAGCCATGAATTAACATATTCATCATCTCATCAATGTATTGTGTTTTTGTGGACAGAATGTTAACTGAGGATAGGGCCACCCCCAGGCGAGCATTTGGAAGGGTGTGGTGCTTTGGGTTGTAGCAGTGGCTGAAAGAGGTGACAAGGCTGTGGCAGGTGGTGGTGCATGAGGTCAGGGTGCTAAAAATCCTTCAATAAGAGCGACAGTCGCAGGCAGTGAAGGATTATCTTACCCATAATGCTAAAAGTCTCCCACGTTTCTATGCTCATTAAAAATATTAGAAGAAGTCAACAAAAATCAGAGGTGTTAGCTTGTGGTAGATCTTGTTGATTACCTATGTAACAGCCACGTTTTGCTTCTTCCTTGCTAAGGCATTTTTTATTTTATTCAGGTAGCAGTTAGATGTCAGTGAGCTCAGGAATGCTGTCCCCTCCCAAGCTGCTGAGGATGTTTTTGTTTCTTCTCTTATTTACATCTAATCACAGTTGCTCCCACTCCACTCTGCCAGTGATTAGGGTTAGACAGGAGCATCTAACTCCGTGTTGGGCTAATGATGTAAAAGAAACCTACTTAACAACTTCTTAGAAAACTTTCCCTCCATGATGAAAAGAGAAAGTTTCACAGGAAAACATTTTCTCCCTACTTTCTTTTATCCGATTTGGACATTATCAAACGAAAATTTCATATTTGGAATTGCTGTGGTAGTTTTCAACTGTGAGAGAAAAGCCAAAAGAATCTCAGAGAAACCAAACCAGTACCTGACATTATTGAGGCCCTGAATTAATCCCCGGATGGCCCATCTTTGTGTGTCTGTTATTTGTGAAAATATTCCTACATGATAGGATGTTTTCAGTTAAGCATTCTGTTAGTTTCATTAGAAGATATTTGAATTGCTACATAGGAGCTGTGATTTCTTTTCTTTTCTTTTTTTTTTAATGAGATGGAGTTTTGCTCTTGTTACCCAGGCTGGAGTGTAATGGTGCGATCTCGGCTCACTGCAACCTCCACCTCCTGGGTTCAAGCAATTCTCCTGTCTCAACCTCCCAAGTAGCTGGGACTACAGGCGCATACCACCATGCCCAGCTAATTTTTGTGTTTTTAGTAGAGACGGGGTTTCACCTTGTTGACCAGGATGGTATCGATCTCTTGACCTCGTGATCCACCTGCCTCAGCCTCCCAAAGTGCTAGAATTATAGGTGTGAGCCACCGCGCCCGGCCTAGGAGCTGTAATTCCTGTTTGCCCAGGGCCAAAGAGGTATACACCAGGAGCAGGGCCCAGATAAATATTTTTCACCTTTGGTTCACGAAATGTAATGTTGAACATGACCTGAGAATATCTCTAATTACCCACATTCAAGTCAAAGCAAAATGAGTATCTGTTAACACCCTTTTGAAAAAAAAAATATTTAATCTCAAAAGAAAATGATTTGATAACTTTGTGCCTAGGAAAACAAAGCACAAAATGCATTACATTACTTGCTTTAGAAAAGAACATTCTGACGTGAAGTAAAGTGTTCTTCCCAGGGCTTAAATTAGTAAAATTTATTTTTTTCTGTAACTTTTTGGGACAACTTGGAAGGAAAGTAGTAAGAAACAATAGTTACTCGTTCTAAAAGATCTGCTCTTACTTAAATGAAAATAATTGGGATTACTAAAATACAGATTTTATAGGGAATAATAATGTGGAAATGAGACAGTCAGTAATGGGAAAGCTTATAGACTTAGGTGCATGGAACCACGTGTGGTCAAGAATGTACAGGGTAGAGAAAGAGGATGTCATTTTTCAGAAAGAGATTCAAAAGGTATTTTAATTACAACTTAAAATCATTATGTTCTTTGCATTCCCACTAAAATGAATATGCTCTTTGCTTGCTTGTTTATTTGTTTGTTTCAGAGTTTTGTTCTTGTCCAGGCTGGAGTGCAGTGGTGCTATCTTGGCTCACTGCAACCTCTGCCTCCTAGATTCAAGCGATTCTACTGTCTCAACCTCCCAAGGAGCTGGGATTATAGGCACCGCTACCATGCCTGGCTAATTTTTGTATTTTTAATAGAGATGGGGTTTCAGCACATTGGCCAGGCTGGTCTCGAACTCCTGATCTAATGATCTGCCCACCTTGGCCCTCCAAACTGCTGGGATTACAGGAGTGAGCCACCGCACCTGGCTGAATATGCTTTCTTTAAACAGGGTAAATTTTAATATGTTGATACTTTTAATCTATTTGTGTGTTTCATAGATTGTATCTATGAATATGTGATGGACATATGGAAGGGACATTTTTAAAAGTTCATATTAAACTCATTAGTCCAATAGAGGAAAGCTGGTAGAGTTTTGGTGAAAATATTTTAGAATTCACATTTTAGAGCTCTTCAATGCTTCATTTTTATTAGCAAACCAAGATTGAAATGTATCTGAATTGGAGTAGACTTCTTTTGTCTTTTTTGAATGTCAGTCCTTTTGGTGGAATATGGCATCACATGCTTGCTTAATGCTATTAGAACTTTTTTGGACATTTGGGTGTGGGAGGGACAATAAGCATTTGCAACAGAATCTTTGTCTCTCTGACTTTTCCAGAGCCATCTGGATTCCTGCATATTATCTACATGTCAATTCAGGAGAATTAAATAAAGTAGATAAAAGGACGTAAACACACAAAGGAAAAATAAATGCTCTCTTGTTGAACACCCCCAGTAGAGCTGCTTTCTGATTAAGGCACTAATATATGGCAACAGGCCTGTGAAGTCCATGCAGAGGCATGAGAGAGTTTGGCATAATCAAACAAGTCTATCAGTTCTTCTTCCTTCTGTCAGCAGTAACTGAGCAGTCCTGCCTGGTGATTGGAAGGGTAAATTTTCTTTGTCCTGCGCATGCTGTATTTATCCTTCATGAATATCCTCAAAACTCAGCAGGGATTTGGCTGGGAGAGTAGGATCACTCCTTGCAGAAAAACTGGTAATAAATCTGGGAGGCTTTGTACAAGATCTGAAAGCTGCCTTCACAATTTCCCAGAGGAGGCATGTATAGCCAGGAGTAAGGAGATTATGTAAACCAAGGAGGAGAATGTGGGGAGCTTGGCAAGGCAAGACCCAAGTCAGAGCGCCCTCTGCATATTCTCTTAGCAACAGGGAATTAAAGGTTCAGAGAGTTGTCTGGGTATATAACTTTTTCCTTTTATCACTGGACGTCAAATCGAAGTTTTGCATGCTGTTTGTTTTCCCTTGAAATACGTAGTAGAAATGTAAAGGAGATGTTTTATCTCTAATATAGACAGCATGCTTTGAGGGCCACTTTCCATTTTGCACGTTTACCTTAAGCATTGCTCCATGATATTTCTTTACAGTGTCTTCTGATAACTCTTGTTCTTTTTTCTTTAATCTATTTCTCCTAATATTTTTGAAAATATGCATTGGAAAGCCATTCTGAAAGTGAGATTTCCGAGTGTGTTCAGAGGAACACCTCCATTTGTATCATTTAAAATGCTTATTTAAAAATTTTAGAAGCCTGGCCACCACTCTCTTCCCTCCATCTACAGAGAGTTTGAATATTGTGTTGTGGAGCTCAGAAACCTGCTGTTTTAAGGAATTCTCTGGTGATCCCAATACACAGGAACACTTGGGCACTGCTGTTTTGGAAAGTTCAGTGGAAGGCAAGACTGAGAAAGGGAAAATAAGATGCCTAGAGCTGGAAATATAAAGAAACCAGGTGACCTTTTATTCCACCTGGCTTTGGAATACATGGCATTTTATTCCATGTATTTGGAATATTACCAAATACATGCCAGGTTTGCTCTAGGAAGTCACTTTTCCCACAATATATATTCATGAGACTTGTTTTTAACAAATTTTAGTTTTGTAAATAAGAATGAAAGGTTTATAAATTTAATGTGGCTGAGTCTAAGAAGTAGAACGTGAAATCTCATGGGGAACATCTTTCTGTATAACCTTGCAAAGAGAATCATTGTTTTCTATTTACTTCCCTCTTTATGAAACACCTTTTCTAATATTGCATTCTTGTAAAGCATAAAGCAAGAAACCAAACCATGCCCTCAGGGAGGGAGGAAAGCTGTTCTTTTCTCCAAGATGTTCTCAAATAAAATATATTAATACAATAATTATAAAGGTGCTTTGATAAGGAGAAATACATCAGGGAGTTTTTGGTGGGTAGACCTCAATAACTTTTAAGTTATTTGAAGGAATATTTACTAGTAACTGTAGTGTTTACTCTCAAACATGCATTTATTTCCAGGTACTACATTGCATTGCTTACCAAGAACTACATCAGTTTCATCAGACTTTTTCTCTTCTGAGGAAACATGATTTTCAGCTATAACAAGCACAGAAATATATACAGTAGCACAGGAATAAGATTTTTGGCAAATTAAAGTTTCTTCCAATTCATTTTGGAGGTAAAAATATTAAAATTTTCAGATTCCCGGCATGGATGTGGATTTCAGTATACCAGAAATGGGGCTGATTCTCAAGTGACATTATTCATTCGTAAAGTCGATTCTGACGTTTTTGGAGAGTCTCTAGTACAGCAATGTTTTAGATTGAAAATGATAGGGGAAATATATTATTAGATTAATTAGATAATTAGCAAAACTCACAGCTGCACCCTTTGACAACACATTCAGCAACTCCGTACTAATGAGGCGACCATAAACTTTCCAAAAAATGAAATTTACAGAAACATTTATTTATCTGATATTTATTGTTAAAGCTGATGAAAACAGCCTTATATTCTAACAAACTAAGCTGTTGTCAATGGTAATCAAGGGCCTGTTTTTCTAGTTTTGATTTTGTATTTTTTAATCAAAAGCATGCACAAAAATGTATTGTATATTTCTACTTTTATATCCATATCTATAGTTCAGTTGTAAGATATTTATTACTGGCTTTCATAATTGAACCACTAATGAGGTGCTAGAATTGTAACCATATGTCTCCATCAAGCAAAATACAAATCAAAATCTTGCTACTTTCAAAGGAAGTAGTTATTTCTTTTTTCTTTTTCTTTTTCTTTATTAGGCCATACAAAATTAGTTTCTAAGAGGATAGATATTATTTTCCAGCATTTAAATATTCTTTCAAATATCTTCCTAATAAGGAAGTGAATATTTTCTCCTGTTGTTAGAAAGTACAGCTGTGAGTTTTTCTAATTGCTCAATTAATCTAATGATATCCTTTCCCTATCATTATCAAATGAATAAGTTTCAGTGCCCAAGTTGCATTCTTTACTGGAGTTATCGTGTTTGTTTTTGATAATATTAACTTGTAACATCATCTACATGCTTATTATAATTTGTTAATATAAGATCGATATTTCCCATTATGAATGGATTGGCTTTTGAACCTGGAAAAATGTTGCTTTATGGAAAACAACTCAAGTAATTAACTTCAGCAATTTCATCTTTCTTTGAATGTCAGATATCATTCTCTTGAAATTACATAATGTCTAAAGGGAATTAAAAAACAAATCTAAAATAAATGTTATCACCATAAGAAAGGACAATAAGTAAAAGAACAAATGGACACAATCTTTCTGCTAATTTTATTTTCTGATAATATTTTATTCTCAATGTTCACACAAAGTATACTTACTTATTTTAAATATAAAATAAATTACATCAGAAAATAAATTGCTCTGTGTTGTCATAATTGATTTTCAGTACTGTTTTCTCTTTTCTTTCTATGAGTTTTCCAATATAGGTGTCCCTGTTGGATTGCCAGACCTATGTGCAAGTAGAATTATTACATAAATGCCTTTTAATATTATCGTGTGTTAGCTCCTATTCTGAATCTCTCTAGCTTTGCCACTTCTTCAGATTCTAGTTTTGTTCAAGGATTACTTCTCTGCTCTCTTGCATGTAGATTGTTCATAGTCCTCTTAATTGACATCAAATCTAACCTTAATTAAGTGTCCCCTACAGACCAGGGACACTGCTAGGCTCTTGGTATGCTTTGCTTGTTGAACTCTCCTGTTGACCTTTGAAGGTAAGCATGATGGTTGTTTGCCTTTTACAGGGAAGAAAACTAAGAACTGAGATTAAAAGCCTGAAAGAACACAGAGTTAGTAAATAGTGAAACCTAGATGCCAACCTAATCCTGTTCCAAATCCCGGGTATGTAGTTCATCTTTGTGCTGTATTGCTAAGGTTCCTGTTGGATTGGTTACCCATGCCATTGAATTTGTGACTGATTTCACTTGCTCTGTAATATGAACCTCTACTCTCTGTCTCTTAATCCTAGGGAGCTCTAAGTCTAATTAAAGTGCAGGTTTTGATTGGCTTGTTGAGTTCCCTTTAAAATTCATTCAGAGTTCCTTTCTTGGTTCCTGGCACATTATTACAACTTAGTAAGTTTGATCTTTGTTCTAGTTACAAAGATGGATATATGAATTTTTTTTTCTTGAAGGTTCCCATATCCTTTCTCTTTTACTTTAATTTTTTAAAAAGATTTTTCATAAATGCTTCATTTCTAGGATTAGGGAGTTTGAGTATAGAAAGGGCTTTCTATGTCATTACAGTGGCACACAATATCCAAAATAACTAATTTTCAAGTAAACACTCTGTACATTTTTATCATTGTTTTTACAAAAAGAAGCTTAAATGTAAAAAAAAATTTAAAACACTTTACTGCCAGTTTCCTCTGATATTAGAGTTCATAGTTAACATACCCTCAATTTTTGCTGTATTTTTGCTTTGCTTTAACATTGAAAATAATGGATGAAAAATCTGCTAAAGATATTCTTTGTTCTTGACTACCTAAATAATTCTGTAATGTTTTCATGTATATACCTTTCTTATTGTTTCTATTATTTAGGTTTTTAATCACCAAATGTACTTAGAAAAGTAAATTATTTTTAAGGTTAATTAATTACTTTTATGTACACATAATTTATATATGTTAAGTACGTGAAACAGATTGAGTAGGATACACTTTAAACACATTAAAAAAAAAAAACCCAGCCGAGCGTGGTGGCTCAAGCCTGTAATCCCAGTACTTTGGAAGGCTGAGGTGGGTGGATCACGAGGTCAAGAGATAAAGACCATCCTGGTCAACATGGTGAAACCCTGTCTCTACTAAAACTACAAAAGATTAGCTGGGCATGGTGGCACGTGCCTGTAATTCCAGCTACTCAGGAGGCTGAAGCAGGAGAATTGCCTGAACCCAGGAGGCGGAGGTTGCCGGTGAGCCGAGATCGCGCCATTGCACTCCAGCCTGGGTAACAAGAGCGAAACTCCGTCTCAAAAAAAAAAAAAAGAAAAACCCTAAAATTTGAATCCTTGCTTCGCGTTAATGTTTGTGCAGAGTGTCTGCAGAAGGAAGGGGATATCCAGTAAACCAATACATCAGTTGCAGTTCTAGAAGTCCTAATTGGACTGCAGCATGTTCCATGGCGATTTTGAATACTGTGCTTGATAGGATAATATACCTCTGGTCTCTGACCTCAATTGTCAATGAAACTATTCTGCTGTATTAAGGAAGCATTGTCTGAAGAGAGAAATGAAAACTAACTCAGCTAAGAAAAATTAAAACTAAGTGCTTATACATGACATATAGAAGCTTATAAAAGTATCTTACTCCTTCAGCTGCTTTGGATGACATGATAGTTAAAAGCCCATCAACCTGAACTTGAAGTTATGTCGTGACCACTGTCAGTATTTTGAAAAGGATATTATTCACATGCCATTCAAGACCTAAACATGTTTTTATCATCACTGCCAAGAAAGTCATAAATAACAAATGTCATGTGTCAAATTCTTGGTTTACATTAGAAGAATAGCAATAATGAGGAAAAGCATATAAACACAGTCTGGTCTAGTTGAATTAGGAGTTTTAGGCTTGAACTGACTTTAATGGGCAAGGTACCGAAGGCGATATAAAAAATTTCCTATGGCTCAGTTTCTCCAACTGAAAAATGAAGGCTTTGGGCCAAATAATATTTCAAGTCTCTCAAGCTTTAAAATTCTATCATTTTTTTTTACTTGAAGCTTTAGCTGATGTGTGTGAAAACTATTCAAAAAGTTATCTCTGTCCTCCAAAATGAGAATTTTTTTTTCTAAACACAGATAGCAGACATGGCCAAGCAAAGCTTCCCTCCTTCACATTATCTTTTAATACAAGAAATATTATCTCAAAAAAGCACCCCTCTGCATTCTACATATTTGTTTTGTAGCTCATGCTCTTGTTCTTATTCAGCAAAGTAAACAAACATTCTGGTGGGGTTAAGGATTAATGGCAAGGAATTGCATGACTGTACAGCGTGTAACCTTGAGGGATGAGATCAAGGGAAATGTCAGTCAAACACCTGCCCTTAGTGCAGTTGCTAATTAATTCGTGAACATTGACTCGGGTTGCAGATTTGCTAGTGTACAAGGGAATGAAGTCCCATCCTATAAATACTGCCTTGATTTAATGAGGCTTTAATAGGATTAAATGGTTTTAACTTTATGACTTCATGTTTTTGATTATGGTTGTGTAGTGCTTCTCAATAGGGATAGATATGAATTGCTCTGAGTTTTAACAGTGAACTCTAAATGAAAGGTATGGGGAATCAAAGTGGGCAGAATGTGTCATTAGCTCAGTGACTTAATTTTCTGAGAATTTAAAATAAAATTAAAGGTTAAAATAGTCTCGGGCTACCTAGAAGTAAACATGATAAGTTACTTAGTGTCTCCCTCTAAATTAATTACCATCTAGTTAAATAGATGGCCCTGTATCACTCTGAATCAGCTATTTTGCCATACCAAGGTCTTGAATTTATGCAGAGCTTAATTCTAAGTCATTTAAAAATTATATTTAACTATCTTGTATATTTGTAGATGACATATTGATGGTAACTTTTGTCATTCTATAAATATTTTGATGCAAGATAAGACTATTGTTTGAATATGTTATTAGTTGCTACAGGTTTCTATTAATAACATTTCACTCTGAATTCTTAGAAAAACTGAAAGATTACTTTGTTGTGGGAATACTATTGTGATATAATCTAACCAATAAGGCTTCAGGCTCAGCTCCGGCATCTTGATGATGATGATGATGATGATGATGGTTTCAGTCAAGGTTACTAGAAATCTAGTTAAAAATATGCATATAATACACATACTGAGATATATGGTGTCTGTGTAGGAATAAGATGTTTTAAATTAATAACTACCATGAAACAGGGTAATTGTATAAATTCAATCATAACACTATAAACAATTCAAACACTAGCTATTTGTCTTAGTATGAAGACCCAAATTCTTAAATATGTCTAGATTCTTGATCCATCTCATCTTTTTAGCCCACACTCTGGGCTTTATAGTTACTGCAACAAGATAGACAAAATCCTTGCCTCTTAAAGCCAAAACTTACAGCATAAAAATAAGGCAAACAATAAATGAGCAAACTACTAAAAACAAAAACAAAAACCAAACAAGAAAAAAAAAACAAAATTAGATAATCTCCTAAAGTAACTAGCACTAGCTACTTAATAGAGAGGATGACTAAAGCAGGTAGGATCAGCTTAGATTCGGGACCAGCAAACACTTCTTCCAGTAGTTGCTACTTGAGCTGAGAACTGAGAACTGACAACCAAAGGAAGCTAACCTTACAAAGGAGTCATATTCCAGACAGGGAGAGCAGTTAATGCCTTTTTCTCCAAGGAAGGAGCAGGCTTGACAGTTTCAAGGGATTGATTGGAGCATGGTCTGGAAAGAGGATAGAGGCAAGCTATGTCAATCAAGGGCAGATTATGTCATATGTTTCCAATGTATTGAGATGGAATTGCCTCCTATGATTTCATTTCCTTGCCCTCCTTTCCTTCAGTGAACCATGTTTGCCTGAGGTCCACAAGCATTATGCCTGTTTTTCCTAATGATTATACTCTTGGTTTCCAACAGAATGCCTAGCCATGGTAAACGTTTAATAAATACATCAAAGGAAAAAGGATTTTTTTAATAGGTCAGGTGAGGTGGCTCATGGCTGTGATCCCAGCGCTTTGGGAGGCTGACGCAGGTGGATGCCTTGAGCCCAGGATTTCAAGAGCAGCCTGGGCAACATAGTGAAACCCTGTCTCTACAAAAAAAAAATGTTTTTAAATTACCCTAGCAGCATGTATCTGTAGTTCCCACTACTCAGGAGGCTGAGGTGAGAGGATAACCTGAGCCTGGGAGGTCGAGGCTGCAGTGAGCTGTGATCTTGCCACTGCACTCCAGCCTGGGTGAGAGAACAAGATCTTGTCTCAAAGAAAAAAAATCACGAAATCATATTTCAATTGATCAATGAATGACAGGAGTTATGCTTTTCACCCTCTTTCTGTGATACATGCTTTTGACTAGTTCCCAAATATAATCCTCAATCTCTCTTTTCTTCTTGCCCACTTTTCACATATGAACTTGGAAATACAAGATACTCACTTTACCAGCCTTTCCTTCAATTTGAGCATGGTCAGGAGTACCCATTCAGATTAAGACAACCAGAAATCATTCTTCTTGATGAAAGAAGTATACTTGCATTGTCCTGCCTACTCATGGGCTTCCTCCCTTTGAACACAGCTGTGAGAATATTACATCTAAAACTGACACAGCCATCTTGCTACCACTGGAAAGAACAAACCAAAATGTAATTCCAGAGTTGCCAATCCTGTACATTGTCAAGCTGCTGAACCAACCCTTGACAAGGTCCACCATCAGGCTTCTAGTTAAGCAGACAGTAAATGCTCAGACCACTGATAACCAAGGTTTCTGTAACTTACTGCACAATTGTATTTCCCCATCTTTTTGCTCTGTACATATTTTTCTAAGGACTTATCTCACAGAGAAATCAGACTAGAACTATGAAAGAAAGAAGTTCATCATAAAAACTGTTGACTGTTCAGTTCAATATCGAAGTCTATAGCTACAGAAAGCAATTTGTTATACAGTCTTTTTCCTGATGCTGGTCATTTCTTCTTTAAACTCTACATTTCTACATGGTCTCCTCTGCCCAATTCTCTTTCCCCTAACAGCTTTTACATGAATAAGGAGAAGTGTGACATCTGTGTTAAATCATTTCTTTTTCTTGCTACATGGTAGTTAATTAGGTAACTAGCTTATTTGTATATTCAATATAGGACAATGTGCTTCTTAAAACAGAAAAGGTCTCCTTATTTTTTCCAAATAAAGTAAAAATATTTATCATTTTCTTGAATAAGGAGACAGTATTCATTATTCAAATTTTTTTGTCTTCTTTTTTTTTTTTTTTGAGATGGAGTCTCACTCTGTTGCCCAGGCTGGAGTGGTGGTGCAATCTCGGCTTACTGCAACCTCTGCCTTCCAGATTCAAGTGATTCTCCTGCCTCAGCTTCTCTAGTAGCTGGGATTACAGGCATGTGCCACCACACCTGTATAAAGTCTACAATTTTAGTAGAGACAGGGTTTCACCATTTGGGTCAGGTTGGGCTCGAACTCCTGACCTTAGGTGATCCACCCAACTTGGCCTCCCAAAGTGCTAGGATTATAAGTGTGAGCCACTGCGCCTGGACTTCTCTCAGATTTTTATAATTTATCTTCTTCAGCTAAATTTGTCAATTCATATTTGAATATGTAGCTTCACTTCCATAGACTGTTAATATGGAAAATCTATTTGAGTTGCATATTGATAGATGTCTTTTACAACTTTCCAATGTCGACGAGAATGACAGACTCTAATCTAACTATACTTGGACTCAAGCACAAGTTGGAGGATTAATATTTGTCCAGTTTGGGACTTCACTTTATAATATTATCTTCCATCCCTTACCAGTTCAACACCCTGTCCCACTGTCATTATTTTCCAGGTTCTAGTAGTTATGTTTATTAATAACAATGCTGGAAAAAATACACTTATGTTTATTTTTCTGAGTTATGCCCTTCCCATTTTATCCTTTTTGTAAGCTGTTGTTGATCATTTTTGCAGCTACTCAATGAGTCATAGAAACTATGTGGGTGTTACTGTGTGTGCTTTCTTATTAAAGTGCTTGCCACATTGTGTTATTCCTGTTTCTCTTTGTCTCCTTCACAAGAACAGGTGTATTTTGAGAGCAGGGATCTTATTACATTCTTCATGGTGTCTTCAATTTGTAGAACAGAGACTGGCACAGAGCAAGAAAATAATACACGTTTTGGGAATCAATGAATGAATGAATATATATATATTCCTTCCCACATCTCATACCTATAGTGACTTGATATTTCTGTGGAGCTGGCATTCACCAGTCAAGTGTGTAAAATCACAAAGGCACCTCAGGCATAGTTCATAACACTTCTTTAATATCGAATGGTTTTCTAACTCAGTTTCCACATAAAAAGTAACAAATGTTTTTCTTGGTAAAATCAAAATTGAATTTGCATGATACAATATGCTTATGCAAACCATAATGTAATCAAGGAACTCTAGCTGTGTTTGGTCACAAATGCTGGTGATGGATGATAGATGAACTCCAGGATCTTTTTTTTATAAAACATATTGTAGCAGATTTTCTTTGGGAGATTCATGGAATAAAGATTTTGACTAAGGTTTCGGAATCACAATTACTATATAACTTAATTTCTGTTTAATCTGTTCCTCCCCTTTCAGTGTGCTGGTAGAAAATAAATAGGACCCATCAAAATTAAAATGAATGAGACTGTCTTCTCTCAAAGCACTTCTTCATTAGTGTGTAAAAGTCTTCTCTCAAAGTACTTCTTCATTAGTGTATAAAAACAAAACTCTTAAGAAAAAGGGTTATCAGGTAGAGAGGCTTCAAATAGAACAGTTTAAGATGTATTGTGAGGGGCCTAGGTCCCCCCACTCAGGAGCACATCTCCTTCCCCATCTTTTATCAAAAATAAATACAGTTTAGAGAACCGTACCCTTTCCAGATAGTATTATGAGATAGACAGAGTAGCCCCTAAGCACAGGGAGACATGACTTTCCAGACCAAAATAACCAGGTATCTAAAATGCACAAAGAGGCAAGAGAAGATATCAAAATGAACAATATAAGAGGCATAATTATTAAAATGGGTGACTGAGAATTTAAAAGAACATGATGAATATATAAAAAGAATAAAGATAATTTGAAACAAGAAAAATGCATCATACAAATAATCTGAGAAATATAATAATTATAATAAAAAACACAATTCATGACCTATCTAGCTATAGGGACACAGCTAAGAAATGAATTAGTATGTCGAAGGATCAAATTGAGGAACTTTTCCAGAAAGCAATAGTTAAGGATAAAGAGACTAGTTTGAAAATCAGCAGAAATACTATACACACAAATAGATTAATCTCCACAAATAATTGGTCTCTCAGATTAGATGAAAAATAAAATATATATATGATCTAACAACATATTATCTGCAGAGATATATTTAAAACAAAAGATAACAGAAAAAGTGGACAGAGATATGCTAAATATATAGCATATTTTTAAGAAAAATAATTCACATGACCAGTGGATATGATATTCTGATAAAAAGGCTAAAAGAATTATAAGCTATAATCAATATGAACTTGTATGCACCCAGCAATATTGCCTCAAAATATGTAACTCTTCAACTGTCAGAACTGAAGAGAAATATACATAAACTTGTAATTGTAGTTCAAGATTTTAACGTGTTCCTCACAAAACTCATAGATAAAACAAAATAGATATATTAAATATGTAAAAAATACAATTTAAATATTTTATTGTATATATTAGTGTAAGAGTACACTAATATATAGTATACTTATTAAGATTTGAAATATAATATGTATATGTGTGTACAGAGGCTGAAAGACATCTATACTAAAAATTCAAAGAATATCTTCTTTTTGAACACACATGCACCATTTACAAACTAGACCACGTATTAGACCATAAAGATTACCTGATAACTAGGATTTATGCAGCCCTAGAACCATTGAGTCTCCATCATTCTAAAACTATATGGTACATTCTGTTTTACACAATGAAGTTGTCTTAGTATACAATGATACTGGGAAAATTAAAATGGTTTGACAAAGTATTGTTGTAGAAGAGAGGGCATGACTATCCTGATACCCTAGACATAAACATTATAAAGTTGTTTTCTATTGTTTTTCATTCTTGTCTAGTACTCAAATTTTATGGCATTTTCTAAAGCAAGCATGTGGCTTAAATAATACCTATCACTTATGAAGCATTACTTATGTGATCCCTATAGTCTTAACAGTTATATTTTCACTACCTAAATAAAACTCCATGCAATAAGTAGTAGTATGCCAATTTAATGAATGAAGAAATTGAGGCATGAGGAAATTAAACAGCCTTTCAGCAATTGCACAGAGCTGGAGTGTGAACCAGGATAGCTTGGTTCCAAATGCTGGGAATTCCCGCAGAGACCAGAAGTGTTACTTGAGAATAGGGCTAGGTTCATAAGAAGTATCCAGGAAATTCATATGGAATCGAATTAAATTCCCTTAATTGTAATGAAATTTTGATCACAAAAGGCAAAGGTTAAATATGAGTTCCACTATGGGTACACAGTTTATACAAAATAATTTAAAATAAAGCAAAATGAATTTCAGTGCCTGCCTCCAGGCAGCACTGTGTAGAATCACTATCCTAGCAAGAAGCTACATATATCCTTACAATGCACTGTTTCATGAGTGCATGTGGTAATTACAGCCATAAGATCTGAGTAAATCAATTCCTTAATGCAGCAATGGCATTGGAAGGGTCGTAATGGTAACATTAATAACAATAACCATAATCCTATGAAAGTTTAGAAACATAAAATCTTACAGAGACTATGCAGCTATTTGCTAAATGTATTTTTTAAAGGGGAAATAATTTATTTTTATTGGCTTTGACCCAACAAAATATTAATATCTTTACATCATTTTTATCTTGCTAATAAAGAAGTTCAAAATTTTTAACATATTCTTCCTAGGCAATGCTCCAAATCTCGCCCTCTATTTGGTATTACAGTATCTGTAATTGGTGTCTCATGTTAACATTTATTTAAAGCTGCTGATTTAACATTTAAAAATTCTGGGGTTAATGGATCTGTGAATTCAGATCCATTAACCTCAATAAAAACAAATGGAACCTCTTGTGAACTGAAATCAGTTCAGATCATGGATATGCTTTCCCTAATACGCACAACATTTAGATGGTCCTACTAAAATGTCAGGTCATAAAAAAGGTCTGCTAACATGGTAATATTCAAGGTGATTTTCAGGCTTTTGCCACTGGTATTGTACTATGCAACAGAAGCACAGCTTCACTGAAAGGTGTGGTCCATACAACAGCTAGTTCTGACAAAATACGCTTTCTGAGTTCACTCATGGATTCTTATAACAGTCTTAGAGTTGCCTTCTCTAAAGCTTCTGTGACTTACTAATGCCCACATGTTTCCTCAGTATTTATTGGAGACCCCTAAATTTTAGGGACTTCAAAATATGATCTAAGGTCTGTCTTTCAAGAAAATACAGTAAAATAACCAAAATAAAACT
Source organism: Leontopithecus rosalia (assembly GCA_028533165.1). Classification (NCBI taxonomy): domain Eukaryota; kingdom Metazoa; phylum Chordata; class Mammalia; order Primates; family Cebidae; genus Leontopithecus; species Leontopithecus rosalia. The sequence continues at coordinate 162,115,715 of CM052649.1, read as the reverse complement.
TTCATATTGTAGGCACTAGTGGACTTTTAACAAATATTTGAGAATAAGAGAAAAGGTACTAGAACCACTTTTACTACCCTCTAGCAGTATAAAGCTTGGGCAAATCATCTAAACTCTGTGGTCTCAAGTTGCCTCACAGTAATTTTCAAGTGTAGGAATGCTTTTGTGTGTTTTTGTTTGTATGTGTTTTGATGTTTCAATTTTTTTCTAAATTAATCAGGTTTAACATTGGATAATTTACAAACACTAAATGTACAATCCAGAGGAAGAATTAAAACACTTCCACATCCTAAAATTTTTCCTAATGACTCTTCCCAGTAAATACACTCTAGGGAAAATACTATTTTACTTTCTAACATGATTGAATAAAATGATCAAAATATAGTGCTCTATATCTAGCTTCCTTCACTCATGGCTAAGTCTGTGAGATTCATTCATGTTCCTGAGTGTAACAGAAGTTGTTATATTGCTATGTAGTATCATATTGTACAGATATAACACAATTTCTTTATTCTTCTGTTGATTAAAATTTGGGCCATTTCCAACTTTAGGCCACTACAAAGAGTGCCTTTTTTAAAATGAAAGCTTTTCATAATTTTGAGTATATCCTTTAGGAGAGAAAATCCATAAAAACACAAAGCTACTATGAATAACTTCATATCTTTAAAATTAATTTTAGTTATGTGTGGCTAAATAATCTCTTAGTACTTTAAAACAACATAATTTTATTATCCATAATAATTTTCTAGGTCAGAACGTAGATGGGCACTTCTGCTTCACAAACTGTTGGTGGAGTCACTCATTCAACTGGTTTTAGCTAGCAGCTGAGCTAGGCTGGGAGAGCCACATAGGTCCCAACTGCATGTCAAGATTTTTTTCTTCTCTCTTTAGTGACTTTTTCTCAAATGGCTAACTTGGAGTTTCTCACAGTTTTAAACTCAGGGTATTGCATCGCAGAATGAAAGTGGAAGCTGCTGGGCTTCTTAAAGTCTAAGACTGGGACTTAAATAGGGCTGATTCTACTGTATTCTATTGCAGGCTGTTTCAAGGAATAAAAGTATAGTCTCCATCTCTTGATGGTTAGAGCATATCTCACATAAAAACAAAAACAATATTGATAGTATGCATATATAAATATATCTGTCCACAAAAACTTATATCCCTCCTATATGCAAAATACCTTCGCTGCCACTTTCAAAATTCTCATCCTACTGTGGCATAATTTGAAAGTTGTTTAAAGTCAACACATGCATGAAGCTACTTGTTGCAGTTCCTGAGGTGTAGCTCCTCTGGTGCAGAACCCTGGTCACAGAGGCTTATGAATTAAAAGACAAGTTATCTGCCCTTGTATATACCTAACATAAATCAGTGGGAGAGCGAAAAGATAACCATGATAGAAATTCCTGTTCAAACAGATAATGTGAGCACATAGCAGTTGTTGATACATGGCAGTCAATAAATTAGCTGCGCACATGTGTCCGTTCACTTTTCTCTGGGGCCTGGGAATGTTCCTTGCTTAGTACCCAGCTGTTTTCTCCCTGGGAATAGCTCTGTAGCAATAGTCTATTGGTTTGCCCTCTGAACCTTCCATCTTTTATTAAAATAAATAATGAATCATCTTTGCAACTGAATATCTTTTTCAGCCTGATTTCTTTTTTTATTTATTTATTTATTTATTTATTTATTTTTTTTTTTTAATTTTTATTGCATTTTAGGATTTGGGGTACATGTGCAGAACATGCAAGATAGTTGCATAGGTACACACGTGGCAGTGTGTTTTGCTGCCTTCTGCCCCCTCACCCATATTTGGCATTTCTCCCCATGCCGTCCCTCCCCTGCTCCCCCCCCCGCTGTCCCTCCCCTATTTCCCCCAATAGACCTCAGTGTGTGGTGCTCCCCTCCCTATGTCCATGTGTTCCCATTGTTCATCACCCGCCTATGAGTGAGTATATATGGTGTTTCCTTTTCTGTTCTTGTGTCAATTTG